>VZQC01007142.1:7142767-7188012 GCA_009823505.1 Rhizomys pruinosus | reverse complement strand
AAGGGGTCTGGAGCTCTCTTATGGTCTCTGGGGCCATTACACATACCAGTGAACTTATATTTATTCAGGCAAAGCACTCATAAATATAAAGTATAAATAAATAAATATTCAAATGTCAAAGTTACATAGATCTAGTTTTCCCTCTGATCCTCTACAGAACATCATTCATGTTTTTAACAAGGGGAAGAAAATTTTGGTTTGTCATTGGAAATTCTGGAGAAAGAGATTCCACTATATTTTAAGAATTTATTTTTAATAATTCTTTTTACTGTAATGCTTTTTTAATTTTTCTGATCTTCTTTATAAGTGCTTTGGTTTGTGATTTTTTTCATTAGTGGCATAGTACTTTGGCATCATTAATCATTAAGTGTTAGGAAAGTCTGGATTTTCAAAATTATTCTCAAAAAGTTCTGAGTATTATGCCATTAAAGTTTTTATCTTTGAATGTTTAAACTTTGAATAAAATTTCCCAGATATGCAAAAGAAAACTTGAGCCACTTAAATGAACTAATAAGAAATAGAATCATATTTACAAACAATGACTGTATTCTAATCAAGTGATACTCTTCTAAGTCTGAAAAGACTGCATCTCACTCACATTATCTCTACTTTATAAGATGGTAAAAGCAGGGACATGACTGTAATAAGATACTAATAATAAATTATAAGGTCAGGAATCTGTGTATGGGTATATTTTTGCCATGTGTATTCTACAACAGAAGATAGAATATTTAATAAATTAACTTAGCTTGTGATTTCATATAGTTGCTTCTTTAATAGGATTATTCTGTGGTTGCTTTCTCTTTAGAATCAGTAGGATCCAGAGATAGTTTTAAAACATTCAATAAAAACTGTATGATCCATAGAATTGACTAATATGTAAAGGCACTTATATATCAATGACATGTTATGGTTTTATATTATTATAACTATAATTGACTATATCTGACCTTGATGGTAAATATACTAGTTATGCTCATGATCCATAGGCTATGGATGTTCTATTTCTTCATGAAAATTTGCCACTTTCTGACGCCAGAATGTTCCCTTTCACATGGAAGAGTTCTCAGTAGTAACAATTGTTGTAATTAGGTTTCCATGCTTTAAAAAATTGGATTCCACTTACAAAAGGACTTTGCTCAAAATCAGGGCATAAGAGTATCAAGGGCTATGACTTATTGTTCTGTGCCAATTTCTTATTGCAACCCTCAGAAATATGGCATTCATTTAATGTAATGATACTTCATTCAAGGAGTCTTCTTATATTTTTTTGCCTTTTACTTACACGTTTTCATAATGTGTTAGTTTTTGTTTTTTTTCTTTGCATTTGTATTAAGTTAAAGACATTCATATTTTGTCCCCTGTGTTCTATTTTTTTTTTAATTTTTTTTTTCTTTGCATTTGTATTAAGTTAAAGACATTCATATTTTGTCCCCTGTGTTCTATTCATCCTTTTGTTCTTTCAGGGTCTTAATGGTATCCTGTACTCAGAGAAGACTGGGAGTGCTCATGTGGGGTTATTGGTGGACTTAAACCTCTGAATTTAATGAACTGATTTTGGAGTAAGAAAAATACAATGTGAAATGCTTTATAAATATCCCATCTGGAAACTTCTTGAGTGCATACAGTGTACATGTTGACATGACTTTTTTTAGCTGACTTAGAAAACGATCCATGAACAATGCTTAAGAAATAATATTACCAGCATTTTCCAAATAAATAAATAAACAAACAAACAAACAAAGAACTCAAGGACAGTTGAAAACACAGAGAGCAACTGAAGCACAGCACATTCCAGAGGTTACTATACCAGATGCATGCAAAAACAGACAAGGGGAATTTTTTTTTATGATATCTGCTTGGGGGAAGCTTCAATTATTCACTTACAGATAACTCAGTTATAAATTCAAGGAAGCAACCAAGAAGAATATGAAGATAAAGTGATAAAGAAATCTGGACCAGAAAAATTTGACAAAAGATAACAGAGACAAAGTCTGTGCCTGTCACCTTCCTGATTGACAGTACATTGTCAGATTCCCATGGCTGTATTCCTCTATGCAGTAAGGACTGCTAGGGTTAGGAGTACTGTTATGAGAGTTTTACGAAGAAGATTTGAGCAAAATACTGATAAAGTAAGAGACTGTCCTAAGGGACCCTGACATCTAAATATGACTGCTGAGAAGACACCGTGCCAAACAGGAGAGAAATTTAGCTTCCTTCGATTTGATGTGAAGTTTCTCAGGAGTGCGCTAATAAGGGACTTTTGGTCAGAAAGCATTTATTCTCATAAAAGCTATTGTCAGGGCAGCTGTTAACAGCATTAGCAGCACCAATAAAAATTAAGATGACTCTTCTCCTTGTGTTTAAAAGCTAAAATGTCTGCCTGCCTGAATTGGACTCTGAAGTTGGCAAAATAAGTGCAGCAAGCTGCTCTTGGGCAATGAGCAAAAATGATGTGATACAAATCATTTCAGAAGCTGTGCAGCTAAGGACCCATGATTGCCAGACGCTGAGCACTAAGAGGCAATGGCCCATGTTGTACTGGTCCATTTATACTGTATACACACTGCATCCTTAGCTTAGGTATCTGGAGTAATCCACTTGAACACTCAGAGAAAGGAAAAGATGATTTGCAGAGGTTTTAGAACATGTATAGGACAAATCATGAGACCCGTAACTGCAGGCTTGAGATTAGAAATCAGAGTAAAGCAACATATACTCCTTGTCCTCCTAAAATGTCCGGCAGTACTGCAAGCCTCATCACGGGGAAGGGGAGTGCTGTGGACGCTCCCGCCACAGCAGCTCCCCCGAGTGGAAGGTGTGGGCTCTGCTCTTTCTGGATTATCATCTTTTAAAAATTTAATCCTGGACTGGAGAGATGGCCTAGCGGTTAAAAGCGCTGACTGCTCTTGCAGAGGACCCGGGTTCTATCCGCAAGCACCCACATGGCGGCTGAGAACTGTCTTTGACTCCAGTCCCAGGGGAATCCAACGCCCTCTTCTGACCTCAGTGGCATTGCATGACACGGGTGCACAAACCTGCATGCAGACAGTACATTCATACACATAAAAAAATAAATATTATTTTTAAAAATTAAAAAATTAAAATTTAATCCTATTGATTCTTTGAGAATTTTATGGATACATACAATATACCTTGTTGATATTCATTCCTCATCCTCCCCCCCAAGTCTTCCCAGATCCACCGTGTACCCCACAGCCCTTCCTCCTAACTTCATGTCCATTTTGTTTGAAAATAATGTACCAAGTCCAATTTGTGTTGCTCCTATAAGCATGGGCGCCATACACTGGAACTTGATCTACCTGCATGGTTCCATGTCCGTAATGAAAACTGACACCCCCACCAAGAACCAGCAGGGGTGGGAAACTGTGAACACCCACCCTCCATGATGGAATGCTGAATGGCTTGATCTTTTGCAGGTAACCTCAGCTGCTGAGACTTCCTGAGTGCCATCATCTAGTGCTGTTCAGAATACAGTTTCGTTCTGGTTCTCCCTGGCCTCCAATTCTTAAAATCTTTCCACTTTTCTACAATGATCCCTGAGCCTTAAGGGGGAAAAAGTGTGAGTCAGATGTCGAGTTTGTTCCACAAACACTCTACACTTGGACCACTGTTGAATTTCGTGTTAGCCGCCACCCAGTGCACTAAGAAAATTCTGATGAGGTCTAAGAACTGCACTAATGTGTGAGTACAGAGACACAAAGCCAGGCCTGTAAGCTCCCCAGAGGTGAAGCAATTACTTCTATTTTACTGACTGGATGTAGTATCAAGGTGCCCTCTAAGTGCTTACCTCTTACCTCTTTCTGAAATTGGCCAAATGGAGAGGAGCAGCTGTATTCATTTTGGCATATTGTTTCAAAGTCTTTTTTTTTTTTTTTTATTTCTCATTCCTTTTTGGGAAAAGGCCAAAGGTAGTAAAATAGGAATCTGACAATGGGCCTCTTAGATGGCTAGCTCGCCTGTTTTCTACTTAAACACAGTATACTGACCACCAAACTACTACAGCACTCCTCAGTTTACGGACTTCTCTTAGTTGTATTTGGCCCACCACCCCTGCTTTTCCCACAGGATTAGGAATTCTACTGTGGGTACCAGTTTACAAAGGTGGTGGTGTCTCAAGGAACCAACGTGAGCTCTCTCCAGAAGTGTGCTCAGAGCTTCTAAATATGCACTTGGGTCTCCACAAAAAGCAAACAAAAACCCAGCTTCCACGTTTAAGAAGTCCTGTTGGCTATTGTAACACTTGCGTTAAGCAACATTAAATGACAAATTAATGAGATGCTCCATTTCCAAGCAGTCTACCAAGTTTGAAACAGACGCCAGCCATTGGCTGAAGTCGAACAGCAGAGTCTCACTTCCGGTGTGGAGCTTCGAAAGAGAAATGTCCCTCTAGGCAAAAATAGTTGAAAGCTTGCCATAGCATCCCGGGTTGGTGTTTGGGGAAGGTCAAGGAACCTTGAAGATGGATGATACGATGCTCAGCTTTGTGCTCTGACTGTCTTTTGGCAAGCTAGTCCGCAGTGATGGACTCTTCCCTCTCTGCAACCATAATCCCAACTAATCTCTCCTGTTTCTAAGTTGCCTTGGTTGGGGGTTTTATCACAGCAACAGCAGACCAAATAAGACACTAAGGAAGGAGTTGAGAAGAAGACACATGGTCAGGGTCCCAGCCTAGAAACTGAGTGCTTGGAATACTGGAATATGTAGGAAACCATGGCACAAATAGGAATGGAAAATGTAATCCCAGCTTGTGACAGTGAGTGGGCACAGAAGGGACGCAAGGTTTCCCTATGGAAAATTCCCTAAGGAAACAAGACTGGAATTCTGTTTACCAGGGATGGTAGGGAGGCTCATAAGATTCTATTGGCAGGTCTGGGATAGGAAAACCCTGAAGCTAACCACTACCTGGTTATGGAACAACAGGGGATGAGAATTAGAAGGCAAAAAGTTTGTCTCCTTCATGAGATCAGCACAATAAATATAATTACAAAGACTGGTTCCTTGATTTAGAGCACTAAAAATTTGCCTCTAGAAAAGGAAATACATTCCTATTTTAATTGAAACTCAAGTTATCCTTTTTTATTTATTATTTTTATGTGTATGAATGTACTGTCTGCATGTAAGTTGGTGCACCTGTGTTGTGCAATGCTGTGGAGGTCAGAAGAGGGCATCGGATTCCCCTGGAACTGGAGTTAAAGACAGTTCTAAGCCACCATGTGGATGCTGGCAATCGAACCTGGGTCCACACTCTTAACTGCTGAGCCATCTCTTCACCCGCCCCCCTCAAAATATTCTTTAAATAATAAGTGAGGAAAGCAATTTTTCTCCCAAAGCCATGACATCTGAAGTATGTTACCTCTGATCAAAAATACTTATTTGTAAGACCTGACCTTTTATGTTAAACATAACTGTCTTTTATTGAATTAAAGGCAAAGATTTATATTAAATTAAATAAAAAAGGAATACGAAAGTATGCAAAATCACTTTGAAACAATTTTTTCCTGAAAATAGTCCAGAATATATTTTTATTTCTGTTTTGTTGATGGAAAATGCAATGCTACAAATGTTTGATTTCTTCTAAGAATAATTCCTATGGCATGGCCTGAGCTTCGAATTAATTATTTCTCCATCTTAGTGACCACCACCCATCACCAGGACCTCCGATCTACAGCATACACTGAACTTTATAGAAGTTACAGTTTCCACTTTCAGTGGCCTCACTGCTGAACCTGATAGGAGTTTTTACCATTCAAGAAATAAATAAAAAATAGTGCTTCTCAAGAAAGAGCAATTATATATTATTAAATCAGTTATTTAATTTGAAAATATTGCATTTTAATTGGCAATAACTGAAAGTTATTTTTAAATGAATCAGTTGCAATTCAGACTTCACTTAGCTAGGGTGAGAGTTCATTGTAAGAAAAGTCAACACAAAGGTCAATATGGAGTTCTAACTAGTAATCTTTTTTTCCCCCTGGAGGAGGATGGAGTAACCACTTCTGTCAGGTGGACATCTGTTTCATTAGCAGACCACACTGTATGTAGACATTAGAATGTGAATCATTATATAGGCAGAACACAGTTACATCATTTGCCCTGGCCTTAAGACTTGTCAGCATGTAATTAAAATTCCATATATGATACCCATCATAGAAATATATAAAATCAAAAAATACACATTTTTTTGAGAGAGGATATCACTATGTAGCCTAGGCTAGCCTAAAACTTGTTATGCCACCCATGTCAAAGTCAAACTCTCAACCCTCCTGCTGAAGCAGGAAACCTCCCAAGTGTTGCCATCTGTGCCACTAAACCTGGTAGAAAAAAACAAAGTGTATCTAGTCTCCTGAAGCAGAGCGCTGAAAGTCAGATTATAACAAAGTAACTAGTTACTTTACTTAAAACTACCTGTAATTCTTCAGGTTAAAAAAAAAGTAAATAATGCAAAATCTCACTGAGTCATCTTAAAATTTTTTGGTAGATTTTGTTTGTTTGTTTGTTTGTCTGTTAAAACAGGGTCTCCCTGTAGCCCCAGGTGGCTTAGAACTTGCTATGACAACCAGGCCGACCTTAATCTCATGGAGCGCTTTCTGCCCCTACCTCCCAAATTCTGGGATTAAAGACATTTGCCACCACATCTGGCTCAATTTTTAAGGCATTTTCATTCTTCTACAATTAGATGTCTAAAATTCATACTCCAGAATTGGTTCTAAAAAATGTCAAGAGTGTATTTGCCAGATATACCCTATTGTTATGGAGTGTGTGATGATGGCCCTCAGTTTCAACAATAGGCAAGGAAAGGGTTTCCTGAGGGAAAAAATGCAACTCAACAAAGCTCACCATGTTTTTCATAAGGTTGTCTGTCTTTTGTGGGTAGGAGTGAAAATACAGCCTTATCCAAAGAGAAATAAAGCATAAGCTCTGTTTAAGGAAACCATGTCCAGCTCTGTGCATTTATCTGCAATCAGTACTGTTTTTCATTTCCATCTGGCACACTGGTTAAATTAATCTTTGCAAGTGGCCAAGTGGAGATCTAAGCTGTCAGCCATGCGCAGCGCCGTATTCATGGATGATGACGAGGAGCAGATTTGAAAGTTCAGCTTACTGAATTACAGAGCAATTCCTCTCCCTAAAAGAAGCTCTCTTTGCTCCAAACCTGTCAGATTGACAGTGATCAGAGATCTTTTATAAATCAAGTTTAGTAGCATCATCAGTTTTTAAAGCAAGAAAACATGCATACATGTTTTTATTGCAGTTAGAAATGCTTTGAGGAGCATCAGCTACATACAGGTGCCAAATCCTAACTATAATCAGAGTTTTAAGAACTTGGAATTCAACTTCTTTTTATGGATCAGTTCCATTTCTAGTTTTATTAGCATACAAAGTATTAGCTATCACTGTGTCACTTTTTAACAGTCTATTTTAGTGACTTTGCATCCTCCTCAGATCCTCACTGCCTTTCACCCCATACTGCTTTAGAGTCCCCTGTATCCCCCACTTCTCCTTTCCTCTTTCAGCTCCCATGTGTCTTTTTGGAACCACCCCATCCTTCCTCATCACCTAGTACCCTCTCTTGGTCTCTTTTATAGTTTTTCAGACTTTACTCACACTCTCCTCTGTTTGTATATAGACATTTATACACTACAGACTAGTATCTACATAGGAGGGAGAACATGTGCTCCTTGTCTTTCTGAGTTTGGATTGCCTCACTTAAGATACTTTCCAGACACAATCTATTTTCTTATAAATGTTGTGATTTTATTTTTCTTTATGGCTGAGCAAAATTCCATTGCTGTGTACTACATTCCTGTGACCTGTTCACCTATTAATGGAGAGCTAGGCTGGTCCTATCTCCTTGCCATCACGAATAGAGTAGCAATAAATATAATAAATATGGATGTTCAGATATCTCTGTGGTAGGGCACAGAGTCCCTTGGGTATTTCATGTATTCAAGGGGGACAGTTATTACTAGGAAATTTCCAAAGTGTTATAGCAGATTAACAATGGCCTGATACCACCAGACACATCTCGCTCCAGGTTAGAGTAGAATCAATTGCCAAGCAGTCTTCTAGTCACTGCATCTAGTTTATGTGCCTTTGAATTTTTATGAAAAATACATAGAAAATAATATGAAAAAATATGAAAAACAAATATAAACCAAATTTCATCTCCAGCTATCTGGATGACCTTGGGCTAAGACCTTGACCTCCTGGAATATTATATTACTCATCTAGAAAAAGCTATGGCCTATTTTAACACACCAAACTCCTATAAAGTTCAAATGAAATTATGCATATGCATGTGACATTCAGATTTGAAAGGCTGTGCAAGAGAACCTTTATTATGCTTTTGCTCCATCTCACCCTTTTCACTGTTCCAGAGTCACCTTCCTCTTATCACAGTTCAAAGAAGCTGGCCAGTTTCCATCTCCTTCCTTAAGTAGTTCATCCTCCTGCTACAGATTCCTTAGCATAACTGTCTCTCTTGCCTTCACTTCAGAGCTGGTCTCATACTTAGACTCTTCTATAAGTTAATGCACCTACAATAGGTGCCCCTCCAACCACACCTTTAGTGACTCTCCTAATTCACACAACCACTACAAGGCTACTACATTGCAGATCATAAAAGGTTATGTGCTGGAGTGGTGGTGCATGCCTTTAATCCCAGCACTCCAGAGGCAAAGGCAGGCAGATCTCTGTGAGTTCAAGGCCAGCCTGGTCTACATAGCAAGTCCAGGACATCTGAGGCTACAGGGAGACCCTGCCTCAAAAAGAACAACAACAAAAATGGTTATGAATGATGGGAAAAAGTGCCACACATGGTGGCAGAGGATCTGAAATTAATTTTGCATAAATATAATATAGCCTCCTTGGTGCTGATGGCTATAACACACACACACACACACACACACACACACACACACACGTAAACATGCATACATACTCAAAATTTCCCTTCAAGTTCATCCACTCTCATAGACTTTGTAGCATTTCCCTCCTCCCTCTTCTCTAACCTATAACACTCGAATTCCTATTCAGCTCAATATCATCTACCAAAAAGAAGTTGAAGCCTCATTTGTGTAAATCAACCCCTGACAACAAGGCTGGATGATTATGTAAACCATCTCACTCTGTTTCAGTTCTCTACCCTTAAATGATAATTCCAATTTCTTGAATATTTTTAAATGTTATGGGTGTGCAGGTAGGTTATGGATGGTGAGGCTCTGATATGATTCTTAAGGTTATAGATAATGTTTTCAAATGCAAAAAGTAGCAAAATAATCATAAATATTGATACAAAAATATACAATGAAATCTTTCCAGGAAAAAATCCTGGGTGTGCTGGAGTGATCACACTATCTGATTCAAGACATAGTACAGAGCCAAAGAAAGCAAAACAGCATGGTACTGGGATAAAACTGACACAGAGACAGTTGGAAGGAGATTCCTCAAATATATCCACTATACCTGCAATTAATTCTAAAAGAAAGGCATTAAACAACACACTGCAGAGAAGACATTGTCTTCATGGCATAGGTGTCAGGAAACTGGGTGCCCATATCAGAAGATTGAACCTGGACCCAATCTCTCTACTTATACAAAATCCCACTCAAGAGGAATCAGTCCTGTATATAGGAACTGAACTTATGAAATTGTTACAAGAAAAAAGAGGGAGAGTATGTCAAAACCTCTCTGTATTAGGGAATATTTTTAGTTATGACTCTGTGATGGTTTGAATGAGAATGTCTCCCATAGGCTTCAAGTATTCAGACATTGTGTCCCTAGTTCATGGTACTGTTTTAGGAGGTCTTAGAAAGTGTGGCCATGCTGGAGGAAGTACATCACTGGGGGCGGGCTTAGTGAGTTCAACATGCCTTGCAGGCTCCAGTTGTTCTCTCTCCTTCCTGTGCTCATTGGAAGATGTGAACCTCAGCTTCCTGCTCCAGCTCCTGCCACCATGCCTCCTGCCACAATGGACTCTTAATTCCCTGGAACTGTCAATCATAAGCTCAAATAAACTCTTCCTTTTATAAGTTCCCTTTGTCATGGTAGTTTTATCACAGCAACAGAAAAGTGACTAATACAGTTTTTGGTACCAGAGAGTGGGCTGTTGGCTGTGAAGAACCTGACCATGTGAGTGTTTGGAGAAATGTGGAAGACTTTGGAATTTTGGGGTAGAAAAGCTATTGGCTACTGTAAGCAGAGCTTAACAGGCCATTCTAGTAGACGCCTGGAAGAAAGCAGTGCTGCAAAAAACATATTTCCAGAGGAAAATAAAGACTGGGATATTTTGTCAAAGAGTCTGGCTGGAGTTTCCCCACAGCCCAAATGCTTGCCTGGGGCTAAGGTGAAAAACAATGGACTAATGTCTTTAGTGGAGGATATTTCAAGACAGCCTAACATAGAAATGGTGATGTGGCTATTGATGGTGAATATTCTCCAGATCTATCAATAGTGAAAAAGAGCAAATGGGGCAGAAAGAAATGCAGAATATACAGTTTGGATTGGAAAAGTGCACTAGGGAGATTAATGTTGGAGCCAAGGCATGTGAAGAAGAGGATCCCTTTGATAAGGAAATTAAAGTGATTAAGGAGAGGCCTAGAGATTTACAAGTAAACAATAAAAAGAGTACCTTCAGGGCAAGACCACACCCAGCTAAGCCTCCAGTTTTTGAAAGGAAAATACTGAATGGGTTTTCTGCTCCAATAATCCAGGAAAGAGAAAAGCTGAGAATGTGGTTGAAGTAGGACAGAGTCCATCCTGAACCTGCAGCCAAACTCTGCAGTTTCATTCACGTGGTGCTGGCTTTAGAGACATGAAGGATACAAGAGTGAAGGGGTCGTCTGTTCTTCCTCTGTGGTTTCAGAAAGTCACTGAGGCCAGGTACAGGGCAACAGGGGTATCCCTGCATAAAGAAGGCCCTGGTAGGCCATTGTGTGAAGCTGTGAATGTGAAGCCTGGCTGGCAGCAGAGACCTCAAGAAGACATTCAAGATGCCAGAGCTGTGAGATATTTGACAAGGAGAGCTGCACACAGGGAGTGGTACAAGCCTAAGAAAGAGAAGTATGCTGCATGCAAAGCTAGAAGAGCTGAGCCATCTAAGCCCTTCAGAAATAAAGTCCCAGAACTCTCATGTGGAGCTACTGGACTTGGTGTTTGCCATGCTGGTTTTTGGTCTTGTTTTGGTCCAGTATTTCCTCACTATGCCTCTATTCCTCCCTTTTGGAATGGGAATATATATTCAGTTCCACTGTATGTTGGGAGTATGTAATTTGTCTTTTGATTTTACAGGAGCTTACATTTAAGAGATTGGCCTGAGTCTCAGAAGAGACTTTGAACTGTAGACTTTTGAATAGAATTGAGACTGGTAAAGACTATGGGGACTTTTAAGGTTGGACTAAGTGCATTTTGCATTTTATATGTCATGAGTCTATGGGGGCCAGGGAGTGGAATGTGGTGGTTTGAGTGAGAATGTCCCCCATAGGCTTCAAATATTCAGACATTTTGTCCCCAGTTGGTGGCACTGTTTTAGGAGGTCTTAGAAGGTGTGGCCATGCTGGAGGAAGTATGTCACTTGGGGAAGCATTGCCAGTCTCCATTTGCTCTCTCTCTCTCTCTCTCTCTCTCTCTCTCTCTCTCTCTCTCTCTGGTGATGAGGATTTTGGAGGGGAAAACAGCTCTTCTACATGGTTGGTGGAACTATCAAGTAGTTCAGCCATCATGGACAACAGCATGGGCCTGGGCATTCTGAAAATGAAAGATGGGTCTCCATTCTAATCTAATTATCCCACTTACAGTCATATTCAATGGAAATGAAATCAGCACACTAACGTAGTACCTGTATGTTTATCCTCAGTAACTAAGATATGTAATCAATTCATGTTCCTGTTGATGGAGTATTTGATAAAGAAACACAACAGATATATATAAACACAATGGAATACTACTATATTACATTGTTATAATTTTTATTTTCCACAATGTGTTCTTTTAGTTTTTAGTGATAGTTCTTCAATATACTCTTGCCATGCTGTGCAGAGCCATGAACACTGAGTCTTGCACATGATGTTTAAGTGCTTTACCACTGAGGTACTCCCCCAACTCCTGCTTTTATTCAGACAGAGCCTAGAGATGTAGCCCAAGCCAAATTTTAAATCACACTGTAGCTCAGTCTGGCTTCAAACTTGTGGTCTTCTTGCCTTAGAATCTTAAGCACTAAGATTGGAAGAGCTTTAGCTGAGAATGGTGGTGCATGCCTTTAATCCCAGCACTTGGGAGGCAGAGGCAGGCATCTCTCTGCGAGTTCAAGGCCAGCCTGGTCTACATAGCAAGCTTCAGGCCAGCTGGGACTAAAGGGAGACCCTTTCTTCTCAAAAATACCAAAAAAAAGTACCACCAGTCACAGTATATCAGGTATTTTTATATATGCCCACATATATTGTACATAGGATGCTTTTATAAAAAGTTAAATACCAGTCTATAACTTATTTTGTAAATATTTTAGTGCTTTTAATTTTATGTGTACAAGTGTATATCTGCATGTAAATAAGTGTGCTAGTATTGTGCAATGCCTGCAGATTTCAGAAGATGGATGGAATTATGGATTTATTAGCTGCCATGTAGGTGCTGGGATTCAAACCTGGGCCCTCTGCAAAAACAGCTAGTGCATTTAATCACTGTTGAGCCATCTCTCTAGCCCCCTGACTTCTTGTAAATTGTATAATGTTTCATATATCTTTGAATTATTTCTGTTAAGAACTAATTTTATTTTTTTCAAATATATTTCTAGCATCTATGAAGTTAATTATGCAGCCTTTGCATCATCTCCATTACTAAGGGTTGTGACATTTTTGTATTTAATATTTGTGACGCATACTTTAAGTCTTCCAATAATCTTGGAAGAGTCAAGATTTCATTATTTTAATACAATGTTGATTTCTTAATAGTTTTTTATTGACTTATGTACATATTGATGGAGTCCCATATGATATTTTAATACATACATACATCATATAATGGTCAAAACTTACTATTTATCCTTAGACTGTTCAGTCTCTAATAATCACTATTCTCACATTCAGGTTGGCATATATTTGTTTTCATAAATGATAAATATGCAGTCCTTGTCTTTCAGTAAGCATAATGTCTTTTAGTTCTCTCCACTTTGGTGAAAATAACAGGAGTCCAATCTTTATTAATATAAAAATCAATATGTAAAAGCCAGTGGCCTTAAAATATACCAAACCCACCAGGAGATAAAACATGAAAAAAAGTGTTTATAGTGGTAACAAATTAAACAACAGGAAATATTTAAGTGTTGTATATGAAACTTCAAATAAACACTTGAAAAAAATACACATCATGTAATTTTCTTAGGTAGGAAGGCAAAAACCATAAAATTCCTGTTGAAGTAACTGATAAATTTGACAGGAATCCAAAAAAAACATGAAATTTTATTTATTTTAATAGTGAAACCTATTCTCGATCTTATTTGTGAAAAGTATGGAAATTCCATTAATTTAAAAAGAAAAGAATAGCAATCAGGAAAGCTAGCTAGGTTAGCTATTAAACATTTTAGCAAATCTCAAACCTATAAAAGATCAATAGAGGCATGCATTAGACTTACCAGAAAATAAAAGAGAATACAAGATTATACACAACCCCAAATATATGCAAAATGTTATCATGGGTTACATAGTATGAAATGAATTTGCTTAGAGGAAAAAAATGCAAGATAGAAAAAATTGGATTCAAGATTTATATTTTCTTTAGACGAATACTAAAAACAGAAAAAAAATTTATATAAAAATTAAAATTTAAAAGCACACTGAACCTGAGAGCATTAGGAGCTCTACGCACCAGAAGCACAGATGACAGCTATCTTTTCTTTTAATATTTTATTTATTTCTTTTCATGTGTATGAGTGTATTGCCTGCATATATGTAAGTGCATCCATGTCTTGCAATACACACAGAGGCCAGAAGAGGGTGCTGGATACACTGAAAGTGGAGTCACTAATGGTTATTAGCTGCCATGTAGGTGTAGGTCCACTTCAAGAGGATCCAGTGCTCTCCTTTTTTCCCTAATTTTTAAATTATTTACTGAAATTTTTCACATTTCATACATCTCTTAATCAAATTTAGATGTATTCCCCCTTCCAAGCCCCAACACCACCAGAGTTTATGCATTCTGCCATCCATGTCTTGCATCTTTTTCTCAGTCTTTTTAAAAAAATTTTTGATGCAGAAGTTTACTGTTT
Source organism: Rhizomys pruinosus (assembly GCA_009823505.1). NCBI lineage: Eukaryota > Metazoa > Chordata > Mammalia > Rodentia > Spalacidae > Rhizomys > Rhizomys pruinosus. The sequence continues at coordinate 7,173,731 of VZQC01007142.1, read as the reverse complement.
TGGGCAGAAGTTTACTGCAGGTAAATGGCTGGAACTAGAAACCGCTATGCTAAGTGAAGTAACACAGTCCCAGAAATGCAAACAACGTATGGTGTCTCTCATTTGTGAATCCTAGCACCAAATCCTTATTTGTAAGGCAAACTGAGTATTTTTTTTTGTTTTTTAGTAAATATAATACCTGATGCTACTACATCTAGTGCTTGTGACTGCTGAGCCATTGCTTTAGCCTTGGAGAGTCGTCTTTTACAAATCAGCATCTCTCAACCCTCAACAGAGAAACTTCCTTATGTATCAGAGAGCAATTAACACAAATAATCCACAACTGGCCAACATGCAGAAAACAGAGGCTGCATAGTGCTTATCCCTGAATAAGACACCTATTTAAATCTTCCACTCAGAGATCTTTGCAGAAGATGGGAAGGAAAGATTGCAAGAGCCAGAAGTAGTGGGCGACCACAAGGTAGTAAGTTTTGTCGAGAACTGATCAGTTGCTCAAATGAACTCATACCAATGCTGACAGCATGCAGAAGTCCTATGCAAGCTCAAACCAGACAAAATCCCAGCATAGACATGGGGAAATGGGTAAGAAACCTCAACCCAACTTCATGAATTACTGTCAACCAATACCAGCTAGGAAAGGGAGAGTCAGTCTTGTTTAAGTGTGAGACTCAGTAGGTTTACCAGGCTCTAGCGAATAAATCTACACTGAAGGTTACTTGGGGACATAAGTCTGACTATATAGGTCTGAGTAAATAAATAAATAAATAAATAAATAAATAAATAAATAAATATATTTTAGAGTACAAGAAACTTGGTGTGTGGTTATTAAGGCAGTGCAGATAATAGAGAGGAGTGAAATATGATGAAATGTATTTTATGAAATTTTCAAAAATGCAGTAATAAGAAGAAAAGAATAAGCACTTGAACTCTGGAAATGATCTTAAGAACATAGAGCAGTGACAAAGTATTCCAGAAATCAGCTGAAATGGAAGCACAAGCGCGGGAGTAACACCTGGCACATCATACTTTAACGGGGGTCACCCTGACTACAGTGCTGGAGAAACCCAGGGGGAAGGACATGATTCCTAGTCTGAGGAAGAGGAGAAAAGTGCCATTTCTAACCCCAAACTGCAGGATGTGCAGGGTCTGTAAAGCACCACCCTGTAGCAGTGAACACAAATAGACAACATGATCCAAGGCTCAAATTAACTAACCAAAGCTTCAAAGTAGCCATTATAATTATTAAAAATGAAGGAAACTAAGGCTGGAGAGATGGCCTAGCGGTTAAGAGCACCAACTGCTCTTGCAGAGGACCCGGGTTTGATCTCCAGCACCCACATGGCGGCCGAGAACCGTCTGAAACTCCAATTCCAGGAGAACTCCAGTTCCAGGGGAATCCTACACCCTCTTCTAACCTCTGCAGTACTGCACGACACGGGTGCACAAACCTGCATGCAGACAGTACATTCATACACATACAGAAATAAATAAAATTAAAAAAAAAAAACAAATGAAGGAAACTATGTGGAAGGAGGACAAAATCAAAGGAATCCTCAATACTTCACTGAATAGTGAATATCAATTAAGGGAGAGTGCTAGGAAATAAATTTGCACAGTGACTGAAATGAAATTTCACTGGAAGGCCTCAGCAGCCAATCTGAATTGGAACAAGTATTAGTACACTTGCAGGTAGGGGACATGGACTGTGTGGAATAATAAACCTCAGAGAAAGGTACAGACAGAGAGCACAGCAATGCTATGAAATGACATAGTGGGGAAACATGTAAATGAATCAGGGCTGACACCCCCAATGTGCTGACAAGCACCAGTCCCCATCCAGGATCTCAACCACCTGCAGGAGGATGAGTGTGAAGAGATTCACAGGTATACACCTCTCAATAAATACACTGCCCTTAGCCTTCTTTCCCAATGTGCTAAAATATTCTGGGGAGAAATGGTGTACTTGGCTCATAGTTCTAGACTGTAGCCCAGAGCTGTGCCAAAGTCAAAGTGGAACAGACTTGGAGCTAGTCACATCCACAGTCAGGAACAGAGACAGAATAAGCAGTGCATGCTTGCCAGTCTGAGCTCTCTTTCCACTCCTTTCCCTTTCTTTCTCACTTTTATTTTATGATCTCTGTGTGTGTGTGTGTATGTGTGTGTGTGTGTGCCCACACATGTGCAGTCCCTATTAGAGTCAGAAGAGGGTTCTGAACCTCTAGAGCTTGAGTTACAGGCATTTGTTTAACTCCCCAAGTGAGTACTGAAAGCCAAGTATCAGTCTTCTGCAAGGGCACCAAGTGCTCTTAACCACCACACCACTTCAGTTAATGTAGTCAAGACAATCCCTCTCAGACAAATCAGTGGCTAGTGTGATCTATACAAATCCTCATTGAGACTCCTATCATAGGTGATTCTAGATTTTTTCAACATGACAGTTAAAACTATCATGGAGCTGAGAATCAGTCAAGGAAGAACAAATTGAAAACAGCACAAGATAAATAAATGATCACCATCAAGGTCAATCTCGAGCTGTCAATTTGACACAGCCTAGAACAACCTGGGAAGAGAGTCCCCATGAGGGATTGTCCTCACTAGAGTGGCCTGTGCCCGTTTTGTAGGGAACTCTCTTCGGTAAATAACTGATGTGGAAAGTTCCAGCCTACTGTGACTGACACATTTCCAGGACTGAGGATCTGAGCTGTATAAGAATGAAGAAATTGGGGGCTGGAGAGATGGCTCAGCGGTTAAGAGCACTAATTGCTCTTGCAGAGGACCTGGGTTCGATTCCCAGCACCCACATTGCGGCTAAGAACTGTCTTTAAGCCAAGCATGGTGGTGCATGCCTTTAATCCTAGCACTTGGGAGCCAGAGGCAGGCAGATCTCTGTGAGTTCCAGGCCAGCTTGGGGCTACAGAGAGACCCTGTCTCGAAAAGAAAAAGAAAAAAAATGGAGAAATCCGGCTGTGCACAAGCCAGCAAGTGACCAGGCATACACTGATTTCTCTCCACTCTTAATGAAGGATATAAGATGAGCTGAAGTCCCTCATCATGATGGATTGTACCCTGAAACTGGTAAGCTGAAATAAACCTCTTTCTTCTATACATTCATTTTATCAGGATATTCTAACAGAGCAACAGAAAGGGAACTAGGTTCCCAAGGGAACCCCAATATGATTGATTGGGAGATGGAAGGAGAAACACATAAAGTACTCAAAGACAAAGCTAGGAATGAAGAATCCTGTATCCATCAAAACTGGCTTTCACAGTGACAGCCAAATAAATATAATCCCAGATAAATAAAACCTGGACATAATTTGTTGCTATTATACCCATCTCAGAAAAAAAATTATGAAAAGACACTCTTCAGTTTGAAATCAAGTAAATTCAGACAGTAACTCAAATCTACCGTCCACAAAAAGAGCACTATGATGACAGTTTTATATTTACAAAAGATAGTATAGGTAAATATGTCTTCCCTCTACTTAAAACAGTATGCATATTGTATAGTTAGACATATATATTATATAATATATATGAACAGATGTCCAATATATTTACTGAGGGCCAAACACAGAAGATTGGTAGAAGCAAATCTATCCCAACTTCACAACCACAATGAAGAAAACCAGAAATAATGAATAAGAAGGATGAAATGACAAAAGATACATATAAACTTACTCTTATTTCTTCTTTTAGCTTCTCTGAGGAAAATAAGATTATAGATATGATGGTACATATACCTAATTTCAGGGTACCCAGGAGGCTGATGCAGAAGGAAAGGTGTAGATTCGAGGATTGCCTGGGACACATAGTGAAAAGGTGCTTCAAGGAAAATAATTAGACACCACATATTGTAACAATATGTTAGTGTATTTATACATGAAATATATATCAAAAATATCCCATAAAGATTAGAAAGGACATAGAATTATACCTAAGAACAATGTCATGGAAAAGCCACCAAAACAATGACTTGGAAAATCAGTGAAAACAAGCATGACAGTCACAAGTCCAGTCACATTAAGAATAATAGCATGCAATGTAGAAGGTTTAAAAACAATGAAGATGTGAGCCATTAGTTCTGTGGCAGAGTGCTTGCCTGCTATATACAAGGCTGTGGGTATAATCTCCAGCACTGAAAAATAAAAACAGCAAATTTGTCACTGGATAGAAAAACATACTAGTGTTAGCTGTTTACAAGAGGCATTCTTTAGACTCAAAGATACAAATATAGCCCAAGTATAGATATTGGATGGTGTGTAATACAGAAAGTGGGGCTGGGGAAATGGCACCATGGGGAAGTGCTTGCAATGAGGGCATGAGGCATGAGAGTCTCTGATTCTTAACACTCATTTAAGAGCCAGGCATGGCTGTGGACTGTGGGTCCCAGTTCAGAAATACTGAAGCAGGGGAAGCTTGGCTGCTCTTTGGCCACTCTCCCTAGACAAAATGGAGAGCCTCCTGTTCAGTAAGGTTGTCTCAAGGACACACAAGGTGGAGAAGAAATTGAGGGAAATACTCTGATGTCAACCTCTGGATACAACATACACTCATACAGAAGTGCATACTTGTATACACACACACACACACATACACACACACACATACACACACACACACACACACACACACCAGTAACAAGAACCTTACAAGTAACAGAAAATAATGGACTTTACAAAATAAACCAGTTACCACAGATAAAGGGATATTTTAGAATCAGAATTAGACTAATTAATGAGAACTTTTAAACATAAATGTTCCTTGAAACAGAACACCAAAATAATTGAATCGAAAACTACAAGAAATGAGGAGAAAATAAAGAATCTAATAGAAATAGTGGTAGGCTTCAATACTTCCCACTTTAATAGTGAGCAAAATAAACTACCTTTCAAAGTGTGTGTGTGTGTGTGTGTGTGTGTGTGTGTGTGTATGTGTGTGTGTGATATCCCCAGGACATTCTTTACAGGATTGGGGGAAAAATTCTTAAATTCATATGGAGCAACAAAAGACCCCAAATAGCCAAAGCATCCTGAGTGAAAAGAGAAATACAGGGGGGGATTTCTATACCAGATATCAAATACACAGGGCTATAGTCATAAAAAACAGCCTGGTACTGGCACAAAAAAATCACCTCAAGCTCAATGGAACAAAACTGAAGATCCAAACTTGAGCACGTACAATTTCAGCCACCTCATATTTGACAAGGGTGCCAAAAAGACTCAATGGAGGAAAGACAGCATTTTCGGCATGTGGTGTTGGCAAAACTGGATCACCACTTGTAGAAGAATAAAATTAAACCCCTACCTCTCACCCTATACAAAAATCGACTCCAAATGGATCAAAGACCTCAATTTGAAACCCAAAACTGAAGGTGATAGAAGAAAAAGTTGGCAGCAACTTACAAGACATAGGTGAAGGAAAAGATTTTCTAAATCAGACAGCAGCTGCACAGGAAATAAGGTTGACAATTGACAAGTGGGACCTTATTAAACTCAAAAGTTTTTGTACAGCAAAAGAAACAAGCAGGGAAGCAAGGAGAAAACCCACAGAGTGGGAGGAAACCTTCACTGCTGACTCATCTGACAAAGCATTAACTTCCAGAATATATAAACTACTCAAAAAACAAAAGAAGTAAGAAAACAAATGACTCACTCAAAAGATGGAGTAAAGAGCTGAGCAGAGACTCCACAAGTGAGGAAATAGAGATGGCTGCGAAACATCTAAAAAAAAATGTTCAACATCACTAATAAAGTAAATGCAAATTAAAACCATTTTAAGATATCATCTCACCCTGATAAGGCTGGCTAGGATCAAGAAAACAAATGATACTAAATGCTGGATAGAGTGTGGGGAAAGGAGAACACTCATCCACTGCTGGTGGGAATGCAAACTTGTACACCCACTATGGAAAGCTGTATGTGGAACTCTTAAAAGACTCAAAATGAGCCTACCACCTGACCCAGCCATACCGCTTCTGGGTATTTATCCATCAGACTCTTCGTATGGCAGAGATACATGTACAGCCATGTTTTTTAAATTTTGTTTATTTTTATGTGTATTAATGTACTGTCTGCATGTAAGTTTGTGCACCCATGTCCTGCAATGCCAGAAGAGGGTGTCAGAAGGGGGTGTCAGATTCCCCCAGAACTGGAGTTAAAGATGGTTCTCAGTCACCATGTGGGTGCTAGGAATCAAACTCAGGTCTTCTGCAAGAGAAGTTAGTGCTCTTAACAGCTAGGCCATCTCTCCAGCCTTATTGAAGCTCTCTTAACAATAGTGAAGAGCTGGAACCAACCCAGTGCCCCTCAACTGACAAGTGTATAGAGAAAATGTAGTACATCTACACAACAGAGTTCTATGCAGCAGTAAAGAAAGATGACATCATGAACTTTGCAGGCGAATGATGGAACTAGAAGATTTTATGATAAGTGAAGTAACACAGTCCAAGAAAAACAAAAGACAAATGCTATCCCTCATCTGTGGATGCTAGTACCAAGTACCTAGTTGTAAGACAAACTGAACCACATTAATGTTATATTCCTCGTGATCTGAAGACAACTGTGCTCTTGTATTGTGAATCCCTAAACAGGTTCTAGTGATGACCTAACACTTATTTTCAGAACTTGGATTTTTGGTATATGATGAAGGGTATGTGTTCATCTTTTAGAGTAATATGGGATTAAAATGGAAAGATGTGAATTAAGAAATATGATATGAAAATAACATACAGTTTGTTTCCAAAGGATACAATTTTAATATAGGTGCAATGTAACAGGCTGGTGCAACTTAGACTTTCTGGGTGCTTAAGGACCATACTTAATGCCCATACCAATTTGACCAGGGATCTAAGGAATAACTTTGTTCCTTGCCCTCAGAGGTCAACCAAGTCTTAGGGGATCATGCATGGGGGCACCTATTGAAATGTCCTACAGATGTGGGTCACCAGTCTTCCTGTTCAGGAAGGTCTTTGAGAGCCACTGATGGGAACTCAGCCAGTGTCCAATCTATAGAGAGGAAAATCTGCTCATGCTTCAGAAAAGGAAGCCTGGTCTAGCAAGACCTGATTTTGCCCTTGAGTGGATGGAACTGGTAAATGAAAAGATGAAAGGAGCAAGGGGCTCCCGCCCTCCTCCCCCCACCCCCATCCCCGAGTGACCCCTGAGGACCAGTTCCTTAACTCACCTCAAGAAAACAAAAACCTTTGTTAATCTGGGCTGTGTGGCCTTAAGCACCCAAAAGGAAAGTACAACCGGAAATAAATAATCGGTAAGACCAGAAAAACTGTACTGCAGACACAAAACTTCAGATCTTAGTAAAAAGACAAAAAGAAAAAAGAGATCACTGTTGTTTGGCCTGTCTTCAATTCTTACTGGCAAGTACATCTACTCTGTTGCTGCCACTGCTTTTGGCACTCCTCAAATGCTTGAGACACAGATTATTTTTTTATTGATGGTTTGTGTATTTCATACATCATTTTCCAATTCAGTTCAGACATATTTCCCCTTCCCCTCCCCCATCCCACCCCACCCCATCCCAGATCATGCATTCTGCCATAACTGTCCTGCATCTTTCTCTCAGTTTTTTTTTTTCCATTTTTTAGCAATAAGTGATAATTTATGAGTACAAGCATCCTTCATGTAAAAACAATGTGCAAGCAGTTGTGCCTAAACCCACACAGCCCCTTGGTCCCACCATCCAGCAGGGGGGGGGGGGCTTGTATGTTCATCAAGTTGATCAAATGAGTGTCCAGGCTATATTGCTGTAGGGGCACCATTCACCCAAATCACAGCCCTTACATCTACCACGCCCCTCTTCTCGAGATTGTTCCCTAGGCTAGACAAGGGGCACAGGGTGCATGAGAAGCAAAACAGTCTACTTTCTGGAGATGTTGTCTTGGACTCGGTCACTTCTGGCTGTTTTCTTTCATGGGCTCCAGCTTGTCCAGAATAACTTCTGAGACACAGATTTTTAACCTTCCAATATGGACTGAAGATTCATGTCTCTCCAAGAATCTCCAAACCTTCAATGCCAGATGGGGACTACGGAGATACCCAGCTTGTGGACTAAGCAGCTAAGGGATTTCAGCCTCGTCAGAATATAGACTACCATTGTTGTACTCCCTGGGATGTATCATGGAGGCAGTACAGGGGAGATCAAGACAGGACAATGCTTACTGGACTTCATTTGGGGGACCAGGGAGGGAAAGTCCCAATGTGAAGCATAAGGGCAAGATTAATGGGTTTGGGGGTTTGCCAAGGAGAAACCTGGAGCACTTCCTTAAGGAAAACATGACATCTTTTAGGGAAAAAAGTCCTCCAATTCAAATGATATGTATATGTATGTATAAGTGTGTGTGTGTGGTGTGTTGCGTGTGTGGTGTGTGGTGTATATAATATATATATAATAATATATATATATATATATATATGAACAATACAAGTTGGAGAGAACAACAACAACAAAAGAACTGGAAAAAAATCTTTTGAAAAGACTCAGAAAAAGATGGAGGAGGTGAGGCAGTGTATGCAGGGCACTCAGGTGGGGTGGGGGCAGGGAAGGGGAATGACTGACTAGATTCGATTGAGAAATATTATGTGACTTATGGAAAAAGTTTAATAATAATAAAAAAGTATTTGAATGAAAAAAGACCTAATAAATAAATACATAAATATGTGGTGTGTGTGTATTTGAGTGCTGTATGTGCATGTGGTATGTGCTCATATCTGTGGAGGGCAGAAGAGGACAAAGGGTGTTCTTCCACCTTCTCTTCCTCCTCTACCTTTACCTTTGAGACAAGCTCTCTTTCTGAACCTGGAGCTTATCTCAAGCCAGTGAACTCCAATTTTTTTTTTTTTTTTTTTAATTTATTTCGGTATGTGTATCAATGTACTGTCTGCATGCAGGTCTGTGCACCCGTGTCGTGCAATGCCGCGGAGGTCAGAAGAGGGTCTCGGACTCCCCTGGAACTGGAGCTCTCCTGGAACTGGAGCTTCAGACGGCTCTCGGCCGCCATGTGGGTTTCATTCCATCTCTTACCCCCACAGCACTCGGGGGACAGGTGCACATGTTACAACTTCTGGCTTTTTATGTGAGTGCCATAATTGGAACTTGGTCCTTATCCTCACACAGTGAGAATTCTTACCCACTGAGCCATCTCTAACACTCTATAACAACTGTGTAAGTGATGTCATCATTACTACCTGAGGTTGACAATTTTAAAAGCATCATTTCATGGAATTTTCTTATGAAAATATCATAAGTTCAAGAAAGCAAGACACTATAATGGATATTTTGTTGATGTTTGTTTGTAACATAGGCTCAGGTAGCACATGCTAGCCTTTAACACACTCATTATGTAGCAGAGGATGACCTTGAACTTTTGATCCTCTTCCCTCCACTTGAGTTCTGTGGTTACAGGCATGTGCCACCACACTGGGTTTTACATGCTAGGAAAATGCTCTACCAACTCAGCTTCACTCTTAGCTCTCTAATGCGCAGTTTGCATACTGGCTAGGTTCTGTCTCTGGGCATCTCTCTGGCTGAAGAAATTCACATGTTTAACTCTAAATCAAAAAATAGGTGTTTATATTTTAGCCAACAGTGACGGATGATAAAGTTACTGATTGCAGGATTGGATTTTGAGTGATAATTTTATTCTGCCCATATTCCTGTCTTCTGGATTTCTATCATTTGGCCTTGCTATAATCTACCTGGATTCTTTGGTTCTTATCTTTCTTCTAGTATCAAAGTGTCTTTCTGCTGCAGTCTATTGCCCAAAACCATTATTTTTATATTTTAATTATTATTTTTATTTTATGGGTATGAATGTATTTAATGCATGTAAGTAAGTGTAGCCATATTGTACAATGGCCACAGAGGTCAGAAGAGGGTGTCAGATCCCTTGGAACTGAAATTTGGGATAGTTGTTAGCCGCCATGTGGATGTTGGGGACTGCACCCAGGTACTCTGCAAGCGGACTTAACTGCTGAGCCATATCTCTAGTACAAAACCATTAATTTTTTAATGCGGACTATTTGGCACTCATTTAAATGAAGTTTACTAGCTTATTCTTCAAACTGTTTGGTCTACATTATAAAATCATATGACCTCTCATATTTTGATGTGTAGCATTAATATATGTAAAGAAAAACAGTGTGGTCATTTTACATACTAGTTATTTTTATTAAGAGACACTGGGTTTAAAATTTAATCATGAGATTTCCCTGGGCTCTGGGATTCTTGAATCTTCTTTTAGAAAATGTGCTTTTGTCAAGTGTAAGGAGTCACTGCAACTCAAGAATCTCTTCAAATAACATTCTTGTCATGAGATATATTTGGTGGGGGGTACTTTAGTCACTCCGAGCTAAAAATTCCTAGAGAGGATAAAACTCCATGCCAAGGAAAATCCTTGGCTATAAATTCTTATTTCACGGTTTTGGTTTTGTTTTCTTCCTTGTTTGGGTTCTGGATGGGCTCTATAAAGTCCTAGGCATGTTGAAAGAATAGACTGGAGTTGGGGCTGGAGAGATGGCCCAGCGGTTAAGAGCACCGACTGCTCTTGCAGAGGACCAGGGTTCCATCCCCAGCACCCACATGGCGGTTGAGGACTGTCTGAAACTCCAATTCCAGGAGAACTCCAGTTCCAGAGGAATCCGACGCCCTCTTCTGACCTCCGCGGCATTGCACGACATGGGTGCACAAACCTACATGCAGACAGCACATTCATACACATGAAAAAATAAATAAAATTAAAAATAGAATAGACTGGAGTTAACTCTATTATACCATTATTCAAAGGACATGGCCCTTTGAGGTCTCAGTTTGTTCAGGAAATGATAATCCTACAGAGATGCAGACCTAGGTGAGCTGCCAAACCTTCATCCCCATCTCATTGACTGTGCAATGCTATCAAGCCTAGATTCTGGAGAACTTCAGCACGTGCCCCAAAGGGAAGGAATATTAAGTGCATATATCTCTGCTAGTGTTATTTTACTTAAACACCAAGCACAAGTGTTTACCTGTTGCTTTTTGTCTCATCATTGCTTTAAAAGATGATTTTTTTAAAAAAGCCTAATCTCATAGTAGTATTTATTGTTTTTAGTGGGAAGATTGTTCCAAGTAACCTCAACTTTTATTACCCCAAATGGAAACTACTCTTGATCTGAAAACATGTATTTGATAAGACTATAGATAACTTTGGTAGATGTAGGTTAAAATGTTTTCAGAATATAAGTAATATCTTTTTATTACATTTTATATATACTCTTTTCACTTGAGTGATAATAACCCCACTGAGAAGCAATCTAGGCTAGCGGTTAGATTATTTTGAAATCAGCATTCTTAATGGTATGTTCAGCCTAAGATATTTTGTTCTATTTTATATCTGTTTCTCTGTAATATAGTGAATTTTTCAGGCACTTACCAGAACCTGCTACAAATGTATTACAAAACAAATCAAAACTTACAGGTAGTTGAAAAGCAAGTAACATTTAAAAATAATAAATTTAATATTAATTTAATTTTCCCTTTAGAAAGTAAAAGAACAGATCTCTCTCCTTCCTTTGCCTTAAATATATTTTTAGAAAACCTTCTTTGTATCTTACATACTAAAATAATATTTGAAAAGCAAAATAAGCTTTCTTCTAAGTTTATAACTTCGGGATGTCTTTCTTGGCAACCTAGAAACCCTCTTTGTGTACTTTATTCACCAAGAAAACTGTATGCCCAGCTCCCAATTTCCATGAAACAGTAGAAGGCTGGAAGGTTCCCTCCAAACTGTAAAACTATCTTCTATTATAAAGATATGAAAAGTCTAGTCTTTTCTCTAGAGCAAGTTAGCTAATGAATGTCTAAGTTGACAAATAAATGGGTCATGAATCAATGGCGCTCTCAGGTCCTCTCATTTGAAAACTCATTATTATTTAAGAACATTCGCACAAAGGATGTATCTCTACTTGGTACATAAAAGTATAATTTTGCTGTCTTTTTTCCAGTCTTGTTAGACCTCCTGGAACATACATCATGTCTGATTATATACTGCTTTCATAATAACTTACATAAAGAATTATTTTTCCCTTCTACTCATGTGGAGAAATTTTCTGGTTTGGGAAGAGACTTTGTTAATTATATTTTCTAAGTAGTACCAATCAAAAGCATGAGAAACCCTTAGTAAGACTATATACAGGAAACATCAGTATCACCTTACTAAATTGTTGGCTATAGGTACAACTAAAACTTTCAAATTCACCAAGACATACTCTATATCAATAATATATTAATTAATTCACAATATATATTAAAGTCAGTAGAGTCAAAATTTTTAACCCCAAAAATCCCTGTTTTGTTTGGGTCCATCCACTGGGTTTGGTCAATCTACCAAGAATCACAGCCTTAATATAGACTGAATTTCCCCTACCACAAAATACTTGTTACTAATATTTCCTCAAGTAGGGTTGGGTTTTCTTACAAATGTACCTATATTTATAGTGGAATTTTGTCTAACTTGGACTTCTGCAAATTGTCACCACTACTATGAGTTAATGTGAGTAACTGACCAGCTGTCTGGAAAACTCTCTTTCCTTCTGGTCATCTTACAATCTGGTCATTTTATACCTCTGGCTCTTGCAATCGTCCTGACCCCTCTTCTATAATGATTCCTAAGCTTTGGGAAGCATAAGTTTGACATAGGTGTCATATTCACAGATAAATGGTCTGCAGACTCTTATTCAATTTACATTGGTCAATTATGGTTCTCTGTATTAATTATCATCTGTTGCATAAGCAAGCTTCTCTAGTGAGAGGAGAGAGATGCATTAATCTATTAGTAAAACAATGTCATTAGAAATCAGTTTAATACTTTATCAATTAGCAGAAAATATTGATAGGCTTCTTCCTATGGCCTGTGACCTGCCTAACCAGTTTCCTAACCCTTATATCAATGTCAAGTATGGGCTCCATCTTGGGAAGCAGATGTAAATCCAATTAGAAAGTAGTTGGTTACTCCCTAATATTCATATTATTATTGCACCTGTGGGCATAGCTTGCCAGGCCAGTTATTGTTGGTTTCAGAATTCACAGTTGGGTACTGTTGATGATTAATTTTCTCTTCAGTTGATGTTCATAGCACCCTCCAACACTGTGAAAGCTAGCCAGTAAAGACAAAGCTTTGAGGCTAGTGTCGGCTCTATTTCTCCTTTTCTCTACAGCTCATGTATGTAATGGCCTCATCTATAGGGTCTTACCTTCAAGTTCTGCTGGGTAACCAAGAGTAGAGGCAGTATTGTTTGAAGATTCATGGGACCCCTGGTCAGTAGCTTCAAAAGGGGGTAGTGCAGGGGCTGGAGGGATGGCTCATCAGTTAAGAGCCCTAACTTCTCTTGCAGAGAAACTGGATTTGGTTCCCAGCACCCACCAGGTGGCTAACAACCATTGTAACTCCAGATCCAAAGGATCTGATGCTCTCTCATGACCTCCATTGGCATTGCACAATATGGATGCACATATCTGCATGCAGGTAATATACTCACACATAAAATAAAAAATAAAATATTTTTAACAGGAGGGAGTCCATTCTGGGCATTGGGCTTTTACTTTGCTAGCCTAAGGTAGCAGCAATATCTTCCTGTTATAAGGTAAGATAATTTAATCAATTTTTATACTATACATGTATATATTTTTAAGAACCTATAATAATAAGTATATTTGTTTATAATTTTAGAATGGTATAACATCTCTAACAAAAGCCTATGTTTTTGAAATATCATTAATAATTGTTTTGTTTTGGTCAAAACATAAAAACCAAAAAAAAAAAAAAGAGGGAGGTGGGAGGTGGGGTACTATCCTTTCTGGGATACAAATGGAAAACTCTGTGTTCCAATCCTATTGATAAATTTTCAATTTTTCTGATCTTGAAACTAACAATGGGAGGAGAATTTTATGTTCCCACAGGTAAAACTCACCAATCTAAATGACTGAAAACATACAACTTATGGCTGTGCAGGATGAACTGGAGAATCCCAGAAGAGAGGTTGACCCAACTGAACATTAAGGAACGAGGAACCTCAGACTGCCTGAGTCACAGACACTGAGCATCTCTCTGAATAATATTGGGGTTGACTGTTTATAATGGGCCCTAATGAAGTTTGTCTTCCAGATGCTGAGAAACCTTCCTACCTCTCTCCTTTATAGGAAAAAGAAAAACATAATGGTAATGAAACCACTCCCTAACTGTAAACTAGAGCCAATTGTTACAGTGGTAATTTCCTATAAAACAGGCATAACGTATTAATTGATTGATAGGCATAGGAACTGTGAAAGGATATTTCTCTATCTAGAGCCAAATTCAATAGTAAAGTGTTTATAAGTTGTGTAATTAAGCCAAATATATTACTACAGGAAAGCACTGACATCAGCAATGAATTATTCTGCCTAGGAGATGTTGGCTAGATGATTCAAACCCGCCCACCCCCAAATTATAAAGGCCTTTTGCCTACAAGTGGGATATATGCAAGGAGAAAGGCAGTAAGAACCTGTTGTAGAAGACCTGGTGTGAGCATGAAAAATGTTATGAGACGTCACTTGCTAGGGTACAACTGGCCTCTGAAATGCTAGAGAGCGTTACCAAAGGCCACTAAAGCAATATAGCAAAATATTGTTCTCCCTGAGTCAAGCAAGACTCCTCCATCAATATCAGCTACACCTCAACAGCCTGGAGATACTGTGCAACAGTGGCAGCCAAGTGTCTATATATATCCCAAATCTATTTGGCTATTAGCTCTCTCCTTGGAGGAATAACTCACAGCAGATGTCACAAGCTTATGTCCTCTAGTGGTTAGGAGATGTTATGGGCCATAATAAGAACTTGTCACCCTTTATAGAGAAACCACAGTTTGCAGATTAGCATACCATCCAAGCATCTGTGTCTATCCTCACAGCTTAGCTTGACATAATAATTGGTACTGCTTAAATGCCTGTACATCCAAGAGCTTGTGATTTGTTAGTATGACTAAAAAGGGTATCACTGGGAAAGCTGTCAATCCATGAAGGGAAACAACCTGAACAGACTGGAGTCCAAAATGACAACTCCAAAGAAATTAGACTGTTTTCTTCTCACCCACTTGTGCCCCTTTCCCAAAGCCCAGGGAACAAACTGCGGAAGAGGAGGTGTGGTAGATTGTAAGGGCTGCGGAGAGATAGGGGTGAATCATGAGACTACCGGAATATAGTCTGGACTCCTGATTGATCAACATGCCTGTGCATACAAGCTTCTCCAACTGGACTATGGGAACCTTGGGTTGTTCAAAATTTGGACATAGATACTTGCAAAATGCACCAATTACCTAATTGTATGACATACTGAGTAACATCAATGTTATCTGGAAACAACTGTGTCATTATATTGTAGAATCCCTTAAAAATAAAAAAATAATAAATAAAAAAAGGAAAAAAAATAATTGTTTTAGTTTTAAAAATTATAACAGATTTAACATATGAAAGCATACAGATATTCTAAATTAAGTTAAAGAATAAGTAGATGAACTTGAACTAAAGGACATCTGAATGGAAATGATTGACTGGATAGGAAACATCATACATGAAAAAATACCTGAAATCTGGTGGGGAGGCAATGTGGAATGGGGAGGGGGAGGGATGTCTAAGATGTATTAAGATGGATTATATGAAATGGACAAAACTCAGTAAAAATTTCAAAAATGAAGAAGCCAAGACACTGACCTTGAAAGAACAACTCTAAACATATTCAAAGAAATTAGAGAACTAAGGGGAGAGAATGAAAAACTCAAGAAGGACCTAGAGGGAGATAATGACAAACTGTGGAAAGAACTAAGGGGAGAGATTGAAAAACTCAAGAAGGAGCTAGAGGGAGATAATGGGTGATAATGACAAACATTGGAAGAACTAAAGGGAGAAAATGACAAACTCCAGATGAAAGTGGAAACACTGAAAAGATCCCAGGCCAAAATGAAAAAAGAAAATGACCAACAAACCAAGGAGCAACAAGGTGAGAATGACAGGCTCCAGAGGGAAGTGGAAAATCTAAAGAAATCACAGGATGAAATGAAAAAGGAAATTGAACATTCATCCAATCACCAGGAAATGTTGGTAAAAAGCCTCAGAAGCAGAATGGAAGAAGCAGATAAAGAGAATATCAGACCTCCAGGATAATGTGGAACAACTACAAGGCTCAAATAAAGATTATGAAAATTTTCAAAAAACACAAGAGTGAAACAACCAGGAAATGTGAGGCACTATGAAAAGACCAAACCTCCACCATATCATAGGGATAGAGGAAGGAAAAGAATCCCAAGACAACACTATGGACCAGATCTTCAACAGGAAAATAGAAGAAAATTTCCCCAAACTAAAAAAATACAAACCCATACAAATACAAAAAGCATAAAAAACACCAAATAGACAGGACTGGAAAAGAAACTCTCCATGCCATATAATGGATAAAATACAAAATGCTCAAAACAAAGACAAAATACTTGTGGCTATAAGAGAAAAACAACAAGTTACATATAAGGGGGAACCCATCAGAATTACAGCTGATTTCGCAGTGCAAACTATGAAAGCTAGAAGAATGTGGATCAAAGTATTCCCAGTGATAAACGACTTTAGATGTCAACCCAGACTACTATTTCCAGCAAAAATATAAGTTATAGTTGAAGGAGAAAGAATAATCTTTCACAACATGAACAAGATGAAAGAATACATGTCTAAGAAACCAACACTTCAGAGAATCCTCAAAGCAATCTAAAGAACAGAGGAAAGGAGCAAATATCTCTAAACAATTAAAGAGAGAAATCAAGAAAAGCATGACAGAATAAATACAAACCTAGACTAAGAATGAAAACAAAAAATAAGGTGAAAGGAAGCAACATACATCTCTCAATAATAACCTTAAATACTAATGTTCTAAACTCCCCAATCAAAAGGCATTGACAGGGAGAATTAATTAGGAAACAGAATCCTTCTATATGATGTCTATGAGAAACCCATCTCATCCTCAAAGACAGACACCACCTTAGAGTGAAAGGATGGAAAAAATATTCCAAGCAAATGGTACCAGGAAACAAGCCAGAGTGTCTATTCTAATATCATACAAAATAGATCTCAAAGTAAAACTTATCAGAAGAGACAAAGAGAGTCATTGCATCCTTGTCAAAGGAAAAATTAACTATGAAGTCTTCACAATCCAAAATGTCTGTGCACCTAACACTGGTGCACCTAACCTAAACACTACTCTGCAGGACCTCAAGACACAGATTAACCCTAACACATTAATAGTGGGAGATTTCCACACCCAACTGAGCCCCTTGGATAGACAATGGGACAAAAATAAATAGAGAGACATAAGAACTGAACAATACAACACACTAAATGGACCTCACAGACATCTACAGAATATTCCACCCAAACACCAGAGAATATACTTTCTACTCAGCACCTCATGGAAAATTCTCCAAAGTTGACCACATACTAAAGCACAAAAGAAATCTCAATAAATACAAAAGGATTGAAATTATTCCATGCATTCTATCACACAACAGTGCAATAAAGCTCAATATGAACACCAGAATAAGTCCAACTAGCTACAAGAATACATGGAGACTAAACAACACCATCCTGAATAATGAATGAGTCAGGGAAGAAATAAAGAGTGAAATAAAAGTATTCATGGAACTGAACAAAAAAGATAATACAACACAACAAAATTTGTGGGATACTTTAAAAGCAGTATTGAGATGGAAATTTATAGCCCTAAGTGCGCACATCAAATAAACAGAAAGGGAACAAAGAGACGATCTAACATTGCAGCTAAAAACACTTGAGAGACAACAACGAATGAACCTGAAACCCAAAAGACAGGAAGAAATCACAAATATCAGAGCAAAAATCAATGTACTGGAAACAAAGAAAACAATACTTAGAATCAACGAGTCCAAAAGCTGGTTCTTTTAAAAGATAAACATAATAGACAGAACTCTAGCCCAGCTAACCAATAAAAAAAGAAAGAGAAACTCCAAATCAATAGTATTCTTGATGAAAGGGGAAACATCACATCAAACAAAGTAAAGATCCAGACAATCATACAGGAATACTTCAAAAACCTATACTCCACTAAATTTGAAAACCTAAGAGAAATGGATGAATATTTGAAATCCTGGGAACCAACAAAGCTTAACCAGGAAGAGATTGACAGTTTAAACAGACCCATATTATTTGAGGAAATTGAGGATGTAATAAAAATCCTCCCAACCAGAAAAAGCCTAGGCCCAGATGAATTCATAGCAGAATTCTATAAAACATTTAAAGAGGTCCTACAAGCATTACTATTCAATCTATTCAGAAGGACACAAACAGAGGGAATTCTCCCAAGTTCCTTCAATGACGCCAGCATCACCCTAATACCCAAACCAAGCAAAGATACAAGCAAAAAAGAAATCTATAGACCCATCTCATTAATGAACATAGATGCAAAAATTCTCAACAAAATACTTGCAAATCACATACAGACCCACATCAAAAAGATCATCCACCATGACCAAGTTGGATTCATACCAGAGATACAGGGATGGCTCAACATATGAAAATCAATAAATATCATAAAACACATAAATTATTTGAAAGACAAAAAACACAATAATCTCAATTGATGCAGAAAAAGCCTTTGACAAGATCCAGCATCCCTTCATGTTTGAAGTCCTAGAGGGAATAAGACTGAAGGGAACATTCCTCAACATGATCAAAGCCATATTGGCAAACCCACTACCAACATCATCCTAAATGGAGAAAAATTAGAACCATTTCCCTTAAAGGCAGAAACCTGGCAAGGCTGCCCCTTATTGCCTCTCCTCTTCAACACAGTGCTTGAAATGCTTGCTAGGGCAATAAGACAAGAGAAGGAAATTAAAGGAGTACTAATCAGAAAAGAAGTTAAGCTATCCCTTTTTGCAGATGATATGTTAGTTTACCTAAGGGTTGCTAAAAACCCCACCAGAAAACTTCTAGAAAAGATTGAGAGTTTCAGTAAAGTGGTGGGTTACAAAATTAACCTGGAAAAATCAGTAGCCTTTCTTTACACCAACAATAAACAAGTGTAGAAGGAATATAAGAAGACCTTCTCACTCACAATAGCCTCAAAAATGATAAAATACCTGGGAACAAACCTAACCAAAGATACCAATGATCTATACAACAAATATTTTAAACCCCTGAAGAATGAGATGGAAAATGACATCAAAAGATGGAAAGATCTCCCTTGCTCATGGATTGGAAAAATTAATATAGTAAAAAAATGCCCTTTTTAACCAAATTGATATACAGATACAATGCAATCCCAATCAAAATCCTCATGAGCTTCTTCACACACTTGGAAAATAACCTTTAAATTCATATGGTCAAACAAAAGACCCTGAATAACTAAAGCAACCTTGAGTGAAAAATGCAATATGGCAGGGGGTGGGAAGGGTTGCTCTACTAGACTTCAAGCTATATTATAGGGCCATAGTCATAAAGACAGCCTGGTACTGGCACAAAAACAGACCCATTGGCCAATGGAACAAAATTGAAGATCCAAATTTGAACTCATACAATTTCAGCCACCTCATATTTGACAAAGGGGCAAAAACCTTCAGTGGAAGGAGGATGGCATCTTCAGCAAGTAGTGCTGGTAAAACTGGATCATCATCTGTAGAAGAACAAAATTAAACCCCTACCTCTCACCCTGTACAAAAATCAACTCCAAATGGATCAAAGATCTCAATGTGAAGCCCAAAACCCTGAAGGTGATAGAAGAAAAAATTAGTAACAACCTGCAAGACATATGTGTAGGAAAAGAGTTTCTAAATCAGACAGCAGCTGGACAGGAAATACGGTCAACAGTCAACAAATGGGACCTCATCAAATTCAAAAGCTTCTGTACATCGAAAGGAACAATCAAGGAAGTGAAGAGAAAACCCACAGAGTGGGAGGAAATCTTCACCAGTGATTCATCAGACAGAGCATTAACATCAAGAATATATAGACTACTCAAAAAACCACGAAGTAAGAAAACAAATGACCTACTCTAAAGATGGAGTAAAGAGCTGAATAGAGACTTCACCCGTGAGGAAGTAATGATGGCTGTGAAACATCTTAAAAAGTGTTCATACCAAATGCTGGAGAGGTTGTGGGGAAAGGGGAACACTCATCCATTGCTGGTGGGAATGTAAACTTGTACAGCCACTATGGAAAGCAGTGTGAAGAACCCTTAGAAGACTCAAAATGAGCTTGCCATTTGACCCAGTCATATCACTCCTGGGTATATACCCACAAGACTCATCTTACTGCAGAGATACATGCACAGCTATGTTTATTGCAGCTCTGTTCACAATAGCAAAAAGCTGGAACCAACCCAGATGCCCCTCAGCTGACGAGTGGATGAAGAAAATGTGGTGACATGTTACACAATGGAATTCTAATGTAGCGGTAAAAAAAGACAACATGGACTTGCAGGTAAATGGATGGAGCTAAACACTCATGTTAAGTGAAGGAACACGGTCCCAGAAAAACAAACGACAAATGGGTCCCTCATATGTGGATGCTAGAGCCAATACCCAGTTACAAATATTTCTGTGGAGAGGATGCATAGTAAAAGAACAACGACAGAAAGACTGCCTCATAAAACTGGACTGAAAATGGTGAAATTGGGAAGGTTGGGAGGGATGGGACACAGGTGTATATTCAAATAATGCATATATAATTGACGATATATAATTGATGTGAGTTAAACAAGTGCCCAGTTTTGCCCAGACTCTGTCTACAGGTTTACATGGTGTTTTAGGACTAGTAAAAGTAAATATGTGTATACTAACAACAGTGGTTTAAGGGCTGGAGAGATAGCCTAGTGGTAAGAGATCAACTGCGCTTGCAGAGGACCCGGGTTTCAATCCCCAGCACCCAATGTTGGCGGAGAACCGTCTTTAACTCCAGTTCCAGGAGGAATCCGAGAACCCTCTTCTGCCTGCCGCAGTATAACACACAACCAGGTGCGCAACCTACTTGCAGACAGTACATTCATACCAATAGAAAATAAAAATTTTAAAAAAAACACACAAAAAAACTGGGTTTAACTCTGATAAATATGGTAATGCATCTGAGTTATATGGAGATATAAATTGCTGTTTTTCCACAATTTTGTTTTACTAAAATCTGTATAACAATAACTGTGGGATTAGCAGATACAAATGTCTCTATAATTATTCTGTTGTACAGTATCACCGTATAGCATTCTCTTTCACCTATAGATGATTTAACTCAAAAATAAGCTTTGTTTCCCAAGTTAATCACATCGTCACTAAAACGCATGGTGAATTTGATGATATCTGGGCCTTGATTCCACCATATAGGTTATGTATAATACAACTGCCTTTTTTGAGACTCATGGGTCAAAAAACCAAAAAACTAAAATAAAAAGGTGATACACATAGACATGAAATTTTTTCGTCAAAAACCTTGCATTCAAATCTTAAACTAACTACGGGAAAAGATTTAGTATGTTCCAACAGGTCCAAATGCACCAACTTAATGGCTAGAAAGAAAAGAAACAGCTTTGCATGAGTAGGATGTACCAGGAAGTGCCGGCAGAAAGGTTAGCCCATCTGAACATTGAATGGAAGAAAAGCCTCATATTGTAACAAACATCAAACCCCTCTGTGGATCATAATTGTAACAACTATTTATAACGGGAGAGTCCCAATGAAACTTACCTTCCAGGTGCAGCAAAGTTTTTAATACGAGTACGTTCTTACCCTCCTCCCCCATAAACAAGGAAAAATATGAGGATGAGGGTCCGGTTCGTCAACTTAAATTGGAGACAACTATCTTAGAGTTAATCTCTTATAAAATCAGTAAAACTGCCTTTCTTTAATTGACTAATGACATAGAAACCCTGAAAAGAATTATTCTCTATACAGACCAAATAAGAAATACTAAAGTATACTTAAGCTGTGCACTTAAGAAAATATATTAATACAGTTGCTCTGACATCAGCAATGGAAGATTCTACCAAGGATAATTTGGCCAGGGGATCCAAGTCCCCACAAAAGGTAAAGGCTCCTTGCCATATTGTAAACTGAGATATCTGCAAGAAAGAGGTGGTAAGGTCCCGTGCTGTTGAAGACCTGACGTGAACATGGGAAAGATTATTGAGACCACACTTGCAGTATGGTCTCTAGGAATACCAGAGAGTGGTGTACCAAAGGCCACTAAACCATAAAGCAATATAGGTCTCCTTGAGTCAAGCAAGACTCCTCCATATCACCGAGCTACATCTCACCTCCCTGGAAATACTGTTGCAGCAGTGGCAGCCATATGTCTGTATATCCCAAATCTAAGGGGCTATTGAGCTCTCTCCTTGGAGGAATAACCCACAGCTGATGCCCACAAGGTGTACATCCTCTAATGGGTAGGGGATGTTATAAGTCCCAGTAAACCCTTCTTATGTACAAAAAAAAAAAACTGTAATTCATGGATTAACATACCTCCAAACATCAGAGTGTCTAAACCAAAATAACCTACCATACAATTAGTACTGTTGAAATACCTAGATATCTAAGTGCTTGTTGCTTCATTAGTAGGATCGAAAGGTTATTACCTGGACAAACGGTCAGCCCAAGAAAGGAAACAGCAGAACTTACGAGAAATCAGACAACAGCTCCAGAGAAATAGATTGGTTTTGTTATCTCATCTACCGTGTGCCCTTTTCTAAGCCTAGGGAACAATCTGCAAAAGAGGGGACATGGTAGAAATGTAAGGGCTGCGATTGGGTGAAAGGTGAAACTACAGCCAAGATGTCTGGACACTTATTTGATCACTTGATTGAACATACAACCCACCCACCCCTGGATGGGAGACCCCTTGTCTGGTGTGGGTGGGCAGCAAACTCTTGCAAATTGCTTTGTTTTTAAAATTTTATATTAGTTCTGATATGTGTATGAATGTACTGAATCCATGTAGGTTTTTGTCACCTGTTCAGCAATGCTGCGGGAGGTCAGAAAGGGTCTCGGATTCCCCTGGAACTGATTCTCCTGGAATTGGGAGTTATAGACGGCGCTCGGCCCCATGGGTGCTGGGATTCGAACCCGGGTCTCTGCAAGAGCGGTTGGCGCTCCCTAACCGCTAGGCCACCTCTCCAGCCCCGCAATTGCTTACATGAGGATGCTTGTACTCATAATATTACTTAATGTTAAAAAATGAAAAAACCTGAGAGAAAGATGCAGGACAGTTTATGGCAGAATGCAGGATCTGGCTAGGTGGGGTGGGGGGGGGGAAGGGAAAGGGAAGTATGCATGAAACGGAATTGGAAAATTATGTATGAAATACACAAAACCTCGATAAAAAAATGAAATTAAAAAAATAAAATAAAATCAAATTAAATTTTAAAAAGTGTTTTCAACATTATTAATATTAAGGAAATGCAAAGTTAAAACCACTTTGAGATTTATTTCATCTTACCCCAGTCTGGCTGGCTAAGATCAAAAAGACACCAAATGCTGGAGAGATTGCGGGGAAAGGGGACACTCATCCACTGCTGGGTGGAATGTTACACTTGTACACCCATTATGGAAAGCAAGCAGCTGAGAACCCTTAAAAGACTGAAAATGAGTCTACCACCGACCCAGTCATACCACCCCTAGGTATATACCGCAGCAAAATCCGTCATCCTACTGCAAAGATACATGCACGTCCATGTTTATTGCTGCTCTCTTCACAATAGCGAAGAGCTGGAACCAACACAAATGCCCCTCAACTGATGAGTGGATGACAAAAATGTGGTACATCTACACAATGGAGTACTACTCAGTGGTAAAGAAAGATGACATCATGAACTTTGCAGATAAATGGATGGAACTCAAAGCAATTATGCTACATGAAGTAACACAGTCCCAGAAAAACAATCGGCAAATGATCTTCCTCATTTGGGGATGCTAACATCAAATCCTCAGATGAAAGGCAAGCTGAACAACATTATTGTTATATTTCTGTTTTTCTAAAAGCAACTATGTTGTTATAATGTAAATCTCTTAATGGGCTCTAGAAGCGACCCACCACTTGCTTTCAGACTCTGTAATTATTGTATATGAGTGGAAAGTATGTATTCATATTTTAGAGTAATATAAAATTAAAGGAGGAAAAATGTGAATTCCTAAACATAAAAAAAGACTGAGAGAAAGATGCAGGATATTTATGGCAGAATGCATGATGATCTGGGGGTGGGACTGGGGGAAGGGAAAGGGGAATATGTCTAAACTGAACTGAGAAATGATGTCTGAAATACACAAAACTTCAATAAAAGCATTATAAAATTTAAAAAATGAAAAAGAATGACATGATTACATATATTCTTTTAAATTAATAAATGGAGGGCTGGAGAGATGGACTAGCGGTTAAGAGCACCAGCCGCTCTTACAGGGGACCCAGGTTTGATCCCCAGCACCCACATGGCGGCCAAGAACTGTCCAAAACTCCAATTCCAGGAGAACTCCATTTCCAGGGGAATCCGACCCCCTCTTCTGACCTCCGCGGCATTGAACAACACGGGTGCACAAACCTGCATGCAGATAGTACATTCATATACATACAGAAATAAATTTAAAAAATTAAATTAATAAATGGAGATAAATATAGAAATGAAAATTAATATGTATCATAATTCAAGTCAATGACAAAGTTAAAAAAAACTTTAATGTTCATCTTAATTCCCAAATTCCTATAATCAAAGTTCTAATTCAAAATCACAACATGTCAACTATTTTCTTTGTGTGATGGTTGTCTCGATCACAAAATTATTAGATTGAGAAGTTCATAGGAAATCACTAAATCACTCCTCTGAATATGTCTGTGAAGGCATTTCCAGTGGTGATCAGATCACATCACTCTAACATAATGAACTGCTGAATTTATTGACGGGTTGTCAGGAAGTGGTAAGATTATGGACAGTGGGGCCTCGTGAGCAGAAACAGGTCAGTTAGGGGCCATGTTTGCTGTACATCTCATCCTGATCCCTTTATACAGTGCAACTCTCTTGTAATCCTCCCCATGTGATGAAGAAACTCCTTTTCCTGTACCCCCACCTTCATGACATTCTTCTGACCAAGCTAATCAGACCAAGTGACTGGGAAATTAATCCACTGAAACTGTGAACTGAAATAAATGTTTCTTTCATTTAAGTCATTTACATCATATATTTTATCACATTCTTGCAAACCAACTAGTTTACTAGTTTACAAATATACCAAAGCATTAAGTATTAAATTCTACGTAGATCATGTCCAATGATCCCATTTCATCATTTAAACAATTCTAAAATGCTTCTTATTGTAGAACTTAGCCAGCTCTTTATCCTCCACCTCCCAAATCTTGCAGTTCCTATCGGCCTTGTTTTAGCTACTTGTAAGTCTGTATATATTGTGAGTCATTGAATTGTTAATCTTTAAACCATGTTATCCTCATCCATTCAGGCTTCTATAACAAAATACAATAAGCTGGGTGACTTAAACAATAATTATTTATTTCTCATACTTCTGGAAGCATGAAAGGCCAAGATTTCCTCTCCAGTGAGGTTCTACACCCTGGTACATAGGTAGTAATCGTCTAGCTGTGTGTTTACATGACAGAAG
This sequence comes from Rhizomys pruinosus, assembly GCA_009823505.1. Lineage (NCBI taxonomy): Eukaryota > Metazoa > Chordata > Mammalia > Rodentia > Spalacidae > Rhizomys > Rhizomys pruinosus. The sequence continues at coordinate 7,148,046 of VZQC01007142.1, read as the reverse complement.
GGAAAAGGCTTTCTTTCTAATGTCAGGGAACACTGACATTAGCTCCCCCCATGAAATAATCACCTGTCATGAACCCACCTTCTAATATCACACTAAGAAATAAGTTTCATCATATTATTTGGGAGAGTAAAAACATTTACTCTAAATCTTTAAAATGGAAGTTCTTTAATGGGTTGAGTTTTAGCTTTAGATTTTCAGAATAAAACTTAGAGACTTGTTCTCCAATGTGAATATACTTAGCATTACTGAACAAGCACTTAAGAACAGTGATACTGGCAAGTGTTATTTTACATGTTTCTATAACATAATTTTTACATGGTCCTTTGTAAGTAATCTCTATCCATTTTTTTTATTGATGCTTTGTGTATTTCATACAACATTTTCCAATTCAGTTCAGGCACATATCCCCTTCCCTTCCCCCCACCCCACCCCTACCCATCCCAGATCATGCATTCTGCCGTAAGTTTTCTGCATCTTTCTCTGCTTTTATGTTTGGTTTTTTCATTTTTTTTTAACAATAAGTGATAATTTGTGAGTACAAGCATCCTTCATGTAAAACCAATTTGCAAGCAGTTGTGCCCAAACCCACACAGCTCATGGGTCCCACCATCCACCAGGGGGGGCTTGTATGTTCAATCAAGTTGATCAAATGAGTGTCCAGTCTATATTGTTGTAGTTTCACCATTAACCCCAATCGCAGCCCTTACATTCTACCACGCCCCCTCTTCCGCAGATTGTTCCCTAGGCTTAGAAAAGGGGCACAGGTGGATGAGAAGCAAAACACTCTACTTTCTCTGGAGCTGATGTCTTGGTCTCTAGTCAGTTCTGGCTGTTTTCTTTCATGGGCTGCCAGCTTGTCCAGGCATAACCTTTCGATCCTACTAATGAAGCACATGCAATTAGATATTTAGGTATTAAACAGTATAATATATAGCCTTTCGATCCTACTAATGAAGCACACACAATTAGATATATAGGTATTTAAACAGTACTAATTGTTATGGTAGGTTTCTTTGGTATAGACACAGATGTTTGGATGGTATGTTAATTCATGATTTACATTTTCTTCTGTTAAGTATGGCAAGGTCTTCCTGTGGTTTATAACATCTATCCATTTTTAAAGCTTACTCTTGCAATTTCCTTGTTAACACAATGTTGGCCATAGAATCCTAATTCTGAGTCTAACCTCTCACCTGAGTTAAGAGAAAAATACACATAATTTATGTAAATGGAAAAAATGGACTTATTTACAGTTTTGCCCAAAATTTGAGAAAGCCACTCCCAGGCTATGTTCCTAGAGAAATAGAACTTACAGAAAGAATGAGATAAAAGCCATGAAATGTCCAATGTGGATAGAGCCATGACCCCCAGCAATCAATCCAGGAAATATAGCTTTCTCTTGATTCCAGTGACCAAAGCTTCTTGGTGGTGGAGAGAAGTGTTCTCAGTATTTGTTTCTCTAGAGCAAGATGTGGTTTGAATGAAAAATGACCCCTGTAGACCTGTATTTGAATACTTTGTCCCCCGATTGTGGTGCTGTTTGCAGAGGTTTAGGCAGTGAGGCCTTGCTGGAAGCGGCATATATACTACTGGGGGTAGGCTTTGAGATCTCCTAGCCTCATCTCACTTTTGGGTCATGTTCTATGCTTCCCATGAGTGCTTGAAGACGTGCTCTCTCAGCTTTCTGCACCAGCCCCTTCCTGACATGTGTCACCCATCATTATGAACTCTCCCTCTGGAACCAGAAGCTAAAATAAATTCTTCTTTCTATAATTACCTTGGTCATGGTATTTTAGCACAGCAACATAAGAGTAACTAATCCAAGTTACTGGAGATGAAAAATCATTTTGTCACCCTAATTTTGAGAGCTCACTATTACACTAACATGTGTTCAATCCTCTCAACTGACTAGTCATTCAGAAATCTCCTGCAGGCTTCTGCAAGGGTATTTTCCTCTGGAGTACTGTAAACTGCTCAGATTTAATCCACTCTTCATTCTGACCTTAAAGCCATCAAGGAGACATACCATAATATAAAGAATAGGAAATAAGGAAGGAAGGGAAAGGTAATTCAAGAATAAGAAGAGAAGTGAAGCATGGGGCATGTTCAGACACACCTACTGTCTAGTTCCAAGTTTCCCTCTCTGTTGTTAAAGCCTAAACCTCCTGATATGATTGCTTGCCCACGGTGACATCCATTCCATGTCTTGCTGCCTTTTTTTCCCTTTCTTTTTCATCTGTGATTTATTCCAAATTAATTTCATTCCTTTCTGGAAAGAGACATATATTTTCTAGCTTCTATGCTTTAACACAGTTGTGAAACATGGATGGGATTTTTCTATCAAGTCCTTATTTACTTGGGAAATCCAAACATATATTAGTTTGTACGGATTTTCCTTATAAATAACTTCTTCTATATCATGTCTTGGGTGAGTCCCACTAAGTTCTAGAATGCTCAAATGATAGGAATTCCTCAGGTACCATGGTATAAATATATTTGGATTAACCATTTGTCTTAAACAACATCACATACCAAGAGTGTCAACTTTCTACCAAATTTTATGAATTAATGAATAGATTAAACCAGTGGCCTTCTTTGTGATTATGATAGGCACTTGAGAGACTCAAAGTAAAAGTGATATCTAGGCCTAGGGACATGCTTCAGCAAGTAAAGTGCATGCTGTACAACCACAAACACTGAAGTCTGGATCTCTGATCCCACTTAAAAGCCAGGGAGGTAGCCCACCTGTAATCCTACTTCATAGGAGGTCAAGACAGGGAATTCCTGATGCAAGCTGACTAGCTAGTATACCCAAATTAGTCAGCTCTGGGTTCAGCAACAGACCCTGCCTCAATATATAAGGCAGAAAGTGATCAACCAGACATTCAATGTAAACTTGAACCTCTCTGTGTACTCTCACACTTGTACATGTACCAACACACACACACACACACACACACACACACACACACACACACACACATGACTTGCATGTAACTTGACATGATGATGCACTGGTACCTCTAAAGTTAGGAGAGTTATTGAAAAAGCTCTGATTCCATTTAAGATGTAGAAATCCAAAAAATAAATTCATTCCCACACTGCTGAATCTGAGTCTGGATACTGATATTTACTTAGAGTTTGCCACAAAGTTGATATCATAAAAACACCAAGTGAACTAGACTCAGATGAGTAATAGAATCCTCCAGGGAGAAGGAAGGAACATAGGTCTAGTTCACCTTAGAAAGAATTGATGGGAAAAGCATGTAACAACAGAACCAGGAAAAACAAAACAGCTGGACATTTAGTCCATAAAGTCCAATTATAATCTTGCCTGAAATTCAAGAACCACTCTCAGACAGAAGTGTGCATGCTGTTGTGTGTTCTTTTTCTCTAGACTTGTGATAAGGATGAAGACACTGAAAGCTACTGATGCCACTTGGAAGGCATCAATATCAATCATTTGAAATATACACACGTTTTCTCTCTTCTGTACTAAGTAGCTCAATATTTACAGCACAGCATAGTGACAGTTTCATGTGACAAGGAAGCATCACCAACTCTGTAGAATCCTTATTCCATCACAGGTGAGAGAGGAAAATTATTGGTACTCGAGGACCAATATGAAGACTGCGTCCTCAAAACCAAGTCCCAGCATGTACTCTGAAGACAGAGGTTCCCACTGGAGTGCCCAATTCCTTGCTCACATGCTTCCAGCCTAACCAAAGAGATAAAAACAGAAGCCAAAAAGAAAGAATTTTGCTAGAAGAATCTATAAACTGCAATGAACACAGGAGTAGCTGAACTGAAATTTATCACAAACCCTGCACAGATTAACAGAAATCCCACAGTAAAGTTGTCTATGTACCTACGTGGATCCAATTAAAAATTACAAGTCAGGATATAAGGCAAAAGACAAAAGGAGTGTCAGCCATCAGCAGAACAAGGCTGGGTGTGACACATATCGGAATGACAAGACCAGGAATGGAACTGCGATAAATGCACGGAGGACATCAGTCACCAAGGTCGACTGCATGGACATTCGATAGGCCATTTCAACAAAGAACCAAAGATAAAGTCTGTATTTACAGCCAAAGTGTTCTATTTGCAATCATGTCTTTGGGGCTTTTTTATTTACCCCTCTGAACATCTACAGCACTGAAAAAGTAACATTTCTTAGTTAAAAGTACATCATGGCTCTACTTTGCTGAAGAATCTTCAAAGACAAACCATACAGTGAAAAATAAAGAGGATTTGAGCCACAGTCAGAATTAAATCTGAGTTCAGCACTTCTTGGCTGTGAGGCCTAGAAAACCTGAATACAAAGTATCTAAGCCTCTGGTATTGGATCTGAAAAGAAGAGGCAATAATAAGCCTATTTATGAGATTAAAATTGATCATAAAATATCATACTCAAGGAAAAAAAACATTAATGGATTTAAAATGGCCAAGCTGTTGTCAGCTTTATTAAATCCCAATCTTTATCATTTAAAGTCTTTATTCATGTAATGCTTTATAATATTAATAATATATTTATTTCTATTATTTGACATTTCATCTTTTTGAGTCATGTTTTTTTCATGAAGGACCTTAAGATCCAGAATATTTCAGACCCCCCAACTGTTGTTATAGTATGCCTTCTTTCTGGCTTTCTGAGATATTTGTTGGCTGCATAAAAAAAAAAAAACACTTATCACATTGTTATTCTCTAATTATCTCAAAAGCCCTCTAGGACAATCCTGTTTTCTTCTGTACTGTCTCCATCTAACTATTATAATTCAAATGAACTTTACATTTTATCATTATGAAATACTACATCATACTCAAGAAATAAAAAGGCAAAAGTCCTTTCTGTAATACCTTGAGTGAGTTCTGTCTTTCTGAAATGTTTACACACTATCCCATAATCTTGGCATTCATACAACCACATAACTTGAAGGAAACACAAATTTATATCTTCTTATTTCAATTTTTCTTTTGAATCTTAGCTATGACCATGTAGTGAAGAAACCTTTCTATGTCACTTCCAGTATTGTCTGCAAACACTCAGTACTTTATTGCACTTCCATTTAAGTTTTCATGTTAATAAGAGAGACATCATGCTGAGTGAAGTAACACAGTCCCAGAAAAACAAACGACGAATGGTATCCCTCATCTGTGGATGCTAGTGCCAATTACCTGGTTGTAAGTATTTCTTGTGTAGGGCCCCCTGAGCTTTTGTCCAAAGCAGTTGGGCGTAATGCATATTGGAAACAACAACAACAACAACAACAACAACA
>VZQC01007142.1:7091267-7139642 GCA_009823505.1 Rhizomys pruinosus | reverse complement strand
TTTTTTTTATCTTTTCGAGACAGGGTCTTCCTGTAGCCCCAGCTGTCCTGGAACTCACTCTGTAGACCAGGCTGGCCTTGAACTCACAAAGATCCACTTGCCTCTGCCTCCCAAGTGCTAGGATTAAAGGTGTGCACCACCACGCCTGGCTCTTTCACTGATCTTTCCTGGGACAGTGACTCTCCTTGCATTTCACCGTGTCAACATATCAGATATTTTCACTGACCATTGAGGATAGTTGAAAATGTAAGACCAAATATCCAACCGTCATAAGACAACTCCAACACAAATTAGGCCTGACTGACTTTAATCATGCTATCTCTGCATTCCCCTGCTTCCATTCTATAATCTTTGTGTCCTAAAGCTGAGCCTGATATGACATCATTACAATGATCTGTTCAATGTAATACCCTCAGGCAAAAGTATGAAGAATACAAGATACAGTAGAAGAAAGAAATCCAACACGAGTATGTTTTCTTCTGAAAAACATAGACCATACACACTTTGTCTATATCAATGTAAGAAATACAGTTCTCATCTCAAAGGTGATAAGGGATAGTTTATTCTAGAGACAAATATGAGTGGTAAGGGCCAAGAACACAGAATCAACTTGGCTCAAATTTCATCTTCAAATGTGACAACAGTTTCATGAAGTTTTTAAAGTAACAGGACAGAATAAAATCAACATACTGTTCCAATGCATTCATAGAAAGAGGACGTAGGTGGGTTATAGCCAAATGGAGAGATCTCTGATATGTCACAGATGTTCCCATTGAAGTTGGCATAAGCTAGATATTTGTTCACATATTCCAAAGGATTTACCTAATGGTCACAGGATGCTAAGTCTTAAACAGAGGCAAACAGTAGATGGTTATTAAGGGGAAAATGGATAACCAAAGGCAATTTGACTCTGGACTTGCAACTTGCCAAACTTTCCACATCATTGAAGTTCTAACCAGTCAACTAGCCTTTTAATCTCATCTTCTTTCAGGGATCTTTGGTTCATACTTGGTGTGGTGGTTTGAATGAGTGCTCCCAGAGGCGCCATATATTTATGCAGTTGGTCTCCAGGTTGTGGCAATTTGGGAAGGGTCATGAAACCTTCTAGGTGGTGTGGCCATGCTGTAGGAAGCCATCACTGAAGGCAGGCTTTGATAGCTCAAAGCAACATCTCACTTCCAGTCTGTCTGTCTGTCTCTGCTTCTTGCCCACTTGAAGATGTGAGCATTGAGCTTTCTGGTCTGACAACTTCTGCCACCATGTCCCCCAGCCATCATAGGCCCTCACCCTCTAGATCCACAAGCCAAATAAATTTTTCCTTCTATAAGTTGCCTTAGTTATGGTGTTTTATAAGAGCAACAGAAAAATGACTAATAGACTTAGCATTCTGAAGTGTAGACAAATGTGGAAATGGAGAATAAGAATTCAATACATGCTCCTAAAGACAAAATATTTTCCAAAGATTCAACACAAACAATATGAGACATATATGCCACTTAACTTCTCAATGGCTTTTCATGAGTTTTATGCAAGAAATGTTTATATCCTTAAAAATGATCCATTGAACTATTTGAACAGAAAGTGTTATGTAGCATAGTCTCTTTGACAGCAGGAATTATACCTGTTGAATACATTGCTAATTAATATATTTAGTTTGAACAGTTATAGACATTTGGCTGATATCATAACTCAAGAATAAGCCATTCAGAAGGAAGAAAAGAAAGGGAAGGTGGGAGGGAGGAGGGGGAAAGGGAGGAAGGGTTTAGAGTACCACACAATTCTAATTCTAAAATATATTTGGCTGATGTGTAAAAAACTCTTTTGAAAGTTCCAAAGGAAACAAATAAAATGACTTTTTAAAGTTTTCTTTTCAGTAGTAAAATAACACCTTGAGACTGAGTGCTATAGTTAAATTTCCTTTAAAAATTGGTTCATTTTCTTTCTAGAAAAATACCATTTCATCCACAACTAAGAGTTTGGCATATAGAATGCATTCTTCATTCTTTAATTAAAAATATAAAACATTTTTAACCCCTAGAAATAAAGGTTTTGTAACATCTGCTTTTTAAACAATTCATACATACAGATACCACCATTGGAGATTCTGTTAATCATTAATGAAGATAGATTTTAAAGTCTAAAAAAATAATGTTAGTCAAATTTGTGTGAGAAAATCTCATGTTCTTGTGATCTGAAACTGAACACATCCACTACAGAAGTCACAGTAATGGCTAAATGGACTTCCACAATTCAAATTTATCTGCTCACTTTTATGGTTCTAATGCATTTACGAGTCACTGTGCCTGTCACTGCCCCATTTTGGCACCTCGGCTGATCCTCTGTGTAACAACTTGGTTGTGTTCAGCACTATTGTTCAGAAACAGAATGAGGGAGTTCAGCTTTTCACTAGCTGTCTATATCAATCATTTTTTGAGCATGAACAAGCCATGTTTTAATTGATGGCTTCAACCTATATTAGGAGACATTTGTATGAGAAAAAAAGTTTGCAAAATAGAATAAATACAGATTTGGGGAAGCCACACAAAACATTCTTCCTTAACCTTTACTCAAATGATAGACAACTACTTTAAATAAAAACCCTGCTTTAGTCTCCTAAAGCTGACATAATGGAACAGTTTGTGATACTCCAGCAGAGAACTCATTAAGGAAGTCCAGGATTCTAAAGTCAGAGACTGGGTTTCTGCCTTTCAGAGCATAGCATGATAGATGGAAATGTCTTGCTATGCATATCTACCAGCAGGTAGATCTATTTCACACTCCCAGTTGAAGAGAAGAGCTAAAGGATTGTTTTCGCATTGGCATCATTTTCCAATTCAGTCATCAATCTGTAATTCATTTCAGGATGTCTTTTATTTTAGTTGGACAGCTGTCTTTAGGAGTATTTCAAGAGTCTCTTGAAGGTCATATCTTTGCATTTTTATAGCATATTGAGATTTTGCCAAGAGAAGGGGTTATGTGCTGAGGATGAACATACAAGCCCTCAGTTGTGCATATACTATAACCCCCTGCCATATTATATTACATGTAAACACAGGAGGAATTCTGTGACCCCCCAGAAACCTAAAAGTCAGGAATATAGCTGAATTTGAGGAAAGAGAAAATGAACAAGAATCCCCTAACACATCCTCTAAAGTACTGCATGTATGATAAACATAACAGGAGATTTTCCAAGTTTACCTCTCGAAATTTTTCCCTTCATCTGTTAGACTCATTATCAATAAACCTAGCATGTTATTTCCCATTCTATATCAAAAGCATCAAACTAGACAACCTGTGAAAGAAAATCAGGACCTGTGGGGAAGAAACCACCGAGATGGTTATATTACAAGTGTAATAGCAATAAAAGGAAAACTAGATGAAGTTCATAAATTGCATCATATGCATATACTAGAATGTGATACAGAAAGCAAACTAAATGACATAGGGAAGTAATCAGAAACTTTATCAGCAGTAAAAGACCAGATACCAAATTCCAGCCTAGGGACCATGTGGTTCCATCAGGCTAGCTGGACTAGCACACAAGTAGCCTTGAACAACTAGTAAACCACCACGATGTGTTCAGAGCTAATTCCAACAAAAGATTTATTTACAAATCAGGCAGTTTGTACACTTTAGTTTGCTAATCTCTGATGACAAATTAAGTGAGGATGTATAGATACTTCAAAGGATAATGTCCAGTAAAAATGTGCATACCTAGGACATGCAAATGATACCATATTTATTTAATTACAAAGAGAAAAAAACCTTCAATATAAGGTATGTATGTATCCACATACATACTTAAAACATAACAACATGAAAATCATATTAAACATGATATCATGAGTAAAGAGAAGTCTCAGTTTTGTTTTGTTTTGTTTTTTAATTTTATTTATTTCTGTATGTGTATGAATGTACTGTCTGCATACAGGTCTGTGCACCCGTGTCGTGCAATGCCGCGGAGGTCAGAAGAGGGTGTTGGATTCCCCTGGAACTGGAGTTCTCCTGGAATTGGAGTCAGACAGTTCTTGGCCGCAATGTGGGTGCTGGGGATTGAACCCGGGTCCTCTGCAAGAGCAGTCAGTGCTCTTTTTTTTTAATTTTTATTATTAATTTTATTTATTTCTGTATGTGTATGAATGTACTGTCTGCATGCAAGTCTGTGCACCCGTGTCGTGCAATGCCGCGGAGGTCAGAAGAGAGTATCGGATTCCCCTGGAACTGGAGTTCTCCTGGAATTGGAGTTTCAGACGGTTCTCAGCCGCCATGTGGGTGCTGGGGATCGAACCCGGGTCCTCTGTAAGAGCGGTCGGCGCTCTTAACCGCTAGGCCATCTCTCCAGCCCGTGAGAAGGCTCAGTTTTTTTGTTATTTTTCTTTTTTTGTATTTTCGAGTTTTTAAGAATACTTACTGCTCTTACAAAGGACCCTAGCTCATTTCCCAGCTCATGTATCAGACAGCTCACAACTGCTTGTGAGGTCCTCTACTGGCCTCTGTCCACGGTGCGCTCATGTCTACAAAACCAGTCCTAGACACATATGTGTAAAAATAATTAAGAATGTAAAAAATATAGATGCAACAACAACTAAAATCACAGACTAATCTCTTTGATGAACTTAGACACAAAACATTCTTAATCAAATACTTGCAAAGCATATGCACAAGCACAACAGAAAGATTAGCCACCAACCTCCAAGTTCATCCCAGAGATTCAGGGACTTGTTCAACAGACATAAATCAATAAAGTAGCCCATTATATAAGCAGATGCAAGAACATAAACCATGTAATCATCTAATTAGATAAAGAAAAGGCCTTTGATAAAATCCAACATGCTTTCATGATAAAACCCCTGGGAAACTGACATACAGGAAATACAGCTCAACATAATTAATGCAATATAAAAAAGCCCAGAGCTAAATAGAGAAAATCCTGAAGTATTTTCACTAAAATCAGGAATAAGACAGGGCTTCATTCCAATTCTTTACAGTGCTTGAAGTCTTAGCTAAAACAATAACAAAAGTGAGGAAAATATAAAGAAGAAAAGAAGAAGGAAAACTATCCTTATTTGCAGACAATATGATTCCATACATATAAGGCCCTAACCACTGCCCCCAGAAAACCCATAGAGCTGATGTTGGAGTTTGAACAAGAAGTGTTCCCATAATCTCAAGCATCTGAACACTTGTGCAATTTCTGGTGCTGTTTGGGGAGGGACATGGAATCTTTAGTAGACATGGCCATTTGAGAGAGATCATGTGGCCTAGGGAGAGCTTTGAGAGTACCTAGCCTGGGCCCACTTCCAGTTGTTCTTTCTGATTCCCACCCATGCTTGAAGAATGAGCTCTCAACTTTCTGCCCCAGCCACTTCTGCTATCATGAGAAATACTTTTTAACATGTTCAACATCCTAGCCATCAGGGAAAGGCAAATTAAAACTGCTTTGAGATTTCGGGGCTGGAGATGGCTCAGTGGTTAAGAGCACTGACTGCTCTTGCAGAGGACCCAGGTTCGATTCCCAGCATCCACATAGAGGCTAAGAATGTTTTTAACTCCAGTTCCAGGGGAATCCAATTCCCTCCTCTGACCTCTGCTGCATTGCATGACACAGGTGCACCAACCTGCATGCAGACAGTACACTCATACACATAAAAAATAATAAATGGCAGATACAGGCTGGCAGACTGACAGGCCAACCAGGAGCAGAGCCCCCTGGGAGGTGAGGCACAGTCTTTAGCCTGGGTTGCATAGACGCTGCTGGGCCATGCTAGAGAGCTGGGGCACAGGATACTAGTGCATGGGTTAAGCAAACAACTCCCCCATACTGGAACTCCAGAGGGAGGTTCCAATAAGTCCTACAATCAACCCAGAAGAACTGGCTGGCAGCAGAGGAAGTACAGTGCTCAGAAGGTGTCATTTAGGTTGTTACTCAACCAGTTCTTGCAGAACAGAAAGGGAAGAGTGAACTATTCCTTCCAATATATAACCAAAATTGAAAGTCTGAAACCTAAGCAAGTCAACACTCCATAAATAGGAGGAATGCACCTGAAGGAATCAAGGAAAGGAATCCCCCAACACAGTGAAGAGGCATCAGAGATTTGCACCAGAATACACGCAAAAAGTAAACAACATGCCAAAAGCACAACGAAAAACAATATGGGAAAAGTCCAGAATAACCCCATGCCAAACTCTACAGAGCCTGTGGAGGACCCGTACAATGGGATCTCTGCAGAGATAGACCAGGATACAGATTGTAAATTAACAATCACAGATATATTCAAAGAAATCATAGAACTAAGAAGAGAGAATGAAAAACTCAGAAAGGACCTAGAGGGAGATGAGAAACTCCAGAAGGAAGTGGAAACACTGAAAAGAACCCATACTGAAATGAAAATGGAAACCAATGAGCGAAACAAGGAGCTACAACAAAAGATTAAGAAGCTCCAAAAGGATGTGGAAATAATAAAGAAAACACAAGATGAAATGAAAAAGGAGATCGAACACCCATCCAATCAATAGGAAAGAATAGGAAAAAGCCTCAGAAGCAGAATGGAGGAAGCAGAAAAAAGGAATATTAGACCAAGAAGACAACACAGAACAACAAAAATGTCAAGTAAAGATTATGAAAAGTTTAAAAATACACAAGTATGGAACAACCAGGATATGTGGGACACAATGAAAAGATCAAACCTCCTCATCACAGGGATATAGGAAAGAAAAGAATCCCAAGAGAATGGTATTGATCAGAATCAACAGAATAACAGATGAAAATTTCCCCAAACAAAAAAAGACAAACCCATACAAATACAAGATGCACATAGGACACCAAATAGACTGGACCAGAGAAGAAAATCCCCTTGCCATATTATAGTTAAGACATTAGATGCCTAAAACAAAGACAAAATTCTGAAAGCCACAAGAGAAAAACAACAAATTACATATAAGGGGAAAACAATCAGAATTACAGCTGACTTTTCAGTGCAAACTATGAAAGCAAGTAGAACGTGGACCAAAGCATTCCCAGTGCTAAATGACTATCAATGCCAACCCAGGTTACTATACCCAGAAAAATTGTCAATTCTAGTTGAAGGAAAGAGAAAAATCTTCCACGATGTAAACAAGATGAAAGAATATGTGTCTAGAAAACCAACCCTTCAGAGAATACTTGAAGCAATTCAAAGGACAGAGGAGGAGAGCAACTACCCCAGACACATTGAAAGATAAATTAATAAAAGCAGAACTGCAGAAGTAGAAACCTAGACTAAAAATACAAATGGATAATGAGGTGAAAGGAAACAACACACATCTCTCAATTATAACCTTAAATATTAATGGACTAAACTCCCCAATCAAAAGGTATAGACTGGGAGGATGGATTAAGAAACAGAATCCATCTATATGCTGTCTACAAGAAACCCATCTCACCCTTAAGGATAGGCACCAACTTAAAGTGAAAGGATGGAAAAAAATATTCCAAGAAAACAGTACCAAAAAGAAAGCTGGAGTTGCTATTTTAATATCAGATGAAATAGAAATCAAAGTAGAAGCAATTAGAAGAGACAAAGGGGGCCATTACATCCTTATCAAAGGGAAAATTAACCATGAAGACTTCACAATCGTGAATATATATGCACCAAACTCCAGTTCACCAATCTTTATAAATAAAACTCTACAGGCCCTTAAGGCACAGATTAGCTGTGTGGGGGACTTCAATACCCCACACAGTTCTTTGGACATATCAACCAGGCAAAGAATAAACAGAGAGACATCTGAACTGAACAATACAACACAGCAAATGGGCCTCACAGACATCTTCTGAATATTCCACCCAAACACCAGAGAATTTACTTTCTACTTAGTACCCCACAGAACATTCTCCAAAATTGATCACATACTTGGACACAGAAAAAACCTTGACAAATACAAAAATTGAAATAATTTCATGCATTCTATCAGACCATAGTGCAATAAAGCTCAATATCAACACCAGGACAAGCCCTGCTACCTATAGGAACACATGGAGACTAAACAACACACTCCTGAATAATGAATGGGTCAAGGAGGAAATAAAAAAATTGATAAAGGCATTCCTGGAACTAAACAACAATGACAGTACAACACAACAAACCTATGGGATACTTTAAAAGCAGTCCTAAGAGGGAAGTTTATAGCCCTGGGTGCCTGCATTAAAAAAAATAGAAAGAGCACAAATAATTGAGCTAACACTGCAGCTAAAAACACTGGAAAGCCAACAGCATATGAACCCTAAATGTGACAGGAAGAAATAACAAAAATCAGAGCAGAAATCAATGAAATAGAAACAAAGAAAACAATACAAAAAAAATCAATGAATCCAAAAGTTGGTTCTTTGAGAGAATAAACGAGATAGACAGACCTCTAGCCCAGTTAACCAAAAGAAAGAAACAGCAAATCCAAATCAATAGAATTCATGATGAAAGGAGAAATATCACAACAGGCAAGGAAAAGATCCAGACAATCATATGGGAGTACGTCAAAAACTTATACTCTACCAAATTTAAAAACCTAAGAGAAATGGATGAATATCTGCAATCCAGGAAATCACCAAAGCTAAACAAAGAAGAGACTGACAGCTTAAACAGACCAATAATATATGAAGAAATGGAAAATGTAATGAGACCTCACAACTAAAAAAAGCCCAGGCCCAGATGGTTTTTCAGCAGAATTCTATAAAATATTTAAAGAGGACTTACAAACATTATTACTCAAACTGTTCAGAAAGATACAACCAGAAGGAAATCTCCCAAATTCCTTCTATGAAGCCAGCATCACTCTAATACCAAAACCAGTCAAGGATGTAACCAAAAAAGAGAACTACAGACCCATCTCATTAATGAACTCAGATGCAAAAATCCTCAACAAAATACTCGCAAACCATATACAGACCCAATTCAAAAATATCACCCAGAGATCAGGGATTTACCAAGAACACCTGAAGCACAGGTACCAGGGAATAGGCTAAACAGGAATCCCCCACCACCAACAATTGGGATCACTGAAAGAGTGTCCAAGTGGATTCTTTAGAGAAAATTCAGAACAGAAAGGGAAGAGTGAGTTAGACTTCCAATAGAAAGCCTAACACTTAGACAAGTCAACACTCCATAAGCAAGAAGAAAAAAAGAAAAACAAATCAACAAACAAACAATGAAGGCATCTGAAGGAGGCAAGCAAATCAAACCTTCAACAGTGAAGAGGCACTTGGGATTCACATTGGAATACAGGCAAAGAGAAACCCACATGCCAGGGACATGAAGAAGAGACAACATGGGAAAGGTGTAGGATAAGTCCACACCAAGCTCTACCAACCCCATGGAAGACTCCTACAGTGGGATCCCCCTAGGGATGGCCCAGGACACAGATATTAGAAGTACAATTGTGGACATACTCAAAGAAATAAAAACTAGAAAGAACAAGTTCGAGATCTTAAGAGAGAGAATAAAAAACTCAAGAAGGACCTAGAGAGAGAGAATGACAAACTCCGGAAGGAAGTGGAAACACTGAAAAGATCCCATGTTGCAAAAGATAAGGAAACCAACAAGCAAAGCAAAGATCTACAGGAAGAGATTGATAAGCTCCAAAAGGACGTGGAAATGCTAAAGAAATCAAAAGACACAATGAAAAAGGAAAACAAACACTCATCCAATCAAGAGCATAGTAATGGAAAAAGCCTCAGAAGCAGAATGGAGGAAGCAGAAAAAAGAATATCAGACCTGGAAGATAACACAGAACAACTAAAAACCTCAAGTAAAGATTATGAAAAATTTTAAAGTACACAAAAGTAGAACAACCAGGAACTGTGGGACACTATGAAAAGATCAACCCTCTGCATCATAGGAATAGACGAAAGAAAAGAATCCCAAGAGAATGGTATTGATCAGATCTTTAACAGAATAATAGATGAAAATTTCCCCAAACTAAAAAAGGACAAACCAATACAAATACAAGAAGCACAGAGAACTCCAAACAGACAAGATCAGAAAAGAAACTCTCCATGCCATATCATAGTTAAAACGCT
The DNA here is from genome assembly GCA_009823505.1 of Rhizomys pruinosus. Classification (NCBI taxonomy): domain Eukaryota; kingdom Metazoa; phylum Chordata; class Mammalia; order Rodentia; family Spalacidae; genus Rhizomys; species Rhizomys pruinosus. The sequence continues at coordinate 7,129,591 of VZQC01007142.1, read as the reverse complement.
AGACACCCAAAACAAAGAAAAAATTCTGAAAGCCACAAGAGAAAAACAAGTGACCTTTAAGGGGAAACCTATCAGAATTACAACTGACTTCTCAGTGCAAACTATGGAATCAAGAAGAACATGGAGCAAAGCATCCTCAGTGTTAAAGGACTATAAATGCCAACCCAGGATATTATACCCAGCAAAAGTGTCGATTATAGTTGAAGGAGAGAGAAAAATCTTCCATGACATAAGCAAGATGAAAGAATAAATGTCCGGAAAACCAACCATTTGGTTTGGTTTTCAAGAGAATACTTGAAGCAATTCAAAGGACAGAAGAAAGGAGCAACTATCACCAGGCACCTAGAAAGAGAAATTAGTAAAAGCATAACTGCAGAAGTAGAAACCTAGACAAAAAATGAAAATGGATAATAAGGTGAAAGGAAGCAACACATATCTATCAGTTATAACCTTAAATATTAATGGACTAAACTCCCCCAATCAAAAGACATAGGCTGGGAGGATGGATTAGGAAACAGAACTCATCGATATGCTGTCTACAAGAAACACATCTTACCTTCAAGGATAGGCACCACCTTAAAGTTGAAAGAATGGAAAAAATATTCCAAGAAAATGGCACCAAAAAGAAAGAAGGCATTGCTATTTTAATATCAGACAAAATAGACTTCGAAGTAAAAGAAATCAGAAGAGACAAAGAGGGCCATTACATTCTTATCAAAGGAACAATTCACTATGAAGATTCACAATTGTGAATACATATGCACCAAACTCTAGTGCACCAAACTTTATAAAGACAATTCTCCAGGACCACAAGACACAGATTAACCCCAGTACACTCATGGTAGGGGACTTCAATACCTCAGTGAGCCCTTCAGACAAGTCAACTGGACAAAGAGTAAACAGAGAGACATCTGAACTGAATGATAGGATACAACAAATGGACCTCATAGACATCTACTGAATATTCCACCCTAATACCAGAGAATACACTTTCCACTCAGCAACCCATGGAACGTTCTCCAAAATCAACCACATATTGGGACACAGAAGAAACCTCCACAAATACAAAAAGAATGAAATAATTTCATTCATTCTATCAGACCACAATGCAATAAAGCTCACTATCAACACCAGGATAAGCCCTACTATCTACAAGAACACATGGAAACTAAACAACACACTCCTGAATAATGAATGGGTCAAGGAAGAGATAAAGAAAGAAAAGCATTCCTGGAACTGAATGACAAGTATAATACAACACAACAAAACCTATGGGATAACTTTAAAAGCAGTCCTAAGAGGGAAGTTTATAGCCCTGGGTGCCTACATTAGAAAAACAGAAAGAGGACAAGTGAACAATCTAACACTGCAGCTAAAAACACTTGAGAGACAACAACAGATGAACCCTAAATGCAACAGACTAGAAGAAATAACAAAAATCCGAGTAGAAATCAATGAAATAGAAACAAAGAAAACAATACAAAAAAATCAATGAATCCAAAAGTTGGTTCTTTGAAAGAATAAACAAGATAGACAGATCTCTAGACCAGTTAACCAAAAGAAAGAAGGAACAACTCCAAATCAATACAATTCGTGATGAAAGGGGAAATATTACAACAGACAATGAAAAAATCCAGAAAATCATATGGGGATACTTCAAAAACCTTTACTAAGTTTGAAAACCTACAAGAAATTGATGAATATCTGAAATCCTAGGAATCACCAAAGCTCAACAAGAAGAGATCAACAGCTTAAATAAACCCATGATATATGAAGAAATTGAAGATGTAATAAGAGACCTCCCAACTAAAAAAAGCCCAGGCCCAGTTGGTAGTGTAATGTCTTAATCATAGTCTACCATCAAATATTTAGGAGTATCTTTAATGTGTAGATAGTATATAGCAGCATGCAATAATTACATCATATGTTCTCAAGCAGAGGCAATCTATTGAAAGGATCTTCTTTGCTGCCAGTTATCATAGGCTGTTTAAAGTTAGAAAACTGAATAGCAACACTGAATACTGTAGAAATGCACTTTCCTCAGTCATACTTGAGTTGTTGCAATATTAGATTATCCATCTGGTTGTTACAGAAAATCCTTAACTGTAATTGATGGCTGTTGCCGTAATAGTATATTGCCTGTATTTCTATCTCTGGTAGTGGGCTTTATGTTCTAGATTTCAATATCCTTGAGCCTGGGAAAATGCACAAGCCTTTTTAAAAAGAGACATGGTTTACTTGCACAAAACTGACCAGATCTGAGAGATTGTTAATGCCTTCGAAGTGGTTTTTGTGGGTGTGAAACAAATGGTGAGAATTTGAATTGTTCCTTCATTATAGTGTTGTAATTAAGTCTACTTAATTTATCAAATAATGTTCATACCCTGATTTTATATACTTGTATCTATCAATAAACATTGTGATACTACTACTAATAATAATAAATAAGTAATTAATTAAAAAATGCTTTGAGATTTCAACATAACCCATTCAGATGGCTAACATAAAAATGACAAAAAACATCCTGGCATGGATGTGGAGATAGGGGAAACACTTACTTACTTCCAAACTGGTGTAGACATTATGGGAATCCGTAGAGAGGTCCATAAAAATCTAGAAATAGATCTACCATGAAACCTAGCCTTTCAACACTTGATCATATACCCAAAGGACTCTATAGCCTACCACATTGATACCTGCTCCTCTATTCATGACAGCCAGGAGATGGAAACAGCCTAGATTTCCATCGACTAATGAATGGATAAGAAAAAATGTGCTATATTTACACCATAAAATATTATTCAGGGATTAAAAAATAATGAAATTATGAATTTCACAGGTAAACAGATAGAACATGAAGCAATTATCCTGAGTAAGGTAACCCAGGCACACAAAGGCAAACATCACATGTTTTCTCTCATATGTAGATGTTAACTTTGAATCATCAGATATGTGTTTTTCATCCTGAATACCCCTAGAGGTTGGGAAGCTAGTAAGCTCCCATGGGTTGAGGGAGGTCATTCAAGAGAAGGGGGGGAAATTAGGATTCGATGGTTTGGGGATGAGAGGAGAGAGAAAAAGGGGGAATAAGGGATAGAAAACTAAAGGCCTATTAAAAATAGAAATGGGACAGGGTGTTGTGGTGCAGGTCATCAATCCCAGTACTCTGGAGGCAGAGGTAGGCAGATCTGTCAGATCAAAGCCAGCCTGGTCTACATAGTGAGTTCCAGGCCATCTGGGGTTACAGGTAGAGCTTGTCTCAAAAAAAATAGGAATCTATTACTGTAGAAGTTTCCTAAGAGATACATATATAATATATAATAGTAACATATATAAAGAGTTTTAATGGAAATTATCCTACAATGGGGGTACAGTATCCTACCTAGACATCTGATCTTAGTAAATAAAATCTCCAGTACCCAGGAGTTGTAGGCCAATGGTATCCCATTGACCCTCAATACAGGCTATTGTTATTGCTTATGCTCACCCCTAGAACTTGATGGTAAGACCCTATTGCATGAGATAGCACATACCTGAATCATAAAGTATGATCATGTTCTGAACTGGAAGTTTCTTCCCTACAGGCTAGTGTTTATAATGTTGGAAGGTCCTATGACTACTAGTAGTATAGAATAGTAATCATTAACCTTACCCAGTTGTGAACCCTGTTACCTAAAGTAATGACTGCCCTGGCAAGATATACTCACAGGGGCAGTATGGCACAATTTTTATGGTAATAACCAACTATTTCTATTCCACATAACTGGAACTGTTATTGGGACCAGGAACCTTTGGTTAGGTAGGTCATAGGCCCTTAGACAGAACCTACTACTGATTTTCTACTAAATAGATATCATTCTAAGATGAGTCCTAATGAATTATTGCTAAATGATAGTGGATCTCTCAAATCTCCTCAGAGAAGCTTCTTCTCATAGTAAACAGCAATTATTGAACATGCAGAGATTAAGAGATAACAGAGTACTTAGTTCTAAATGAAACATCTACATCACTCCCCTCCTTCCCAAGGTTCAGTGATCTTTGAAGAATGTCTGAAAAGTCTGTAAGAACCACATGTAATAGATGACTACAAGCAAACAGGCTTTATACAGGGCAGCAACAGATATGAACTCACAACTAATTTTGTCTATATCCACCATACCTGCTCAATATGAAGACAGATAAAATCCCAACAGGCAAGCAGGGAAGTGTGTTGGGCCCTGTGGGCCCTCTTTACCTGTGGGCCCTAAGAGAATATGGCCCACTGTAACCCCCTGAGCCTGACTAGAGTTTAGCGACCTATCTCTGGCCGGTCACTTCCGCATAAGAGTGACTCAGCATAGCCCGACCTGAAAACACCTACAACGGGTGTGGCGAGTTACTATTGGCCCAAAGCTATCCCCCCACTCTATGTATCTCCTCTCCCGCCTTCTTTTCCCCACCTCTCCTGCCAAGCAAATATAAGCCACTGCCTGATGGTTGCTTTGACGAGACTGCCGATTCCCCCCCCCCCACCCCGCCGTGTGGTTCTTTTCAGGTCGTCAACACTGGCCATCCCGCTCAGCCCCAGGGGGAGTGACAGGCTGGACCTGCTCTCCTCTCTGCCCTCCCTGCTGGAGGACCCAGCAGACTGGCAGCCTGTGTGAGGACGGTTTCCTTCATGAAATTCACTGATGAGCCATTTGGTCTGTGGGTGAGTGTACCTCCATAAATTATGGGGAAGTCTGCTTCCAAACCCCAACCCCTTTGTCCTCCCCTTGATCTTCTTGGGGGTGCTCCCTAGCTGCCACCACCTGATCCACCGACCAACCCCTTTCAGGCCCTGTCAGCGCCCCCTCCTTATAATGGTGAAGCCCTCCTCGAAGGTGGCACCACTGCCACCTTTAACTTTACCCAGTTAATGTCAATCCAGGAGGTAACCACCCTGCAACCTGGTAGCCCTGGGAGACTCAAGAATTAAAGGACCTCAGGACTGGAGAGATGGCCTAGCAGTTAACAGCGCCAACCGCTCTTACAGAGGACCCGGGTTCGATCCCCAGCACCCACATGGCAGCCGAGAACTGTCTGAAACTCCAATTCCAGGAGAAGTCCAGTTCCAGGGGAATCCGACACCCTCTTCTGACCTCCGCAGCATTGCATGACATGGGTGCACAAACTTGCATGCAGACAGTACATTCATACACATACAGAAATAAACAAAATTAATTAAAAAAATTTAAAGAATTAAAGGACCTCAAGAAGATGGTGACTGAGGATGGCCCTAACTCTCCCAGGGCGGAGACCATCCTTGGAGGGTTGGCCCATCAGGCGTATGCAGCCCGCGACTGGTACAGGTTGGCCAGGGCTGTCTTCCCTGGCCCTCTGTTCCTTAAGTGGGTCTCCTTCTATCAGGAGGAGTGTCGTGTACAGGGAGAGCATAACCAGACCACTCAGTCACCCATACCCATTACCTATGGCATGCTCTCAGGCATGGATGCTCAACATACCACTAGCCTCCAACAGGCTGCCATCCCCGCCCCTTATCAAGATCAAGTCAGGGCAATTGGCCTGGAGGCATGGAAGAAGTTAGATGAGAGCCCTACTGAATCCCCTGTGTCTAAGGTCACTCAGAGGGCCTTGGAGGACCTTCCTTCTTTTATAGATAGGATCCAAAAGAGCCTGAGGAGAAAGTTCCCTGCTGGGGAGTTGAGGGAAAGGTTTGTGCGATACCTAGTCTGGGACGGAATGACCACAGACCACAAATTACCATGTGCAGGACTGAGAAACCAATCAATGGACAGGTGGATAGTGGCCTCCCGGGATGTCAGCACCACTTATCAGATGTGAGCCATGGCGGCTGACCTTCAGGCAGGCCGCCAGGAAGAGCTCCAGACTCTTATCAATACCCTCCGACAAGCCACTGTTTCGGGTGGGTGGAGTGTGGCAAAGAAAGCCACTTCTGCAGGGAGTGCCCTAACCAATCCCGAGGCCTTCCTGCCCCCCCCCCCCAGGGAGGGCAGTCCCTGAACATCCTGTCCTCGCTGTAAAAAGGGTTTTCATTGGGCTCGTGATTGCAGGTCCAAATTTAATCTTAAGAGTGAGTATTTAAACTCCCTGTGGGGCCGCCCCCAGCCCCGTTAAAGAAGGGGAGTGGGCGGTCCAGTCACATTGGACCATTCCACTGGTTCCTGGCTTGAGGCCCAAAATGACCCTAACAATAGGGGGCAAAACTTTCAAATTCCTCACTGACACTGGGGCTGATTGCACAGTAATAAAAAAGGAAGAAGTGCCCCGTTCTTGGAAGTTGGTGCCTTGTCCGCCTTTGCTGGGTGTGGGTGGCCAGTCTACATCATGGGAGCTGCCCTGGACAGACCCTAGTGGAAGCCATGGGGAGGTGCGCCCTCTCATGGTCCCTGGTCTGACAGCCAATCTCTTGGGTCAGGACAGTCTGGGCAAGGCAGAGGCCTTTATCACGACAGACCATAAGGACTTTTATAATGATCTCCTAGACCAGGAGGAATATGGACAACAGCTTGAGCAGGGGCGGGAGAGCCACCCCAACTACTGAGACCCTTACTTTGACCAACCCAGACAAAAGCCTTCCTCGGTCCACCCCCAATCCTAAGGGCCACTGCTTGCCCCCTGGTAATTCAGATACAATGGAAACTGGGGAATCCCATATGGGTAGAGCAGTGGCCTCTTCCTACCCATAAACTCCAACCATTACACTCATTGTTCCAGCAACAGTTGGACCTGGGGCATCTGAAGCCATCCACTAGTCCCTGGAACTCTCCTGTATTTGTTATTAAGAAAGCTAATGGCTCCTGGACGTTCCTACAGGATCTTAGAAAAATCAATGAGAGAATGGTACCACTGGGAACACCACAGAGGGGGCTCCCCTGGGTCCCCACTACCCCCAGTTCATATCATCGGACTGTCATCGACATAAACTATTGCTTCTTCTCTATCCCCCTGCACCAACGTGATAGGGAAAATTTGCCTTCTCCCTTCCCTCTATTAACTTTCAGGGACCAGACTTAAGATTTGAGTGGATCGTCCTTCCCCAGAGCATGGCTAATAGCCCCCCTATTTGCCAATATTACTTGACACAGCTCTTTACTCCACTCCTAAAGCAATCAAACATACTCTTTTATATCTATATGGATGATATAATTTTGGACAGCCTTGAAGCCTCTGACCTTTGGGAACTCACCACCAGATGCCTCTCCATTCTACGGGAAAGCAGCTTTACTGTGGCTCTGGACAAAATTCAGACTATCCTACTATTTAAAATTTTGGGGACAATCCTCTCCTTGGACTCCGTTTTCCCTGCCAAAACCCAGCTTTCCTTACAGGAATCCTATAGTCTGCCCCAGCTCCAAAAACTTCTGGGGGAGATCAATTGGATGAGATCCTGGATTCCTGTAACCACTGAGGAAATGGTTTCCCTATTTGACCTCCTAAAAGGCCTAGATTTAAATTCGAGGGTGACACTACCTCCCCTTTGCCAGCAAGCACTTGAGAAAATACAACAATCCATAAATGGGGCCTCCCTAAAACGGTTTGACCCACATGTACCCATCTCCCTCTGCCTTTTTCCTGGGAAGACATTGTGCACAGCCCTCTTGGCCCAAGATGGTGAGCCCATTCAATGGGTACACCTCTCAGTGGGGGGAGTACCAAGGGTGTATTCCACGACCAATCAGATTGCCGATTGAACAGTTAAAGGAAGAGAAGCGGCAGTCAGACTGTTTGGGACTGAGGCCCAGTTCATCATCACCCCCTACAAATTGACAGACTTTGCCTGGTTACAAAAAATATGAGTCCCGGGGCTGGAGAGATGGCCTAGTGTTTAAGAGCACTGACCGCTCTTACAGAGGACCCGGGTTCGATCCCCAGCACCCACATGGTGGCTGAGAACCGTCTGAAACTCCAATTCCAGGAGAACTCCAGTTCCAGGGGAATCCGACACCTTCTTCTGACCTCCACAGCATTGCACAACACGGGTGCACAAACTTGCATGCAGATAGTACATTCATACACATACGGAAATAAATAAAATTTTTAAAAAAGTTTCATCTTTCTTCATATTTAAAAAAAATAATAAATAAATAAATAAATAAATAAATAAATAAATGGATGAGTTCCTTCTCCTGGCTAGAATGGGATCCTCCCCAACTTTTCCTTACCCAGCATGATCCTGAGTTCCTCACCGTATTCACAGATGGAGGGTATCTTGGGGCCTCAGTAGTCTTTTATCCACCACTACAAAAAGGGCAGAAACCTACCCCCATAAGAACCATCTCTCATGAGGTTGGAGGGTTGGCACAGTTTAAGGAGTTCTTTGCTGTTGTACTAGCACTTGACTTTATACCTGAGCCCTTTAACCTGTTCTCAGACAACCTTTATGTCATCAATTTACTGCCCAACCTGGTGGAGGCCCATGTCAGGTTAGATTCTAATCCCATATCTCCTCTAATAATTCAGACCAGGGTCCTACTTAAACAAAGAACCAGCCCCATCTTCCTCCAGCATCTTAGAGGGCATCAAAACATGCCTGGGTTCCTTTCAGATGGGAATAAATTGGCCAACCAACTAGCTTCCATAACCCAATGCCATAATTTAATGGAAGAAACCCAATTCCACCAACTCACAGATGCTAACTGGAGGGGCCTCAAAACAAGTTTCCCCATGTGCCCGTTCAAGATCTAAAAAAATTATTCGCACTTGTAGATCCTGTCAACCTTTTATGCAGATTCCTCTGCTTCAGGCCCCTGGGAGTATCCCTCGAGGCTTTTGGCCTAATCACCTTTGTCAAATAGATGTCATACACTATGCTCCCTTTGGGAAACTTAGGTATATCTTTGTGTCCATGGACCCTTTTTCTCGTGCCTGCTGGGCATCCGCACACATGGGTGAAAAGACTAAACATGCTATTAGCCGTATGCTCCAATGCTTTGCTACCCTCGGGTTACTTGATCAAATTAAAACAGATAATGGCCCATGCTTCATAAGCAAAGCTTTTATAGAATTCCTCCAAACATGGAAGATCTCACATTCCACTGGTATCCCCTATAACCCTCGAGGACAGGCTATTTTTGAAAGGTTCACTCTAACCCTCAAGGCTCAGTTACAAAAACAAAAGGGGGAATCCCCGCCCCCTTATGATCAACTAAAGAAGGCCCTTTTTGCACTAAATATTTTAAATTTTTCAAAAGAAGAACCACACATAACTCCCTTCCAAAAGCACTGGTCCTCATCTGTCACCTATAGCTCTATTCGGGTCAGATGGAGGGACCTACTCACTGGGGTGTGGAGGGGACCTTCCCACTCCTCACAGCGGGGAGAGGATTCGGATGTATTTTCCCCCAAAATGAAAAAAAGCCCATCTGGGTGCTGGCAAGAGACCTTAAATATCTCCTCCAAGAGGGAGACAATTATAATGATCCCTCCAGGGAGTGTTTCACCCCTGAGAATGGTCCCTCTGCTCTTCCCTCAGGAGCAGCCCAGGATGAGAGTGACATTGCTCCTCCTGCTGTTGATTCTTGTCCCACCCAGTGATGGGGGACACAGAGACCTCAATGTGGCCAGACAATGCCAGGAGGCTAGACCTGGAATTATCTGAAACAAAATCAAAGAACTCCAAGAGGACATGGAAAAGAAAAGGAGAGAACTTCAAGAAAATCCCTTGTGGACCGGCTTGTACGGCTCCCTGCCCTACCTCCTCCCTCTGCTTGGATGCCTTCTTACACTCTTCCTAATTCTTACCCTCGGGCCCTATGTGATTAACTGAATCATTCAATTTATCCATGGGAGTCTAGATGCAGTAAAGTTACAACAGGTCGAGGTCCACTATAACAGGCTTGCTAACCAGGAGCCAGAGTCTTACGAATGGCCATCTTCATATGATTGCCCAACCCCCACACTCCACGTGGCCAATGATGGGTAAGACCCCAGAGAGACTGAGGCAACCTAAGACAGACCATGGAGAGGCTCTTTGGCAGACCAGAGTCATAGCTCCCAACGACGGGTAAGATCTTTCTGCACTCGGCCAACCTAAGACAGGGACAAAACCTTGCTATTTGTATCACAAAGACGGGTAAGACTGAGTTTGCAAAAATAGACAACCTAAGACTGGGGCTATACTTCTCCTCCTGCATGACAAAAACAAAAGGGGGAATTGTTGGGCCCTGTGGGCCCTCTCTACCTGTGGGCCCTAAGAGAATGAGGCCTACTGTAACTCCCTGAGCCTGACTAGAGTTTAGCGACCTGTCTCTGGCCTGTCACTTCTGCATAGGAGTGACTCAGCATAGCCTGACCTAAAAACGCCTACAACTGATGTGGCGAGTTACTATTGGCCCAAAGCTATCCCCCACTCTATTATCTCCTCTCCCACCTTCTTTTCCCCACCCCTCCTGCCAAGCAAATATAAGCCACTGCCTGATGCCATAAAGTGAGTCCTTGCTTTGAGGAGACTCCTGACCCCCGTGTGGTTCATTTCGGGTCGTCAACACTCACCGTCCATCGACACTCACTCAGCCCCAGGGAGAGTGACAGGCTGGACCTTCTCTCCTCCCTGCCCTACCTGCCAAAGGACCCAGCAGAAGTGGACATAAACTCCTCTAGCCGAAGAACTGTTGGCATTTGATAGATACTGGGAGAGGAAGAATCAGTCTTCTTTAAGGGTATAACCCTTGTTGGGAGTCACACTCCAAGACAGGTTCCATACCCTTTAGGATTTTGGAAACACAAATTTGACTCAATGGGAAAAATGAACACCAATTTGGGTGGGTAGGTAGGAAAGGGTAGACCTGGAATGAGCCGGAGTTTGGAATATGATCAAAATATATTGTATGAGGTTCTTAAAGAATCAATAATTCTTTTATTGAAGTTTTGTGCACTTCATATAACATTTGTCATTCCAATTTGGGCTCATTCCCCTTTCCATACCTTCCACCCCTCCTGAGTTCATGCATCTTGCCTTACATGTCATAAATGTTTTTTTCAGTCTTTTTAAAGTTTTTCTATGCAGAGGTTTCTTGTTTGAGGCAGAAGTTTACAGTTTCAGTCAGTTCTTTGACCCAGTCATTTTGTTGTTGTTCCCTCCAATTTGTATTGCTCTGAAATATGCATATATGTACATCACACATATACCACATCTGAAAGTCAACTGTATGTTAATTAGACAACATGTTTAGGAATTCACATTTTCCCCTTTAATTTCATATTACTCTAAAGTATGCATACATACCCTCTACCCATATATCACAATTACAATGTCTGAGAATAAGTGGTAGGTTAATTCTAGATCCTGTTAAGGGATTCACATTATATGGCACAGTTGCTTTCAGGTAAAATGAAAAAAGAAATTATTATATATAATTTATATATATATTTATATAGATATATATATATATATATATATATAATCAAACTCTACAATTGTGATCCAGTTTTGCCAGCACCCATTTGCTGAAGATGCTTGTCTTTCCTCCATTGAGCCTGCTTGGCCCCTTTGTCAAATTGAGTAGCTGAATTGTATGAGCTCAAATTTGGATGCTCTCAATTTTGTTCCATTGGTCTATGGGCTGGCTTTGTGTAGTAACCAGGCTGTTTTTATGACTATAGCCCTGTAATATAGTTTGCAGTCTGGTATAGTGATCCACCCTGTTGCACTTTTTGCCCAGGGTTGCTTTGACTATTCAGGGTATTTTGTTTTTCCATATGAATTTAAGGATTTTTTCAAGTCTGCAAAGAAATTTGGAGATTTTAATTGGGATTGCATTGAATCTGTATATGAATTTCAGCAGCTGGAATTTAATATATTAATTTTTCCAATCCATGAACATGGAGGTCTTTCCATCTTCTGATGTCTTCTTCAATATCCTTCTTCAGGGGCTTAAAATTTTTGTTGTAAAGATCTATGGTGTCTTTGATTAGGTTTATTATAATATAAATATAAATGAAAATTCAAAAATTTCCAGAATAGTCATTAAGCTTAGTGAGAAAATTCTGGATAGGAGTCAATCATATCTTTTACTTTAAATTAAAAAATTATTTTTGTGGATATGAGTGTTTTGGCTCTGTGTATGTGTGTGCAACACTTGTGCGCTCAGTGCCTGATGAGCCCAGAAGAGGGACTCAGATGTCCTGGTCTGGAGTTCTGGAACACTGAGAGCCACATATAGGTTCTGAGACCCACACTCATGTCCTCTGCAAGAATAGCGGGTGCTCTTACTTACTGAGCCATCGCTCTAGCCCCAACATCATTTATACCTTAATGATTCTTTCTTAAATACTTTCCTAAGTACAAACATGCTCATTTTATTATTCTCTGTACATTTTTTCTTGCCTAATTTATATCATAATCATAAAAGTAGCATGTAAATACAAGCCACATGACATAGTAACTCACTTTAATAGATATAAAGATGAATTATGCAAGGTTAATATTTCTGTGTCTACATTTTTACACAAATCTAACATTTTTATTACAATAATCATTAAATTGAAATGAAAATGGAAGAATTAAACTTAGTACAGAATTTTCTCAAAAATTATAAAACATTTTAAATATAGCTTTAGGCTGAGAAAAATGCGTTGATATTTGTAGTGTTTCCTGATATAATAACCTAAGTGGAATGTCTATCTTACCCTATAAAATCTTGGTTACACTGAGGTATTTTAATCTAACAAATATATTTATAACACATATGTACGTATTCCTCAAATATCAGGGAGTCCTTCCTATGTAAAAGGAACAAAATAAACAATGCCATTGCCCAAATATTTCATGAGTATAATTGGCTTTTTTGACAGACTCGTTTTTTGGTTAGTTGGTTAGATCGGTATAGCTCAAATATGAGCTAGCTTTGAACTCACAAGGTAGCTTAGGATATCCCTGAACTTCTGATCCTCCTGTCTTCAGCTTGCTAATGATCTAAGCTAACTTTAAATTTGATTGCTATACTTGGCATGAAATTCAGAGCTTTGGAGGGAGAGCATGTTTCCTTTTCTGAAATCCTTTGAAATTTCCAGGCACATATATCTGTCCAATATATCTTAGTCATATCCATCCCTTATTCCTCTCCCCCAACTTCCTCCAAGCCCCCTATGACATTGCCCTCCCACATTCATTTCCTCTACAGTTTCATAACCCACTGAATCCAGTTAGTGCTGCCTGTATACATACAGGCCCTGGAACCATCCACTGGATTATGGGCAGCCTAAGGCTAACCACCCCACCAAAGAAAAGCCACTCTCTCTTCTACACTGGAACATAGAACTGGCTTGATCTTGTGCAGGTTTTACACAATTATCCACAGCAACTGTGAATTCATGTGTGCAAGAGCCATGCCATATCTAAAGGCCAGAATTTCACAGTACCTCTCCCCATCCACCAGCTATTACAGTTTTTCTGTTCTCTCTACTGTGGTGTTCCCTGAGGTTTGGGAGAAAGGCTTTAAACAAACATTCTATCTATAAATGAGCACTCACATTTACTTGTTCTCAGAGTTTAAACAGTTGTCAGTTTGTTTTCTTCTTATTTTTTTTCAGGGCTAGGGATTGGAACTCAGAACCTAGTATATGCCAGGCAAGCCCTTTACCACTGAGCTACAGCCCCAGAATTTTTATCAGGTATTTTTTTAATATTAATCTAAAAGGCATAATATTTTATGTCAGAGGATTTCAAAGTTATCCTAGTTTTATTTGTCCCAGTGGTTTTTTCATATCATTAACAACCAATGCATTCATTAGCCCAGCAGTGATGAGAATGATACATGAAACAGAAAATCTTTCTTCAAAACACACAATTAAGATTTTCTCTTAAAGGCATAAAATGTTTTTGCACTTAGGAAAAATCAGAATAACAAACCTACAGAGGTTATATCCTCACAAGAAAGCAATAAAGAAACCACTTTGCATATGAGTATACTTTACCATAGTCATCCATAACAAATAATATTTTAATTCCTGAAAAGGCAATTATGTGCACACACCTATTCCCTTAATTATTCTCTTAATCTGTCGGTTGATAAGACCTAGAAGTAAATAGCCAGCTACTAACAACAACCACATCCAGTACCAAAAGGCCAATTTGCAATGCCATTCTTCAGGAAAAGAGTTCCCTGCCTTATAGAAATATCCTTAACTAGAAATGGGAGAAGAAATGCACACAAGATTATTTGGGAGCATCTCAAAGTACCACAGAGGAATGAAATATGTGCACAACAACAGCACGCAAACACATCAACATACACACACAAACACACACACACTCACACACACACACACACACACACACACACACACACACACACACTAATATAATTTAGAGGATAATTTAGAGGATATTAGAACCAACTAAAGATGCTCCTGGTAGCAAAAGTTGAAACCACTTGAAAACTTTTAATAGGACTAGATTTGGATCAAAAATGTAAAATGACCATGAGTTTATGATAATGCAAATATTTGAAAAACAATTGAGGGAAATTATGAATCTCTAAGGCAGAAACTAAATAACTTACTGAAGAAATTCTACACTCCATGAGATGAAGCCTTGGGATCCCGAGTACTCAAAATAGAATCTATGAAAATAGTGGTGTTAGAGAGAAAGAGTAACTTTATAATAAACTTGACAAATGATAACTCTGCCAGGTGATCATGGCAAGTCATGAAGATATCATCCACTCTTGATGTGACTAAAAATGATTCTTTAGCTCTATGGTCTTCCCCATAACACAGAACCCAGGAATACATCATGGGAAAAATGTCAGACAAATCTAAGTCAAGCGAATTTGTGCAAAATAACTAAATTGTATTTCTCAAATCTTTTAATGTCACTTAAAGCTAAGAAAATCTGAGGACATGTCAGAGTGGGATGTGTCAAAGTGAAGAGAACATTAAATAGACATGAGGATGACTTCTACCATGGAACCTACAAGAGAATCTAGAAAAGATAAAGAAGAGTAGTTGAAAGTTATGGCAATAAGAATAAAGTGTAGGGGCTAGAGAGATGGCTCAGAGGTTAAAAGCACTGACTGCTCTTCCAGAGAACCCGGGTTCAATTCCCACCAGCCACATGGCAGCTAAAAATCGTCTTAGGCCGGGTGTGGTGGTACATGCCTTTAATCCTAGCACTCAGGAGGCAAAAGGCAGGTGGATCTCTGTGAGTTCAAGGTCACCTGGTCTACAGAGTGAATTCCAGGCAAGCTGGGGCTAAAGGGAGACCCTGTCTCAAAAAGACCAAAAAAATAAAGTATGGATCAAACAGTGATTTAGCAGCAATACTTCATTCACTGTAATGAATGTTCCATACAATTTCAAGATGCTAAGGAAGGTGTAAAGTACCTGAGCTATCCTTGATTCTTTTTCTTCTGAAGCTTGAATCAACATCAGTTTTGCAGATGGTATGGACATAGCATGTAAAAATGAAGGTCATTGTTAACATGCTTTACCTACTCCAAACACTGGAAAACTGTACACTCTAACTATGTGTGAATACATAGTATGGTGGTTTGAATGAGAGTTTTGCTCATAGGCTTTAAGTATTCAGACATTTTGTCTCCAGCTGGTGCCACGGTTCTGGGAGATCTTAGAAGGTGTGGCCTTGCTGGAGGAAGTAGTCATTGGGGGTGGGCTTAGTGAGTTCAACAAACCTTGCAGTCTCCAGTCTCTCTCTCTCTTGACTTCCTGTGCTCATTGCAAGATGTGAACCTCAGCTTTCTGCACCAGCACCAGCCACCATGCCTCCCACAACAATGGACTCTAATTCCCTGGAACCATCAATAGTAAGCTCAAATAAACTTTTCCTTTTATAAGTTCCCTTAGTCATGGTGGTTTTATCACAGCAACAGAAAAGTGACTAATACACATAGCATGTAAAAATGAGGGTCATTGTTAATACGCTTTACCTATGCAAAACACTGGAAAACTGTACCCTCTAAATATGTGTGAATATATAGCATATAAGAATGAGGGTCACTGTTAATACACTTTACCTACACCAAACACTGGAAAACTGTACCCTCCAAATATGTGTGAATAAAAGGAAAAATTAACTATCTCTATTTTTTTTTTATTTTGAGTAAGAATATTTTCCTGCATATGTGTCCGTATACAGTGTCCATGCTGTGTGCCTGAGAAGACATGAGGAGAATTCAGATGAGGGAATCACATCTGCAGCTGGAGTTACAGGTGGTTGTTACCTAGTATATGGATGCTGGGAATTAAACCCAGGTCCACTATGAGTGCAAAAAGAGTTCTTAACCTCTGAGAACTCTGAGCTGTCTTTCCAGCCCCAACTGAACATTCTTAAAGTAACAAAATTTGTATTTGTTACCCACTCTACGTATTACACATCTGTTTGCTGCAAAACATATACAACCAGAAATCCATATAAACATAAAAGCAATATTAGTTATTTATCAAGTATTACATTAGCCTTCAGGCGTGTGTGTGTGTGTGTGTGTGTGTGTGTGTGTGTGTGTGAATCAGGACTTGCTATTTCATTCCACTGTTTTTTTCACCTTGACATGTTTGCCTACACTATTTTATTTATTCTTAGAGTAGCAATCAGTATCTTCTGATATGGGTACTTTAACTTCATCTGCAGCAAGATCATCTTGCCTAGTTCTTGTCTCTCTGCCTTTCCAAAACACTTGTAGGACTGGGTTTTCGTTTATAGAAATTGCAATCAATTGACATTCTGTTCAAGCTATAATTTACAGGATCAAAAAGATGGAGTCAATATTCAGTGAGGAAGTGCATTAATCCATGAGCATGGAATATCACTTCCTTTATTCAATCTATCTTTATTAAAATTTTGAAACTATTTTTAATAGATGTTTTGTATAGAATTCATTTGAATTTTCTCCTAAGTATTTGATCGTTGTTGCTTCTATTATTAGGTGAATCTTTTGAAATTTTACTTTCTATTACTATCAACTGAAACATAGTTTTAAATTATTTTTTGTATGTAAAATTTATGTTTATCTCACTTGGTCACTTAATAGATATATCTTTTAACTCTAAAGGTTTTAATGGATTCTTTCTCACATTTAAGTCATATAGACATGCCATCTGTGAATACATTTTTCCTTTGGAATAAAGATTGGATAATATGTATAATAAGTTGGTCTTTCTTTTCTCCCACAAGTAGCAGTTTGATTCTTGTTATACTTTCATTAATTTTCATCCATTTTTAGTTCATAATTAAAGAACAATTCTCAGCAAGTCCCTGGACTGTCCTCTGCTTGGATTCTACTTGCCCTTTCAGTAGTCAAGTCCTAGGTGCACAAGTGTCTAATTTCCTGAACATTCTTCTTGAGTTTTCTCTTCCTTCCTCACTCATTATCAATTCCAACTTTAATTCTTTAATGTGTCTAAAGTGCTGGTTTAGCCATCCATGTTCTCACTGATATCTTTACATTGATATCTTTACAAGATAATCCCCAAATTCCTCAACCAGTATTTAAGGATCTTGAAGCATCACCCAGGTCTAGGTCCTTTCATCCGTAAACTCTGCCTTTGCTCAGGTTGATTTTTCAGTTCACTCAAATCTTTCATTTTTCTCCAATAAAACTTGGCTCTCTTAAACTCCCTTGACATATCATCTGTGTTTTCCTTCCACTTAAAAATGCTTTCTACTCTTTTCCAGGGCTTGTAGAGCTTCCTGACTAATTGTTTCATATTAAATTTAATTGAGTACTGATGTGCAACTTTATATTTCTCTTGTGCCAATATTGAAGTCTTTATATATCTCTATTTCTCAAAAATCAACTCTAAGTTCCTATAATTTAGGTTTCAGGAAACACCACATAAAAGCCATATCCCAGCCATAATTCAGATCAAATATCATCTTAACTTGATCATAAATTCTAACAACAAATAACATGATAAATAAAAATCTAAATAAGAATATTCGATAGTTTCTGTGGGATTGGAGAGATGGCTCAATAATAAAAAACCACTGGCCTTTTGCAGAAGACCTGTGTTGGGTTCCCAGCACCCACGTGGTGGTTAACATCTATTCATAACTCCAGTTTCAGGGGATCCAATGCTCTCTTCAGCCTCCACAGGATTTCCACAACAGAGGTGCACTTATGCACATGCAGGCAAAACACTCATACACATAAAAGGAATATAAATCAAAAAAGTTTTTTTAAAGAAAGTTGCACAGTGTTACAATTTCTAAAAAAATTTGAAAGAGGAGAGAGGGAGACTTCAACTCAGTAGTGTTAGAAATGGAGTCATTTTGGAGCTGTTTGGTGCACTGGAAAGAAAATGAAGGGAGGCCAAACACAACACACAGGCTTAGAGAACAGCACTCCAAGTAGGAAGGACAGCAAGTGCAAAACCTCTGTGGTGCAAAAGGGTTTGCTCACTGAAAACCCAGGAAAGAGAAGAAAGTACAGGATGTCAAGAGATAGTGTGTGAGATGAAGTTGGAGCCACCTGCATACCGAGGAAGGATGTGGAAGGCATTTGGTATGCTTAGAGGCCTTCCCTAAGAGAGATGGAAAACAAATGAGTGAATTAAAAGAAAGTCACATACTTTCTTCATGAATTTGGCTACAGGGAGATGGAAGGTGTGTTTCACTGAAATTACTGAAAAGGAAGGGGACAACTTTGTGGTGGTCATGGTTCCATTCAAAACAAGGCTAGCTTATTTAGGAAATTTTCAGATTACAAGTGGAGTATCAGATGTAATAAAATAATTTAATTACTAGGGACCATTTAAAGTCATGAGATCATATAAATGGTAAGTGTTTAAATATGAGAAGATGGTGTATGAGAGTAACTTGAATCATTCTGGCTTTCCAGTCTGATAAGAAAAAGCTATGAATAAGACACTGAAAACTGCAGGAGAAAAGGTGCTAAGGGAACCCGCAGGGTGTGATAGTATAGACACCAGCAGCAGGAGGGTGCAATTGTACAGACACCAGCAACAGGAGTGTGCGATGGTACAGACACCAGCAACAGGAGGGTGCGATGGTACAGACACCAGCAACAGGAGGGTGCGATAGTACAGACACCAGCAATAAGAGTGTGTGATGGTACAGACACTAGCAACATGAGGATGTGATAGTACAGACACCGGCAATAGGAGGGCATGATAGTACAGACACCAACATCAGGAAGGTATGATGTTACAGACACCAGGACAGGAGGGTACAATAGTACAGACACCAGCAACAGGAGTGTGCAATGGTACAGACACCAGCAAGAGGAGGGTGTGATGGTACAGACACCAGCAACAGCAGGGTGTGATAGTACAGACGCCACAGCAGGAGGATGTGATTGTACAGACACCAGCAACAGGAGGGTGCGATGGTACACACACCAGCAACAGGAGGTTGCGATGGTACAGACACCAGCAACAGGAGGGTGCGATGGTACACACACCAGCAACAGGAGGGTGCGATGGTACACACACCAGCAACAGGAGGGTGCGATGGTACACACACCAGCAACAGGAGGGTGCGATGGTACACACACCAGCAACAGGAGGGTGCGATGGTACACACACCAGCAACAGGAGGGTGCGATGGTACAGACACCAGCAACAGGAGGGTACGATGGTACAGACAGCAGCAACAGGAGGGTGCAATGGTACAGACACCAGCAACAGGAGGGTGTGATGGTACAGACAGCAGCAACAGGAGGGTGTGTGGTACAGACACCAGCAACAGGAGGGTGTGATGGTACAGACACCAGCAACAGGAGGGTGCGATGGTACAGACAGCAGCAACAAGATGTGATAGTACAGGTCAGCTCCTGCCTGCCCATGCTGCCACCCTGACCAAGTGCTCTTGGAAGATGAAGGCAAGGTTGAAGCTTCTGAATTATTTTTGTTTCCAGAGAAGTGGCTAAGATGAGCTCCAGAGTCAATTAGAACAGGATCCTGGCTCTGACTTTCAGACAAACATGCTGTATGAGCTTACATGCACATGGCACCTCTCTGAGGTTCAATACCATGGCACCTCTCTCTCTGAGGTTCAATACCATGGCATGAATGCATGTACATTCTGTGAGGCTGTAAGAGCAGTGTCTGAATCTAAAAGAAAATCCAGGGTTCCTTTGAGCAAATCATCTAACTTCATTCATTCAGTGTTCTAATCTACAAATATAATTGCTTGAATTACCTATAATTATCACACAATATTGTTTTGAATATTTAAATATTATTAATTAATGCTTATGAAACTGGAAATTACTAAACACATGTTCTGAACAACAGATCTAGAATCATCTATCAGGTGATTGACATAATTTCCCTGAATAATAGACGTATAGATAGTTATTTTTAAGAATGAATCTTTACAATCCAATGTTATGTGAGCAATATTTAATATATATGTGCTATGTTTTCCTAATGGGTAGATATGTTGCCTAACAGATACTACAAAAAGCTTTTGCTTTCTTAACCACATTTTCCTCTCAAACTAAATAAAAATGTACCGTGTCATTATCACAAAATCTATTTTTCTTACAGTGCTCTTGCAAAGCTAATTTTCAACTCCAAAATTCTATGCATTTTTAATTTTTAAAAATTAATGCATTTCACAATGCATTAATAATGTGGTAGTTCAACATTATTAATTATTATAAATTTTTTGAATATTACATATATATTGCCAGTGTTTTCATTTCTGGGAATATAAATTTAATTGTCAATACAAGGTGAAAATGATTTTGAATAAATTAATAGTACAACAAAACTATTTTGAAACAAGTGAGGCTAATTCTGAAACGTAACTAAAGCTTTAAAAGTGATACCTTAAATAAGGAAAAGACAAAAGTTTGTTTTTCAACATCATGTCCATTTTCATACATCAATGCTTAAATAGAAGCAAGTTTTGTTTTTATTTTGAAATTAGAGCCATTTTCCTAAACTCACTAGTACTATTATTTAAATTGCCTGAAAAATAAAGGTAAAGGAGCTTAATTAGGATTGAGTTTTTTATTTAAAGGGATGATTTTTTAAATTTATTTTTGGTCTTTTTGAGACAGGGTCTCCCTGTAGCCCCAGCTGTCCTGGAACTCACTCTGTAGACCAGGCTGGCCTTGAACTCACAAAGATCCACCTACCTCTGCCTCCCAAATGCTAGGATTAAAGGCGTGTGCCACCACGCCCGGCGATTTTTTTAATATTTTAAGTTGTGCTTCCATGTAACATTTAATTAGTGGATATGAGTATAATTGAAAAAAAAAAAAAAGAACGGGTAAGGAAAGAAAAAAAAATTAAAAGTCTGAAAGTGACTGCTATCCAAACACTAAGGTTTGGAAAACATGTTCATAAACAACTCCCAAGATGTGGTTGTGGGTTGACAAAATAGATATTATAATGAAAACAATAACATGTTCATAAACAACTCCCAAGATGTGGTTGTGGGTTGACAAAATAGATATTATAATGAAAACAATAACATGTTCATAAACAACTCCCAAGATGTGGTTGTGGGTTGACAAAATAGATATTATAATGAAAACAATAATCAATAAATGGTCAACCTGAAGGAAAGCAGTGTTAGAGAGAAGCAGTATCTAAAGTGTTGAATTCTGTCTTGAAAACCTTTGCTTGCTCTCTTACTAAACACTACTAAAACAGCATGCTCAAAAGCTTAAACACAGAAAATTACAAGTTCTCTTATCTGTTTTGGTGTTGACTCAGTGCAAATTCAAGGTCACTAATGTAGATGGTTCTAGCCTGTTAGCTACCTATGCAGTAGTTTTACTGAGTCTACTCCTTTTCCTCTACCTGCTCAGGGTTTATCATGAACAATAAAAGAAAACCTAATATCTGATACATAGGATTTAGAAGTTTAGAAATTTTAGTGCTAAAGAAGACTGTAAGAGATCATCTTTGCTTCTGCAAACAAAGTAATCAAAGCCCCAAGGAACGGACGCTTTGCACACACACACAAGAACACGTCTGACAACTGAAGGAAATTGTGTGCACCTTACAAAACAGGGTATTGGGGCATTTTCACCCCAAATCTTGCAGATTCTTCCAATCTATATTTAGGTTATCTAGTTGAAGTTTTTTTCTTTCCCATTAAAACATGTAGGCCCACATTCCTGTGGTTTCCCCTGCATTTGTAGCATGCTATCTGCATTTTTTGTCTGTGTGAAATCTGCTGACAGAGGAAAAAGGATGTTGGCCACACTTTAGAACAGGTATTAGGGATGCTGTGCCTGGCTCAGCTGCAGGGAGGGATTGTGGTGGGGGGAGTCTCTCAATGGGGAGGGGCTTTAGTTGGGGGTACTTGAAGTGCACATTTTGTTAGTCTCTAGTGCAGCTGAGAAAAATTGCTCCCATTCCTGAAAAACCTCTTGTGGCTATTTCCTATGAAACAGGGTTCTTTTCTTAAAATTATACATATATATATATGTGTGTGTGTGTGTGTGTGTGTGTGTGTGTGTGTGTGTGTGTGTTTGTTATAGGTCGATTCTAGAGCCTGTTAAGAGATTCACATTGTAGCAGCACAGTTGCTTTCAGATACACAGAAATATAATACTAAAGTTGCTCAGTTTGCCTGCCAACTGGGGATTTGATGTCAGCACCCACTTATGAGGGAAACCATTTGCCTTTTTTTCCGGGACTGTGTTACTTCACTTAGCATAATGGATTAGATTTCCATCCATTTACCTGCAATGTTCATGATGTCATATTTCTTTACTGCTGCATAGAACTCCATTGTGTAGAAGTACCACATTTTTGTTATCCAGTCATCAGCTGAGGGGCATTTGGGTTGGTTCCAGCTCTTTGCTATTGTGAAAAGAGCTGCAATAAACATAACTGTGCATGCATCTTTGTGGTAGGATGAGTCTTGTGGGTCAATACCCAGGATTGTAATTACCATATAGGGGTGGAAGATATGTATTCATATTCTAGAGTAATATAAAATTAAAAGGAAAAAGTGAACCCCAAATAAGGTTTATTCCCAAAGGTCATAATTTTGATACATATGTGTTGTTTAAACAGACATAATTTGGAGTAATACAAAGAGGAGGGAACAACAACAACAACATAAGGCCTGGGTCAAAGAACTGATGGATACAGTTAAATTCTGCTCAAAACAACAAGCCTCTGAAGAAAAAAAAAATCCTTGGAAATGCTGAGAGAAAAATGCAAGACATGTATGGCAGAATGCATGAACTAGGGAGTGGGAAGGGGCAAGGAGAGGGGAATGTATCCAAATTGAAAAATGACATAAAATATGCAAAATGTCAATTAAAAAGGACATAATTTAAAAAAAACAATTTTTAAATTTTGAAATAATTTAAAACTTACACAGTGATTACAATGGTATGGAGACCTCTTCCTACAGATTCGGGAATTGCTAATGTGTGCACATCTTGGTTTATAATTCTCCCTCTTGGCCTTCCTCTGAATATTTGTAAAATACAAAGGATCTGCATCTGCTTAGTTTTTGTTCTTTCTGGGTTTGCACTCACTATGGTACAACTCTACCCATACCATTCTCTTGTCTATTTTATAGCAAAAAACCCCCTCAGAACACTAAATTTGTACCTTTATGAATGCATTTGACTTTAAAAAATGTTTCTTATGTAAATGTCACAGGAATTCTTCAGCTTGTAATTCAGTTTCTCCCTGGCTTAAAATACTTAAAAAGCATCTTTGCTCCAATAAAGATTGAAAACATGACAATGACCTTGTTGCTAACATCCAACACATCATGAGTTACATCTAAACCTAAAGAACAGTCAGTATAAACTCCTGGGAATCTGGAATGAATCTGAGGTTAAAACGCTAAAGTTAGCTTGGGTGGCTTTAGGAACGTTAGGAAATAAAATGGCGAAAGCCATTTTATCACTGAGTAAACCAATCTAATGTTAATGCAAAATTTCCATGGAAACCAATACAGAATAAAAAGAATAAGATCTCTTTATTTCTAAACAAAATCTCCAAGGAATTACTGTTCTAATCATAAAAGTAATAATTCATGATTAGTACAGAAAATCTGGAACTCTGGAAAAAACACAGGGACAATAACAAACATCAATCACAGCCCCACTTTACTGAGAACTTACTGATCACTGTGTCAGAATCAATTTCTCCTTTCCTGCAACTTTTGGTTCTAGTCTTAAATACATGTTTTTTTTGGGGGGAGGGGGGATCATATGTTCCTCAGGTCTTTAAGGAATGCCATGTCTGTGCACCTCCACTGCCTCTGGTCATAGTCATGGTTTGAACTAAAGCGATGTCTCCCAAATCAGTTATACAAATTATTTTTCCATGTCTGAAGAAATGCCCCAGCAGACAAGAACACTTGCTGTTCTTCCAAAGGACCCAAGTTCAATTCCCTGCAACACCCACAGGTGGCAAACAACCGTTTTTAACTCCAGTTCCAGGGGATCTGATGCTATCTTCTGGCATCCAGCACTGCATGACAGGAGCATGTTTGCAGACATGCAGACAATATCCACATGCACATAAAATAAAAATAATAAATAACCAAATGATTTTCCACGGAAGAGATGGCCAAGCAGTTAAGAATACAGGCTGCTCTTGCAAAGGGTCTGTGTTTGGCTATCAAGACCATCATGGAAGTTAACCACCATCTGTACTACAGTTCCAGGAGATCCAATACCTTCTGACTTCTGTGGGCACTGCACAAATGTGATACAATTGCATTCATTCAAGCAATTCACTCATACACATGAAAATGATAATAAATAAAATATTTTAAAACTGTTTTTTTTTCCAGAGAGGCACTTATCATTATCATATTCATTCCTTATATTTTACAGCCAGCTTTGTACTTCTTTGTTTATGATATTCTTTTGGAGGATGGTGTTAAGACAGGTTCTCTCTGTAGCCCCAGATGGCCTAGAACTCTCTATTAGACCAGGTTGGCCTCAATCTCACAGAAATCCACCTGCCTCTTTCTCCTTTGTGCTCAGAATTCATTAATACTACCTTGGTTATTTATGGTCCATTAACATAATGTTTGCATTTTTAAACACACAAATACAATTTTCCCTTTAAAATTCCGTCATTTTGTATTTCAAAGTGCACTCTGACTTAGAAATGAGCCATATGCACTTAAATCTTTGTCTAGATTTATTGTATCACTCTTTGCATTTAAGAAAAAGTATTGGATCTTGAGAGGTTGTAGCTGTAAGAGGCAGAAAGAGCTAGAAATTATACAAAGACTGTGTTCACATATGAAATTCTCAAAAAAAAATAAAAAGAAGAAAGAAGAAGTGTGAATGCTAGTTCTAAAACCCACCGAGAAATTGTAAAAAGTGCTTTCTTCCCTTCTGGTCTAAAGTTATTATTTTTCTTCCATGTTATTAGAATTCCCTGTTATTCAAAGCCCGCCACATTCAGTGAGTTTTACACCATGATTTGAACACTGTGTCAAAGTCAGGGCTTCTATTAGAATAAAATCATGGTTATAATGATATGCCACAAAATGTGCTCTGGAAAATTGTGGGAGAGAATTTGTCCTATGCTTGGAGGAGTGAAGATTAGGAGTAAATGAATGAAAATACTGCCAGATAGTCAGGAAAGTATGAGATAGGCAGGGGAGCCAAGAGGACCCAGAGCAGAGAAAGTGATTCTCAGCTGAACACAAAAGCAAAAGGATGTGACACTAGATAGGTTAATCGGGCTCCAGTGGATAGACTACACCAAAGGACATTTGGGGACACAAACTTGGCTAGATAGACCTTAATATATATGACAGAATATATAAATTCAGTAGGGGAGCTATATGGGACTATTTATGGGTAAAGATGTCTAAATGTGATCAAAATATACTGTGTGAAATTTGCAAAGTTTCAATAAAGAGATTTCAAAAAAAGGATATTTTAGAACTACATCATCAAAATTACATATCTCTATATTTTGGTGCAAAAAAATTAAAAAAATCATATTCTGACATCTTTCAGTACTATAAAAGAAGCTTGCTAGGATAGTTAAACCGGATCACATCCACAATGTTTTAATCTGAAAAATAACAAAGCTCAATCATCACTTGAAAGGAAAATTACTACATTGAACTTCCTTCCCATCTTGTGGAACACAATGAGGTATAATGGCCAGTCCTCTTCCTGCTTCTACCTACTGTTAGTATCCCAGGGCCAAAAAGAGATGCCCCTTCACATTCTAATGAAGACTTAGAGAACAATTAGAAAATAGGAAGAAAAGTAGAAGGACATCTGACTCCCAGACAGATCCAAGTATTACGTTTAAATCATGATAGAAATTCCACTCTTCCTTTACATTTTTAACTGCTTTTTAGGGTCACAGTTGTATCTTTGGGAAGAGTAACAGTCACATTTCAGCCTCTGTGCATATCTAATTTCTACCCACATGCTGGATATTTTGCTGCTGTGAAACTAAATTTGAGCTTAAAGTGCATCGTCCCTACCACAGTGACTATCCATTCCACACGAGAGCTCAAGCCATGGTGCTCCTCACAGCTCCTCTAGGGGGCAAAGTGAACTTCACAGAGGCAATTTATGCCCCTCATAACAATTTTATGAATCTGAAAGCAAGGAGGCATGTCTGCATGATTTCCATGCACCTAGGAAGCTCTTATCCTATTCTACACAATAGAATTAATCTTTGCATTATTTTCCATGAAATTTTCATATTTCTGCTGCTATATTAGCTCAAAATGACTAGATATAATTCATCATAAAGTATCAAATACTGAAAAATAAGGGAGGTTTATATTACGCATGGTCAGGTTGAACAAGATGTCCAGATATATCCAAGGGCTTTATTGCATTAAGACCTGATAGAGAGCCCATGGTAAATGTGACCCTTAGCTTTTTATAGCCAGACTACAGTTTGAATGAAAAATTGCCTCATTTTAGCATGGTTTCAGGTAATGTTTTTCTTGACTTTTATACAATGAAGTGTTTTACTGCAGCTTCTGGTGGATCAGGTACAAATTTTCAAATCAATGCACTCAGCACTTTTTGGAGAAACTAATTCACATCCCATAGAGCTGCAATCATATAAATTTGTATTGAAGCATTAAATTCCAGAAACATCTATTCTGTGGTACTTATATGATGTGGTACATTAATACTCCAGTTCTAATTTGATCATTTCAGTATCCTCGTTAAACAGTTACAAAAAAAGCAAAACTTTTCAGAAATCATTTTATCAATACAGACACACTTTTTTTTCTTCAAATTTTGCATTCATCTCTGATTTGGGCACTAAAGGCATCATCTACAAAATCCAAGTATGTATTATCTCTACAGGATTTGTTTTGATGTAAACATCATATTCTTCTGCAGTCTCACATAGACTTCCTTTTATATGAATGCAACTATTGAGTGAAGTCCAGTAAAATATCAGAAAATGAAAGCATTGACCCTAGAAAGTCTAAAAGCAAACATTAAAATACTCAGTCTTTTTTTTTTTAATTTTTTTATTTATTATTATTTCTGTATGTGTATCAATGTACTGTCTGCATGCAGGTCTGTGCACCCATGTCGTGCAATGCCGCGGAGGTCAGAAGAGGGTCTTGGATTCCCCTGGAGCTGGAGTTCTCCTGGAATTGGAGTTTCAGACGGCTCTCGGCCGCCATGTGGGTGCTGGGGATCGAACCCGGGTCCTCTGTAAGAGCGGTCGGCACTCTTAACTGCTAGGCCATCTCTCCAGCCCCAATACTCAGTCTTTAATGAAAGAATTAATAATTGATAGTAGATATTTTAGCATACATAGGTCTAAAATGTCTTATAAAATAGCAAAAATGAGAGCACTAAATGGAAATTATTTGAAGATAAATTTATTATTATATTACTCCACAGTAATATATTATTGAAGATATATTTATACATAAAATTAGAATCATAAGTTAAAGATGCATATTGAGGTCTCCCAAATAAACTTCTGTAATAAAAGAGAAGCTATAATGTAAAACTAACAAGAATCAAAGTATAAATAAATTGAATTATGAAAACTAACACTAGTGAAAGGAAAAGATGATGAAGAGAGATTGTGGAGCACATTTAAAACCAGTCATAAACTTCAGGGATAAACCAAACATATTCATAATCACATTAAATATTAATGTCCTAAGGTATGAGTAAAATTATGAAACTAATTGCATTTTAAAACATAAAAAATGGCATGTTGTCTATGAGAACGAGCATTTAAATCTAAGGACACAATCAGAAACTCAGGAAAATAGGTTGCTTGAGTCTGTCTTACTTCACTTAGTATCATAGTTTCTAGTTCCACCCATGTATCTGCAAATTTCATAATTTGTCTTTCTTTACTGCTGAATAGAACACCATTATGTAAATCTATACATTTTTATTATTCATTCATCAGTTGAGGGACATTTAAGTTGTTTCCCTTTCTTAACTATTGTGAGAAGAATGGCAACAAACATGAATGTACAGGTATCTATAAAGTAGGATGAGTCTTTGGGTATATGCCAAAGAGTGGTATAACCAGATCATATTGTTGATTCATTTTTACTGTTTCCATAGTTCTCCACTCTGCTGTCCATAGTTGTTACATGTGTTTGCATTCCCACCAGCAGTGAATAAACATTCACCTCTCTCCACAATCTGGGCAACATTTGGTGTCTTCTGTTCTCTTGATCTGTGACAACTGGAGAAAGATGAAATCTTAAAGTGGTTTAGATTTGCATTTCTTTCCCTTTTTTTTACTTATTTATATGAAAGTTATTTATTTCAATATCATGTAACATAGCATAATAAATTCAAGCATTAAAGTCAAGAAAACAACTACAGATATCCTCCAAAAGTATTACAGCTTTAGCTCATAGTTTGGGTAAAGAAAAGAGATGTACTGATCTGCAAGTCTAACAGCTGAGTTCCAGACCTGGCAGTGTCTGTCTTCACCTTACATCTGGCCATTCAGGTATTTCCAGGTGACAGAATGTGTGACAACTTGGTGAGGTTTCCTTAAATAAAGGGTCCACACTACCATTGCATTTCTGTGCTGCAACCCTTAGCTTCTTCCTTTTAGGTTGCTTAGTTTCCATGATTTCCTGTGGTGCTCAGGGGTATGTGGAGATTGAAAACCCTTTTGAGAACACATCACGCAAGGGCCCCATGTCATTTGATGGCATCACTCTGACTTGAGAAAAGTCAATGGATCTTTTAGGAAGCCAAAATTTCTCTTAGAAAACAGCACTATGACACAAAAATTTATCTACTATCTCATTCAAAGCTTGTTGTTAGACATGTGTTATTAAGAAGCAGGAAAACAAAAAAAGAGGTTAAAAGCATTATCTCTAAATTCAAATTGCAGACTGAAAACCCTATTTTCTCAGTTGCTACCCATTTTGCCTTGTTGGAACTGCATAAATTTTCCAACTCTTAGCTTATGCATTGATAAGATGGAAATAATAGTTCCTACCCAAAAGAGATATTTGAACTTAAAGGAAAAACCATGCAAAGTGATTAGTATGGTGGTTTGGACAATAGGTATCCAGTAATCATAAACAAATAAAAAATAAAAGTTCTTTTCTTGCCTTATCTAATAGTTCCAGATTGCTCTAAACAGCATATTTAAAATGGCTGTGAATGAATTACAGGCAAAAAAAATTAAGAAAATCTATCAATGCAACCCCTACTCCCTGGGTGGGTTCTCTAATCATCTACATCATAGAGATGTTTTGAGATGTTTTGAGAAGACATGCAATAGCATTTTGCATGATGTTTGCTACATAGATGCTCAAAAAAGTATAGCAAATAAAATTACTTTAAATTTTAAACAAAGATGGTTTGCTTAGGTTAAACATATAGCTATCCATTACTCCAAATAATACATTTAAATTGGAAGGGTAACTCATTTTCTTTTCTTTTTTTGCAGGTAAAGAAACAATGTTACTTTACTTTCTACATTACATAGCAAGTTGATGAGTAACTTCAGGTATTATATTTACTAATAAACAAAGAAATAAACAGGAATTATTCAGTTTGTCTTCTTTTTTAATTAATTAATTTATTTTATGTGTATGAGTGTACTGTTTGCATGTAGGTTGGTGCACCCATGTCGTGCAATGCTACGGAGGTCAGAAGAGGGCATCGGATTCCCCTGGAACTGAAGTTAAAGACAGTTCTTGGCCACCATGCAGGTGCTGGGAATCGAACCCGGGTCTTCTGCAAGAGCAGTAGGCACTCTTAACAGCTAAGCCATCTCTCCTGCCCCATCAGTTTGTCTTCTAAAGAGAGAATTTGTATAAGCATCCACAAATGAGGGACTGTGTTACTTCACTTAGCATAATGTCTTCTAGTGCCATCCGTTTACCTGCAAAGTTCATGATGTCATCTTTCTTTACTTACTGCATAGAATTCCATTGTGTAGATCTTGAGAATGTTTTAAGGTGTTTCTTGTCCATTTTTACTTCTTCATTTGAGAACTCTCTGTTCATTTCCTTAGCCCACCTTTTTATTAGGTTGTTTATTTTCTTGTTTCTTTTTTTATTTATTTGTATATTCTGGATATTAATCCTTTGCCAGATGTGTAGAAGGTAAAATATTTCTCCCACTCAGTGGGTCTTCTTCAGTTTCTTGGTTATAAGGAAGCTTTGTAATCTAATGAGGGCCCACTTGTCAATTGTTGACATTAATGCCTGTGCAACTGAGGTCTGATATAGAAATTCCTTCCCTATACTTATATCTTGTAAGGTACTGCACATGTTTTCTTCTAACAGTTTCAGAGTTTAAGGTTTCATATTGAGGTCTTTGATCTATTTGGAGTGGAATCTTGTCTAAGGTAGAAGTATCCAAGTTCATTCTTCTATAGGTGGAGACCCAGTTTTACCAGCACTGTATGTTAAAGATGTTGTCTTTTGTCCATTGTGTGTTCTTGGCACCTTTGATAAATATCAGCTGAAATGGCATGCACTCATCTTGTACCTTCTATTATTTTCCAATGATCTAGCTCTGTGTGTTTATTTTTCTGCAAGAATCATGTGGTTTTTATGACAATATTTTGTAATATAGTTTGAGATCTGGTATACTGATCTCCACAGTATTATTTTTGCTCTAGATTATTTTGTCTGTCTCGAGTCCGTTATGATTCCATATGAATTTCAGGATATTTTCTTTCTACTCCTATGAATGTCATAGGGATTTTTTTTATTGGCATTGCATTGCATGTATAGATTGCTTTTGATAGGATGGTAATTTTCACAGTATGTATTCTACCAATCCATGAGCACCAGAGGTCTTTGCATCTCCTGCAGTCTTCCTGTATCTCTTTTTTAAAAAGAGTTTAAAATTTCATTACACCAGTCTTTAACATCTTTGATTAGGTTTATTCCTAGATATTCAACTGGGAAGGGAGGAGAAAGATGTACAAGGAACCATGGGGGTAAAGAGGAAGAAGGAACTCAAGGGGGGAGGTGGGTAATAGGAGACAGGTATTTTCAAGGGGGAAATGAGGGTAACCTAGGGAAGGAGGGAAGACAGCCTGGAAAAGAGAGGAGAAATAAATAAAGTTTAGGTGGTATGTAAAGCCAAAGGGAAATGTATTAACTCAATGCCCTCTGGAAATACACACACAATATCTGAACATAAGTGTTTGTGTATGCTTGAAGGCTGTGTAACAAGGAACACAGTACCAGATATGAGAAATCTGTTTTCCAGTTGTTGGTCAAGGCAGTCCAAGAGACTCCTAAAATAGCACAGGCTATTGCAATCGCTATTGATTACTGCCCCAGATTTTGAAGGTAAGATCCTATTGCTGAAGACAGAACATACTTTGGACAAAGCATTTGGAGCAACGATGCTGGAACTGACCTGGAAGTCTTCTGTTTGAAAACTAACTCTCATAGTTGTAGAAGATACTATGAAAGCTGCTAAGGTAGAATATCAAGCAATGTTCCAACCCTAGGTTTAAGGCCTAATAACTACAAAAATGACCAGCACAACAAATTATATTGGTGAAGTAGTGATACTTTTATCTAGTGGTAATCAACAGCTATCTAATTAGACCTTAATTCCTCTCAATGGGAGGGAACTCATAGGTTGGAGTGTAATATAGCCAAATACACATGAGTGTAAAGATCATAGAGCCTAAGGAAAACCCTATATCTGTCATTTATAGAGACCAACAAAATTTCTTATCATGGAATCTTTTTTCTTTGCTAGTTTTTTTTTTTTTCCTTTTCTTGGTATTTTTGAGGCAGAGTCTCCTTTTTAGTACCAGCTGTCTTGGAGCTCACTCGGTAGACCAGGCTGGCCTTGAACTCATAGAGATCCACCTACCTCTACCTCCCAAGTGCTGGGATTAAAGGCCACCACTCCTGGCTTGGAATCTTATATTTACAACAACCATACCACATACCGTTCATCAAAGAAGCTTCTTTTTGCAACATATAGAGACTATTACAGAGATCCGCAACTGGTCAGAGAAACCATGTCTGAGAGATGCCCATCCCTAAATAACACATCTACAGTGGAACCTTTACCCCTAAGACTCGTGGAACATAGAAGAACAAGGGGTAGAGAGAACACTAATACATTCCTCAGTGAAGCTTCCTCAGGCAACAGAGTGAAGGCCACAAATGGCCAAAGTATAGAGGATGAGAGACTCCAGAGTACATGTCCTGGAATGGACTCCTATATCAAACCGCACCCACCCATGGCTCAGGGACCACTGTAGAAGAAGAGGGTGCAGAAAGTTTGTGAGAGCCAAAGGCTGGTCCATGAGCATGAGGAAACAGGGGCTGTCAGGCCTCTGGGGACTTGCTCATATGAATGTGTAACAGTTGTAACAATGTAGACAACATGCACAAGACCCATGCTGACTCAGACAAAAGCCAGCATAGAAGTGGAAAATGGGCAGCAGTTCTCAACATTAACTGAGGAACTATGGGCAACTGACTACTACTGGGTGAGGAGAGTAGATCTTTAAGGGAGTGACTCTAGAAGGGCTGACTAGACTCTAGTGCTTGAACTTGCACCAAGGGAGTTGGGTACAAATGCTTGAGCATATAGGACTTAACATAAATCACAGGAAGCAGGAAGTCCAGTGGGGAGGCCCTTTGGCAGGTACAGATGGGGGAGGGGTCTATTTTATTTAGGCCTATTATATGAAATGCACAAGAACTCAATAAAAACAAGTAAATACAATGAAAGGTAAAAAGAAATGACAAAAATCAGTGCATGCCTTTTTTCTACTTCAGAAAATCATAAGCTAACCACTAACAATCTGCCAGTAATTCCAGCTATTTTGGGTGATTTCATCATTTAGTGCATGGTTTTCAAAAGGGAACTATTAACCTGGATAAAGGAAAGCACATACAAATGAACAGATGAATTTATCAAGAAGATAGAAAATCACCAATTTATATGTGCACAAAAACTTTGGAAAGGATTACCATCATAATAGTAAACAGTATTGATGGAGCTGAAAGTTAAAACAGATATGTCAATAATATTATTTGAAGATTTTGACACTTCCTGCTCAGCAATTGACAGAATCAGAAGTAACCAGTCAGGAAGTGTCCCGTATCCTGCGGGACTCAGTTACTAGTGGGTTTCGAGGGGAGACCCCAGACCTGAAATATAATGGGCGAGAGAAAAGAGCAAGACTTTGCAAAGGTTGTCAAAGTCTGTTTTAATGAAATAATCGGTTACATTTATACTTTGTAGAAAGGCAGGAAATGAGGAGGGGGAGTGGGGCAGAGGGGAGCAGGCATGGGTGATCTGGCAGGGCTTGCAAAACGCGTTTTAGATAAGCTTGGAATGTCCTGTGGGCTGAAACATCCTGGGCTTATCTTCAGCCAAACATCAGCATAGCCCCGGACCCTGCTGGGCGAGCAGGGCATGTTCGGGCCTGTCCAGGTGGGACTGTGTCTCAGTCTCCAACAAGGAAGTAAAATACTGGAGTAATGTTCCTAAACAGTTTCATTGAATTTATATTTATGAAAAATATCAAACAAAATACTAATCTAGATAGCTATTAAATGTCCTTAAAACATTGTGTAATATAGGACATGCACTGAAAAAGAAAAGCTTCAGTTTGAAAAGAATGAAAATACATTGTGTTCTCTAAGTATAATGAAGTTAAGTACCAATGACAAAAAGACACAGGGAAAATCTCTATACTTATGGAGAAAGATCTATTATAAGCGAAGAAATATAAGATGATTTTAAAAATCAGGAAACCAAACATAACAAAATAAAGCCAACACATTGGAAGTCCTTGAATATAGATAAAGAATAGTTTATTGAAAAAGACTACCTATAGGGGCTGGAGAGATAGCCTAGCGGTTAAGAGCACTGACTGCTCTTACAGAGGACCCGGGTTCGATCCCCAGCACCCACATGGCGGCTAAAAACCGTCTGTAACTCCAATTCCAGGAGAACTCCAGTTCCAGGGGAATCTGAGACCCTCTTCTGACCCCCGCGGCACTGCACGACACGGGTGCACAAACCTACATGCAGACAGTACATTCATACACATTCAAAAATAAATAAAATTAAAAAAAAAGAAAAAGACTACCTGTAAATACTTATGATAAAAATAAGACTTTAAAAGCAATACCCTAAGCTTCTACTATAAGGAATTGTGCAAAGAAAGAACATGATAAACTCTAAGTAAGAAGGAAAGGAGGTATCCAGAGATGATCACAAAGTTGCATTGGTAAGAAACTATAATTAATTGAAACCTTCTAGAGAGGGAGGGTCAGCTCAATCATGCTCCACTGAATGGCCACATACATAGCCAGAAGGTAGGAGCAGTGTGAATTGAACAAAATAATTAATAATGTATTTGGAAGGTAGGGCTGTGGTGGGTGAGGACAGATCAAAAGTGAGTGGTAAGAATGGGGTGAATATGATCAAAATACATTGTAGTATATATGAAATTCCCAAATAATAATTTGAAAAACAAATGAAGTTGAAAATAGAATAACAACAAGAAAAATGGGTGGAACTGAAAGTATGCACTTTGAGGGGAAAATAATTGTTAGAGTTCACGAAACACTAGCAAGAATGAATTTTTATTTTTTTATTTTTATAGAATAACAACAAGAAAAATGGGTGGAACTGAAAGTATGCACTTTGAGGGGAAAATAATTGTTAGAGTTCACGAAACACTAGCAAGAATGAATTTTTATTTTTTTATTTTTTTATTTTTTGATTAATTAATTATTTATTTATTTTAAGGGGTTCACAATATAAAAGCACAGTTTCCAGATCACATTAACATTGCTCAGTTTGACATACAGTTAGGTAATTGGTGCTAACATGTACAGATGAAGGATACCATTCTTCATTTTTTTTTTTCTGGGACTGTGTTACTTCTCTTAGCATGATATCTTCTAGCTCCATCCATTTACCTGCAAAATTCATGATGTCATCTTTCTTTACTCCTGCATAGAACCACATTGTGTAGATGTACCACATTTTCTCTAGCCACCCATCAGTTGAGGGGCACTTGGGTTGGTTCCAGCTCTTCAATAATATGAAGAGAGTTGCAATAGACATGGCCATGCATGTATCTCTGTGGTAAGATGGGTATTGTGGATAAATACCCAAGAGTGGTATGACTGGATCAGGTGGCAAGCTCATTTTGAGTCTTCCAAAGGTTTCCAACACTGCTTTCCATAGTGGCTGTACGAGTTTACATTCCCACCAGCAGTGGATGAGTGTTCCTCTTTCCCCACAACCTCTCCAGCACTTGGTATAATTTGTTTGCTTGAACCCAGCCAGTCTAATCAGAGCGAGATTATATCTTAAAGTGGTTTTAATTTGCATTTCCTTAATTATTAGCGACGTTGAACATTTCTTAAGATGTTTCTCAGCCATCTCTAATTCCTCACTTCTGAAGTCTCTGTTCAGGTCTTTGCTCCATATTTTGAGTGGGTCATTTGTTTTCTTTCTTGTTTTTTGAGTGGTTTATATATTCTAGAAATCAATGCTTTGTCAGGTATATCTGCTGTGAAGGTTTCCTCCCACTCTGTGGGTTTTCTCTTCACTTCCTCAATGGTTTCTTTTGATGTACAGAAGCTTTTGAGTTTAATGAGGTCCCATTTGTCAATTGTCAACTGTAATTCTTTCACAGCTGCTGTCTGATTTTTCTTCTATCACCTTCAGAGTTTGGGGTTACAGATTGACGTCTTTGATCCATCTGGAGTTGACTTTTGTACAGAGTGACTACCTATAAATACTTATGATAAAATAAGTATCAAGGTGATACTGTACAACAGAAACAAAACTGTGCTGATCCAGTTTTGAGAAAAACACCTGCTGAAGATGCTGTCTTTCCTCCATTTGTGTCTTCTTGGCCCCCTTGTCAAATATGAGATGGCTGAAATTGTATATCTCAGGTATGCAGTTTTGTTTCTTTGGTCAACAGGTCTGTTTTTGTGCCAGTACCAGGTTGTATTTATGACTATAGCCCTGTAGTATAGTTTGAAGTCTGGTATAGAGACCCCCACCCCAAACATTGCTCTTTTTGCACAGGGTTGCTTTGGCTATTTGGGGTCTTTTGTTTTACCAAACGAAATTAAGGACTTTTTTCCAAGCCTGTGAAGAAACTCTTCAGGATTTTAATTTGGATTCCATTAAATCTGTACAAGAGTTTGGGTAGAATGGACATTTTTACTATATTAATTTTTGCAATCCATGAGCATGGGAGGTTTTTCCATCTTCTGATGTCTTCTTCAATTTCCTTCTTTAAGGGTTTAAATTTTTTTTTGGAGATCTTTGGTGTCTTTGTTTGTTCCTAGGTATTTTATTGTTTTGGGGTCTATTGTGAATGGGAAGGTCTCCTTGAATTCCTTCCTCAGTTGCTTGTGGTTGGTGTAAAGAAAGGCTACTGATTTTTCTAGGTTAATTTTGTATCCTGCCACTTTACTGAAACTCTTAATCATTTCTAGTAGTTTACTGGTGGAATTTTTAGCATCCCTTAATTATACAATCATATCATCAGCAAAAAGAGATAGCTTGACTTCCTCTTTTCCAATTAGTACTCTTTAATTTCCTTTTCTTGCCTTATTGCCCTAGCAGGCGTTTCTTCTTGCCTTATTGCCCTAGCACTGTATTGAGGAAGAGTGGTGACAGGGGGCAGCCTGCCGAGTTCCTATGTTTAAGGGGAAAGCGTCTGTCTCTTCTCCATTTAGGATGATGTTGGCTGTGGGTTTCCTGTATATGGCTGTGATTACCCTGAGGAATAATACTTCCAATCCAATTCCTTGTAGGACTTTAAACATGAAGCATGCTGGATATTGTCAAAGGCTTTTTCTGCATCAATTGAGATGATCGTGTGGTTATTGTCTTTCAGTCCATTTATATGTTTTATGATATTTATTGATTTTTTATTTATTTATTTATTTAGTTATATTTTTTCATTTTTTAACAATAAGAAATAATTTATGCGTACAAGTATCCTTCATGTAAAACCAATTTGCAAGCAGTTGTGCCCAAACCCACCCAGCCCATGGGTCTCACCACCCAGCTGGGGGGGGGGGGGATTGCACTTAAGCAAATATATATTAATACAGGAGAGCTCTAATATCAGCAATGGATTATTCTCAAGGAGAAGTTGGTCAGGGGATCTAAGCCCCTCACAAAAGGTAAAGCTTCTTTGCCAGTAAAAACTGGGTACCTGCAAGAAGAGAATGTGACAGGCCCTGCTGTCAAAGACCTGAGTAAGCAGGGAAAGATGCATTTGAGACCCACTTGCAAGTGTACAGTTGGTTTCTGGATGCCAGAGAGTGTTACTCAAATGCTTACTAAACCAATAAAGGAAATATAGGTCTCGCTTGAGTCAAGCAAGACTCCTCCGTCAGCACCAGCTATACCTCACCTCCCTGAAAATAATGTGAAGCAGTAGCAGCCATGTGCCTGTATATCCCAAGTCTAATTGGCTATTCACTCTCTCTTTGGAGGAATAAGCCATGGCTGATGCTAAAAGCTTATGTCCTCTAGTGGTTAGGAGATTAGCCACAGTAAGACCCTGTCATATATAACAGAAAAAAATGTAACTCATGGATTAACATAACCATCCAAACTCTGTGTCTATACCCAAAAGTAACCTACATAAACAATTAGTACTGTTTAAATACTATATATCTTTTGCCTTGTGCTTCATTAGTAGCTGAAGGTTATTCCTGGACAAACTGTCAGCCCATGAAAGGAAACAGCCAGAACTGACCAGAGTCCAAAACAACAGCTCCAGAGAATGCAGACTGTTTTGCTTCTCGTCTACCTGTGCCCCTTTTCTAAGCCTAGGGAACAACTGCGGAAGAGGGGCATGGTAGAATGTAAGGGCCTGTGATTGGCGTGAATGGTGAAACTACAGCAATATAGTAGCTGCTGGACACTTATTTGATCAACTTGATTGAGCATACAAGT
>VZQC01007142.1:6830056-7085713 GCA_009823505.1 Rhizomys pruinosus | reverse complement strand
ACATTTTTGCTGGGTAAAGTATTCTGGGTTGGCATCCATAGTCCTTTAACCCTGGGAATGCTTTGCTACATGTTCTTGTTTTCATGGATGTGCCTAGAAGTCAGTTGTAATTCTGATGGTTATCCCTTTGTATGTGACTTGTTTTTCTTTTGTAGCCTTCAGAATTTTGTCTTTGTTTTGGGCATCTAGCATTTTAACTATGATATGGCATGGGGAGTTTCTTTTCTGAGCTTGTCTAATTGGAGTCCTATGTGCTTCTTTTTTTGTATGGGTTTGTCTATTTTTAGTTTGGAGAAATTTTCATCTATTATTTTGTTGAAGATATGATCAATACTATTCTCTTGAGATTCTTCTCTTCCTCTATTTCTATGATGTGGAGGTTTGATCTTTTTATAGTGTCCCATATTTCCTGGTTGTTCCACTTTTGTGTATTTTTAAATTTTTCATATTCTTTATTTGAGCTGTTTAGTTGCTCTGTGTTATCTTCCAGATCTGGTATTCTTTGTTCTGCTTCCTCCATTCTACTTCTGAGGCTTTTTCCTTTCCTTACTTCTTGATTGGATGAGTGTTCTAATTCGTTTTTCGTTTCCTCCTGCGTTTTCTTTAGTATTTCCATTTCCTTTTTGAGCTTCTCAATCTCTTCTTGGTGCTACTTACTTCGTTGGTTGGCTTCCTTTTTCAGTGTTTCTACTTCCTTTCGGAGTTTTTTTTTTCTCCCTCTAGTTCTTTCTGGAGTTTGTCAATCTGTTCCTTTAGTTCTTTCTGAAGTTTGTCATTGTATCCTTCTAGGTCCTTTTTGAGTTTTTCATTCTCTCTCTTTAGTTCTCTGAATTCTTCTTTATTTTCTTTAATTTCTCTGCATAGGTCTGCAATTATTCCTCTAAGATCTGTTCCTGGGGTTACCTCCAGGGTGATCCCATTGTAGCTATCTCCTACAGGTTTGGTAGAGCCTGGTTCAGGATTATCCTGTGCCTTTCCCATGTGGTCCCTTTATCATGTCCCTGGCATGTGGGTTTCCCTTTTGTGATTCAAATCACAAATGTCATTTCACTATATTAGCAGATGGTTTTCTTTGTGTCCTAATGCTTTTTTTTTTCTTTTCTTTCCTCCTCCTTGTTTATGGAGTATTGACTTGTCTAAGTTTCAGGCTTTCAATTTTGTTTATATATTGGATATTGGAAGCCTAAGTCGCTTTTCTCTTCCTGTTCTGAAAGTTCTCCAATAAAAGTCCACTTGGATACTCTCTCACCAATTGCAGTTGGGGGGCTGGGAGGGGGGATATGCCTGACTTAGCCCGCACCTTGGTACCTGCCTGGAGCAACTTCTGAGTTCCTGTGCCTCAGGAGCCCACCGGCACAAAGCCAGAGAGGCACTGTATTAGTCAGGGTTCTCTAAAGAAACAGAATCAACAGGACAAATATATAGCTATATACAATTTCTTGATTTGCTCACATGACAGAGTTCAAGCAGTCCAACAGTAGCCGCGCCACACTGGAGAGGCTGAGAATCCAGGGAACTGCTCAGTCCACAAGGCTGGATGTCTCAGTAGACCCAATCTGGTGCTGAAGGCCCGATGGATTCCAGGAGATCTGCCGGTCTCAGTACATGCTGGGATCCATAGGGTTGATCACAGCACCAAGACAAACTCACCAGTGAGAGAAAGGCAAGCCACAGGAAAAAAGGGACCAGATCCCTCTGGCATGGCCTTTAATACTGCCTGCCAGCAGAAGGCAATGCCCACATTTGGGGTGGGCCATCTAGGTTGAGGTAGTCCAATCCGGAGTTCCTTTTTCTCTTATTTGTTCCTTAGTCTAGTCAAGTTGACACCCAGGATTAACCATCACAAGTCCACCCCTTGTCAACTTGACACCCAATAAATAGCTTAAATGTCAATTGTGAATAATGGCAAGGTCATAATTCCACCTAACATGGTATAAGTGTCTCATGTGCAATAACAAAGCATTATATCTTGGTAATGTCCTTGAGGAACACTTAGTCCTTCAGGATCTAATAACCTAAATATGACAACACTTAACACTTATCTCAGTTTCACATTCAAAAGGGAACAACACAAGTATCTGCTTAATATATGTAAATATATGAACAAGCACATTCTTAACCAAATAGGACAAAAGTTAATATCTATTATAATCCATGTTTCTGCAACTGGTCCCGTGGCCTCAGCTGATATTTATGACTACCTTCTTCTACTACCCATTCTGTATTTCCTCCACCATCAGCAAGCACCTCTGCAGGTCTTGGCTCTTTCCCTGGAGGAGTGACCCATACCTTCATCCCTGAACGGTCTGGGCCATTTATTGTCCTGTCTGGTTTGGGTTGTTGGAGTTTCCCATTGACCTTAATCATAGGACATGGTAGCACCAGAAGGCACCCTACAGCATCTCCTGCCTTCCAGACATAATCTTCCTTGTCCCCATTGTGGAGGAAAAAATCCAATTTCCCCCTGGTAGTCTGGATCACTCTTTTTTTTTAATTTAATTTTTTATCAAATCTAGACCCCTGTTCCTGCCCATTCCCCCATGCTGCCAGAGCTCATGCATTCTGCCAAACATGCTTTTCATCTCTTTCTCAGTCTTTCTCAATATTCCCCATGAGGAAGTTGACTGTTATGCGCAGAATTCAACTGTTTCAGTCAGTTTTTGATTCCAGTCTTTTTCTGTTGTTGTTGCTGTTGTTGTGTTGTTGTTTCCAATAGCAATTACGCCCAACTGCTTTGGACAAAAGCTCAGGGGTCCCTACACAAAAATACTTACAAACTGGTAATTGGCACTAGACATCCACAGATAGGGATACCATTTGTCATTGGTTTTCTGGGACTGTGTACTTCACTCAGCATGATGTCCTCTACCTCCAGCCATTTTCCTGCAAACGCTCTTGATGTCCTCTTTCTTACTACTGCATAGAACTCCAGTGTGTGTAGATGTACCATATTTTCTCGTATCCAATCATCAGTTTAGGGCATTTGTGTTGGTTCCAGCTCCTTGCTATGTGAAGAGGGCTGAAAAATAAACATGGCCGTGAATGTATCTCTGGGTGGGTGAGTCTTGAGGGCTACATTCCCAGGAGTGGTATGGCTGGGTCAGTGGCAACGTTCATTCCAAGTCTTCCAAGGGTTCTCCACACTGTTTCCATATGGGTGTATGAGTTTACATTCCCACCAGCATTGGATGAGTGGTCCCCTTTCCCCAACACCTCTCCAGCACTTGGTATCATTCGTGTTCTCTGATCCAGCCAGTCTTATTGGAGTAAGATGATACTTAAAAGTAGTTTTGATTTGCATTTCCTTATGATTCAGTGATGTTGAACACTTCTTAAGGGTTTCTCAGATATCTATATTCCTCACTGTGTGAAGTCTCTATTCAGTTTTTTGCTCTATCTATTGAGTCGGTCATTTGTTGTTTCCTTTTCTTTTGTTTTTGTAGTAGTAGTTTATATGTTCTGGAAATCAATGCTTAGATTTCTTTTTGGTTTTGGTGGAAGGTTTCCTCCCACTCTATGGGATTTCTCTCAACTTCCCTGATTGTTTCTTTTGATATACAGAAGCTTTTGAGGTTAATGAGGTCCCTTGTCAATTGTCGACCTTAATTCTTGTGCAGCTGCTGTCTGATTTAGGAAGTCTTTTCCTATGCGTATGTCTTGTAGTCTGCTGCCAACTTTTTCTTCATCACCTTCAGAGTTTGGGGTTTCAGTGGAGGTCTTTGATCCATCTGGAGTTGACTTTTGTTACAGGGGAAGAGGTAGGGTTTAATTTCATTCTTCTACAAGTGGTTGATCAGTTTTACCACACCACTGCTAGAAGATGCTATCTTTTCTCCATTGTGGCTTCTTGGCCCCCTTGTCAAATATAAAATGGATGAAATTGTATGTGCTCAGATTTGGAGAACTAATTTTGCAATCCCTCTAGGGATTGATACGATACTGGTTTTGGTTCACTATTTTCCCTGGTAGAGGCAACACCAATGGTTTCCATTTGGCCTTTCCAACCATAATAGCCCTCACTCCACAGGTCAGGGAACCAATGTGGGGATTCTGCCAATTTCTAATTATATCTATCCCAATTATACATTCTGGGACTGGGGAAATAACCACAGGATGAGTTTGGGACCCACTGGGACCACTGTGAGTCGGACTTCAGCCCAAACTCCATTTATCACCTGGACCTCCATTTGCCTCTACGTTCACTGGGGGCCACGATGCTTTTTAGGGTCTCTGGGACAGTGTCTAACCAACTCAGAACCAGTATCGAATAGGCCTCAAAAAGTCTGATTATTTCCTTTCCCCAGTGTACATTACCCTAGTAAAGGCCTCAGGTCCCTCTGGGGAAGGACAGGAGGAAGGCAAACAGCATAACTCTTTGGTATTGTGACAAGGTCCTTCCTCATTGGAACTGGCCACCCCGTCATTCAAGGGGTTCTGGTCTGTGAACTGTCCTCAAGTCTGGAAACTGGTTAACTGGACGGATTTCCACTACTGCTGAAATCCAATGTTGACTTCCGTCATTTGTTCTAGAGCTTTTCTGCTTATACAGATCAAATAAAATCTTAGTAGGCTTCTTTTGTATTTGGTTCCTGGGAACACCATGATTAAGTAGCTAGTTCCAAGATCATTTCGGGTCATGCCATTATAGGCATTGTTTTGCCTTTGCCGCCCATTATGATAACTATGATAACTATGCTCATCTGGCCTTCAGCAATTCAGTGCTGCCACCTGATGCCTACCCTGAGGTACTGTTAAACCTATTATGTGTACATTTAATTTATGCAAGCAAGCAACAACTTCTCTAACTGTAAGATCTGGCATAAGAAATAGAGCAAAAACAAAGCTCTTCAAATGTTCTGGTGTCTCTCTTAGTACTTTCCATCATATAAACTCAGTGAAAGGCATGTCCTCTGGGTCCTCATATTGTGGAGAATGTGGTTTTACACTTTGAATCCACTCGAGCATGCCCATCTGCCTGACTCTCACAATCCCCATCAATACTAAGCCAAGAAATATCAGGCATCTCTAACTCACTGTTAGTAGGCGATGTTTTAATAAATGCATCAGCCAACCATTCAAATAAACTTTTAACACCTTTTTTAACCACTAGAGCTTTCATGTAATACCTAGAATCTCTACTCAGTGGGCTCATATCAATAAACTCAGTCCGATCCAATTTTATATTCCTTCCACCATTATCCCACACCCTTAAAATCCATTCCCACACATATTCCTTAGGCTTCTGCCGGAATGAATCAGCAAACTCATTAATTTATTTAGTGGAGTAGTGCACCTCCTCATGGACCACACTTTCTATCTCACCTTGAGGGGCTTGCTTAGCCTTCAATCTGGTTATACACAGTTAGAGAGAGGCAACCTGCAGGAAAAAAGGGACCAGATATCTCTGGCATGGCCTTTAATACTGCCTGCCAGCAGAAGGTAATGCCTACATTTGGTGTGGGCCATCTGGGTTGAGGTAGTCCAATCCGGAGATCCTTTTTCTCTTATTTGTTCCTTAGTCCAGTCAAGTTGACACCCAGGATTAACCATCACAGGCACCAAACCCAACCCGCCAGTCACTGGCTTCAAAGGTGAAGGGCCTATTGATTTTCATATATTGAACCATCCTTGCATCTCTGGTATGAATCTAACTTGGTCATGATGGATGATTTTTTTTATGTGTGTCTGAATGTGTTTTGCAAGTATTTTGTTGAGAATTTTTACATCTGTGTTTATCAACGAGGTGGGTCTATAGTTCTCCTTTTTGGTTGTATCTTTGCCTGGTTTTGGTATTAGAGTGATGCTGGCTTCATAGAAGGAATTTGGGAGAATTTGCTCTGTTTGTATCCTTCTGAACAATTTGAATAATAATGGTTGTAAGTCTTTTTGAAATGCTTTATAGAAATCTGCCATAAAACCATCTGGTCCTGGTCTTTTCTTATTTGGGAGGTTTCTTATTACATCTTAAATTTCTTCATATATTATGGGTCTGTTTAAGCTGTCCATCTCTTCTTAGTAAAGTTTTGGTGATTCCCAAGATTTCAGATATTCATCCATTTTTCCTAGGTTTTCAAACTTGGTAGAGTATAGGTTTTTTTAAGTATTCCCATATGATTGTCTTGATCTTTTCGTTGTCTGTTGTGATATTTCCCCTTTCATCACAAATTCTATTGATTTGGAGTTGTTCTTTCTT
The DNA here is from genome assembly GCA_009823505.1 of Rhizomys pruinosus. Taxonomy (NCBI): domain Eukaryota; kingdom Metazoa; phylum Chordata; class Mammalia; order Rodentia; family Spalacidae; genus Rhizomys; species Rhizomys pruinosus. The sequence goes on along the minus strand of VZQC01007142.1, from coordinate 7,079,520 downwards.
TCTTTTTGTTAACAGGGCTAGAGGACTCTCTCTTGTTTATTCTCTCAAAGAACCAACTTTTGGATTCCTTGCTTTTTTGTATTGTTTTCTTTGTTTCTATTTCATTGATTTCTGCTCTGACTTTTGTTATTTTTTTCCTGTCGGTTGCATTTAAGGTCCATTTGTTGTTGTCTCTCAAGTGTTGTTAGCTGCAGTGTTAGATGGTTCACTTGTGCTCTTTCTGTTTTTCTAATATAGGTACCTGGGGCTATAAATTTCTCTCCTAGGACTGCCTTTAATGTATCCCATAGGTTTTGTTGTGTTGTATTATCATTTTCATTCAGTTACAGGAATGCTTATATTTCTTTCTTTATTTCTTCCTTGACCCATTCATTATTTAGTAGTGTGTTGTTTAGTCTCCATGTGTTCTCGTAGGTAGTAGGGCTTATACTGGTGTTGATATTGAGCTTTATTGCACTGTGGCCTGATATAATGCATGAAATTATTTCAACTTTTTTGTATTGTGGAGGTTTTCTCTGTGTCCCAATATGTGGTCGATTTTGGAGACTGTTCTGTGGGGTGCTGAGTAGAAAGTGTATTCTCTGGTATTTGGGTGGCATATTCAGTAGATGTCTGTGAGGTCAGTTTGGTGTATCATATCATTCAGTTCAGATGTCTCTCTGTTTATTCTTTGTCCAGTTGACCTGTCCAAAGGGTTTAGTGGGGGTATTGAAGTCCCCTACTATGTGTGTGCTGGGGTTAATCTGTGCCTTGAGGTCCTGGAGAATTTTCTTTATAAAGTTTGGTGCACCAGAGTTTGGTGAATATATATTCATGATCATGAAATCTTCATGGTCAATTGTACCTTTGATAAAGATGTAATGGCCTTCTTTGTCTCTTCTGATTTCTATTACTTTGAAGTCTATTTTGTCTGATATTAAAATAGCAACACCTGCTTTCTTTTTGGTACCATTTGCTTAGAGTACTTTTTCCCATCCTTTCAATTTTAGATGGTGCCTATCCTTGAGGGTAAGATGAGTTTCTTGCAGACAGCATATAGATGGGTTCTGTTTCCTAATCCAATTGTCCAGTCTATGTCTTTTGATTGGGGAGTTGAGTCAATTAATATTTAAGGTTATAACTGAAAGATATGTGTTGCTTCCCTTCACCTTATTATCCATTTGCATTTTTGGTCTAGGTTTCTACTTCTACAGTTATGCTCTTATTAATTTTTCTTTCTAGGTGCTTGGGGATAGTTTCTTCTTTCTTCTGTCCTTTGAATTGCTTCATGTAGCCTCTGAAGGGTTGGTTTTCCTGACATGTATTCTATCATCTTGTTTATGTCATGGAAGATTTTTCTCTCTTCTTCAACTGTAATCAACATTTTTGCTGGGTAAAATAACCTGGGTTGGCATCTATAGTCCTTTAACACTGGAATGCTTTGCTCCACGTTCTTCTTCCTTTCATAGTTTGCACTAAGTCAGTTGTAATTTTGATGGGTTTCCCCTTATATGTAATGTGCTGGATAGCTTTAGTGTCAACTTGAACCACCTGTGTTGAGGGAGCCTCAGTTGGGGAATTGGCTCCATTGGACTGGCCTGTGGCCACATCTGTGGAGTAGTCTTGATTGTTGAGCAATGTGGGATGACCCAGCCCACTATGGGTGGTGCCACCCTGGGCAGGTTTTTGTGTACTGTGTAAGAAGGCAGGCTGGGCATGGGCCAGGGGAGCAAGCCAGTGAACAGCATTCCTCCATGGCCTGTGCTTCAGCTCCTGCTTCCAGGTTCCTGCCCTGAGTTCCTGCCTTGGGCTTCCTGAGTGATGAACTGTAACCCAGGAGATGTGAGCTGAATAAACCCTTTCCTCCCCAAGTTGGTGTCGGTCAAAGTGTTTTGTCATAGCAATTGAAGACAAACTAGAATGTGTAACTTGTTTGTTTTTTTCTCTTCTGGCTTTCAGAATTTTGTCTTTGTTTTGGGCATCTAGCATTTTAACTATGATATGGCATGGGGAATTTCTTTTCTGACCTTGTCTGTTTGGAGTTCTGTCTGCTTCTTGTATTTGTATTGGTTTGTCTTTTTTTAGTTTGTGGAAATTTTCATCTATTATTCTCTTGAAGATCTGATCAATACCATTCTCTTGGGACTCTTATCCTTCTTCTATCCCTATGATGCAGAGGTTTGATCTTTTCATAGTGTCCCACAATTCCTGGTTGTTCCACTTTTGTGTATTTTTAAATTTTTCATAATCTTTACTTGAACTTTTTAGTTGTTCTCTGTTATGTTCCAGGTCTGATATTCTTTGTTCTGCTTCTTCCATTCTATTTCTGAGGCTTTTTCCATTTCTTTCCTCGTGATTGGTTTAGTGTTTGATTTCCTTTTTCATTTCTTCTTGTGATTTCTTTAGTATTTCCACTTCTTTCGGAGCTTCTAAATCTCTTCCTGTAGCTCTTTGCTTTGCTAATTGGTTTCCTTTTTTATTTCAACATGGGATCTTTTCAGTGTTTCCACTTCCTTCTGGAGTTTGTCATTTTCTCCCTTTGGTTCTTTCTGGCATTTGTTATTCTCTCTCTCTAGGTCCTTCTTGGGTTTTTCATCCTCTCTCCTTAGTTCTCTTACTTGTTCTTTATATTCTTTGAGTATGTCTGCAATTGTTCCTCTAAGGTCTGTGTCCTGGGCCATCCCCAGGAGGAGTCCACTGTAGGAATCTCCCACAGGGTTGGTAGAGCTTGGTGTGAAATTATCCTGCACCTTTCCCATGTTGTCCCTTCCTTGTGTCCCTGGAGTGTGGGTTTCTCTTTGCCTGTATCCCAATGAGAATCTGAAATGCCTCTTCACTGTGTTGAGGGCTTGCTTTGCTTTCCTCCTTCAGAAGCTTTCATTGTTTGTTTGATTTGTTTTTCTCCTTGTTTATGGAGTGTTGACTTCTCTAAGTTTTATGCTTTCTATTAGAAGTCTAAGTTACTCTTCCCTTTCTGTTCTGAAGGTTCTCCCAAGAATCCACTTGGACACTCTCTCAGCAATTCCAGTTTGGGGAGGGGGCGTTGGATATGCCTCATTTAGCCCACACCCCTGTACTCTGTGCTTCAGGTGGTCCTGGGAAATCCCAGATCTAAACTCTGTGCACTCAAGCCTCACAGTTGCAACAGGCCCACCTCTTATACCAGCTAGCAGGGAGACTCTGCAAGACAATGATTGAATTATCCAACAGACAGACCAGTGAAATGATTATCCAACAACCCAGTGATAGAATTATCCAACAATCCGCCTGGCTGAAGTGCCGGGCTCCTACCTGTGCTTCAGGTGGTCCTGGGAAATCCCTGATCTAAGCTCTGTGCATTCAAGGGATGGGATGGGGTGGGGTGGGGGGAAGGGATAAGGGAATATGCCTGAACAGAAATGAAAAATGATATATGAAATGCATAAAACATCAATAAAAAATGTAAAAAAAAAGAATAAACTTTTAAAAAGAAATCTATGGGCCTGTTCAAATACTGAAAACATAGTAAGTTCCAGGACAACTGGGGCTACAAGGATCCTTGTCTCAAAAAGACAAAAAAAGGAAAAGAATTTGTATGTCGTATCAAATCATGGCATTTTAATCATTTATTTGCATTAATAGATAAATAATTGAACAAAATTCTAAGTTTATCATGAGGCTATCAATAATGTTGAGAAGGAGGAGCTTTCTCAAACTATGTAAGGAGATCTACAAAAGCACTCATGCTCTGGTAATAATACTCCTGTGAGTAAGCTGAATAAAGTCACTGGTTTAGTCCATCAAGTTGGCCTTTGGTGGAACTCTTACTTTGGTCTGTCATCACCACTGTTTGGAAAAAGCAGGTGTGCTCATTAGTTTTCATCAACTTGACACAAACTGTAGTCACCTGTGAAGAGGGAATCTATTACAGCCTTCTAGATCATACAACCATGTTTATAAGCCATTGTTTCCTAATCACAAGTTGATGTGAGAGAGCCCAGCCCACTGTGGCAGTGCCATCCCTAGGCAGGTAATCCAGAGCTTCACCAGAAGGGCAGCTGGAGCAAGCTGGACGGAGACAGCCAGGAAGCAGAATTCCTCTTCGGTCTCCTTCAGTTCCCACCTCCCACTTCCTGTCTTGAGTTCCTTCCCTGTCTTCCCTCAATGATGTACTGTAAAGTGTAAGAATAAAAAAAAAAGAAAAAGAAAACCTCTTTCCTCCCCAAGTTGGCTTTGATGAGTGTCTTATCAGAGGTATAGAAAGCTAAGTAGGAGGGTTGACATTTCCTACCATCTCCCCAGGAAAAGTTGATAATAAACCAGTGTTGAAAAAAGAACCATGTCTGTGATATTAAATTCATCTTATGAAAGATGAGATTTTTACTAAGACTATTCAACAATGAAGCTTTTCCTGCTTGAAACTGCACCCAGGTTAAGTGTCTGGGAAGCTTCTTACCTCTTTCCTTTCAAGCCTCCTCTATTCCCTGTTCTTGCCTCCTGAATGATTAGTTAGAGGGTTTTTTTAATTTTTTATTATTTTTATGTGTATGAGTGTACTGTCTGCATATAGGTTGGTGCACCCATGTCGTGCAATGCAGTGGAGGTCAGAAGAGGGCATCGGATTCCCCTGGAACTGGAGTTAAAGACGGTTCTTAGCCTCCATGTGGGTGCTGGGAATCAAACCTAGGTCCTCTGCAAGAACAGTTGGCACTCTTAACCACTGAGCCATCTCTCCAGCCCCATAGTTAGAGTTTTTAAGGCAGAACCAAGAGCGTGACTTTGCAGATATGTAAGAGAACATCCATTCTGAGAATTGGCTATCATGTGACTATGAGGCTGAGAAGTCTCATAAGAGCCATCAGCAAGCTATGGATCCAGAAAAGCTGGTGGTTTATTCAGTCTGAGTCCAAACACTTGATAATCTGATGGGACTCCCAGCCCAGAGCTGCTGCTCTGAGAACTGGAAAGTGAGCCTGTGGTGGGGATCCACTCCGCAGAGGAGCTCTGATATCCCAGGCCATGTGGGATATGGCCACTTTTGTTGTACTTCAGGAAGTTGGACGATGACACCAATATCACTGACAATGATACTCTTTATACAGTAGACCCTGTGTGATACACTATCTGAAAGGCAGATAGTGTATCACACAGGGTCCATAGCTGAGTTGACCACTGGTGACAATTTTCCACCAATAAACTGAATAGCACATTCTAGAATTTTGAACATATGATAGTATGGAGAGAGGTTCCCTATCAGTAGCAGCTTGGTTTCTCTCTCTGTATCTGCCACTAAGAGCATGCAGCGTCTTTAGCACTAGAAATCTGCCAGCCAGCTCTGATGTGCAATCAATAGCACTGGCAGGTCCTGAATTAGGGTCATTTTGATGGTGTCCCTAGACAACTCAAAAAGTTGTAGCCCACCTTTGGCACTGAAATTTTATTGATTACCAATGGCTTCAAGGTGCCTCTGGTCAAACCCTACCTGCTGTGTTACTATTCTTCTGGATGGTTTTCCAAATCTTAATTTAAGACACTCAGAGTTTAGTATTTTATTTGTTTGCTTGTTTATTTATTTATTTATTCATTTATTTATAATGAAATCTTTTTCTGAAAAAAACACAGCCAGTTCTGGGGCTGGAGAGATGGCTCAACAGTTAAGTGCACTGACTGTTGTGGCAAAGGACCTGGATTTGATTCATAGCACCCACATGGCAGCTAACAGCCATCTGTAACTCCAATTTCAGGGGTTTTGACACCCTCTTCTGACCTTTGTGGCCATTGCATGAAGGCCACATAAAATAAAAATAAAATATTTTTTAAAGCTAGGTCTAAGAACACTGTCTCCTGATAAATAAACAATAGGGATGTGAAGACGCCTTTTGGAAGTACTTTGGAGGTCCATGGATGTCTGCTGCAGCATGAAAGGATCATATCAGTTGCATCAGCTGTTCTGTCAAACATGTAATATCTATTCAGACCTCTAAAATCAAGTTATTTTCCATGAGCTATCTGGCTTCATTATTCACCAGACGTGACTTTGATCAGGGTGGATAATTTCTCTTTGTGGGCTCCCATTTTCCCAACTAAACAAAACCGTGTTTAAAGTTTGTATCAACAGGTGAAACTTTCCAGTGGTAGTACGCAAGCTTGTCTTAGCAGGTTATCCACCCCAGTGTAGTTTCTGGTGGAGGGTAATGTGTATAGTATACTCTTAGGACAGTGATTGGCTACTCTTAGGACAAGCTTATTTCTTTCTACCAGCAGCATTCTATCACTGTTGCCTATTGCCTCTGGTGCTTTTGCTTCTTACTATGAATTAAGGTATTCTTGGCTCCAGTATCTGCTAAAGTCTAATTACGCTGCATGTTGGTAAGGGACAAGAAAGCTGCTCTCCCCTGCAGGTGACCTTGGCTACCCTGTTAGAGGAATGGCTGGAGTGCTTCCTGCACAACTGGAGCTCTTTTCTGCATAGCAGTGTATGCCATGGAAAAGTGCCTGTGTCTCCCTGCCATGCACTCCTTCAGTGAACTGTTGTTCATGCTTTGAGGCATTTAAAGGATCACAAGCACAGCATTCATCTCTCTCCAGGAACTTCAGCTCAACACAAAACCTACTGTCTTCTTTTTTTTTTTTTTTACAATGAAGCAGATTGACTCCTGTCTGGTTCTCACTTTCTTATTGCAGTTTCTCCTTTCTGAGACACATTCCCTGTAGATGCAGAGCTCACCCTCAGTTGTATGTCCTGTCACTCACAGCTCAGGCCATGCAACTGTCAAGGCACCTTACAGTCTCACCAGAATGTGCTACCTTCTTTCACATGTTAGCCACTGCAGTGGGTATTCCTGTACTCAGGTGGTACAAGCATCAACAAGGATGAAAACAGCTAATCTGGTATTTCTCTCTTCTTTGTGCCACTTGTCTATCCCTATGGGCAGACAGCTCAGCCTCAGTGAAATGTCTGATCATCTGCATCAGGAGCTATGTAACAGGTGACATAGCAAAGAGGCAGGTAGCAGAAGACAGACAATTCAGGGCCTCCCAACACCCACACTCCCCTCGGATGTTCAGTGCTGACTTCCTCTCCGGGCAGACCCTTCATTCTCAGTCACCTGTCTTTCCACCCATAGCAGGGGACACACAAGTGTGATCAGTGACATCAGGAAGGCCATAGCCCTGGACGACCTAGCAAGATGGCCATGCTGAGATTTCTTCCATGACAATCCACCTCACTTTATTTGATTTGTCTGTCAGTGTTTGTGTGTCAGTGTTGTATGGTCTTTCCTAGGAGACATAAAGAGGCTTGTCTGAAAGCCTAGTGAGCACCATTAGTGCCATGAAACTTGTGAAGGGTGGACATGGGGGTGATCATGGGACAATCTCTTTGGTATCCTCATAGTTGCTCTACTTCAAGATGGAAATGACTATGTCCAACCCAGAGGAAACCGATGTGCTGCACTCACTACTAGAGTTAAACACCAGTGTGTTCCACATGCATTCCTTGTGGCCTTCAGGACTTGATTGCTCACCACTATCCTATTTCTGAATTTATTTCTTCCCATCCTGGTAGACATTAACTTAACATCAATGAGGAATAAAGCAAGGTTCCAGGACTGACTTCAGAACCTGTCCTGGGAAGTGAATGAAGGGAACAGTGGTAGAGAATTAGTTAACAGGGAAAAGTTGTCAGCCAGAAAATGAATACAATTAACCAAAAAAAGAAGAAAGTCATATGTTAGTGAAGAGAAAAAGAATACAGATACAAATTGTCTCTCTCTTTTGTCATTCTTCCTGAGTAAACACAGTAGTCCCATTCCCTCATCCTTATTACTATAATAAATCATACTTATGTAAACTGTATACATAAATTTCTTAAGTACATACATACCATTATACTTGAGGTTTTAAACATTTCTAGTGTACTCACAAATATTAGTTGCCACAGGAAAACAGCGACATCTGCAAAGACATTTCCAATTACATTTCAAAAGGTTACATCTTAATCAAAATGATTTAAAAAATGGAAATCTCTCTTACCAAAATATCTCCACTTTCTCACATTAATCCTGAATACACATGCAGCATTTCCATATGTGAACTTGGGAAATCAATGGTGAAAGAAAAAGAAAAAATACTGGTATCCATTTCTCATCTCAGCTGTAGCTGGAGTGAAGAGGAGTAATGTCTCCATAAATAATGTCGTGCCTCAGTCTCTGTTACCCTCATTCCAAAGAGATGAGCAATTTCTGAAACGCAACTGTAGAAGATGCACTTTTACCTCTTCATCAAAAGCATATAAAGATGAAATACATTGTGATATTTATTACCAGGTGTATTATAAACCGCCATGGTGATCCAATACAAATGGCTTTTTTCTCTGTGGTGACGACCTTCAAAAGTGATGATGTGAAAAGCTTTAGACTTTATGACAGCTTAACTAGAAATGCATTACAGCTGCTATATTAATATGTAGTTGGGGCTTTGCTATAAAGCTTGAATATGGAAAGAAACTCTGAACCTGTGCTCAGCTATAAACTTTATGCAGAAAAAATAGGTTCACAAAAGGAGCAGGAGGAGGCTGAGATAATGTTTGTATGAAATGATGCCGTCTCCTCTTCTTAGCCTCAAACCTTCACAGCAGTTTGTACATGGCATAAATTCAGTATTAACAATCTAATAACAAGCATCATCATTAGCAGAGGAAATTAGAAAACTTGGGCAGAAATGTGCAAGTGCAGATTTTCACACCTTGGGAGGTGGCAGTATCTTTCTATTCCTGTGTTGGTGACATCTGAATCCATAAGTATAGGTATATCTAAGAGCCTTAATAAATCAATAAGCATATTTCAGTGAGCAAATGCTGAGCAGTGAAAAACTGATGAGCACTGAAATATCATTTTGGAAGTGTCAAATTTATTTCCCCTCTGTGCCTTCAAAGTTTTTTCATATGCATACACATTATGATGCTAAATTTTCACTGGCTTATTTAATGGCTGAAACCAATTTGGTCAATGTTTTGGTTTTCAGTGGCTACCCTGGCATATAAGTCATTCTATCTATGGTGCCTACCAAAACAATGTTTTATTGAATCTCAAAATCATCTGCAAACATCTACCCACAAAAACATAATTCATTCTTTTAGTAAAAGGATAATTTTAAGTGAGTAGTATCAAGCCAAACACACACTAGAAGACATTATTTTTGTCCATTTTTTTAGTAATTTCAATATTTTGTGTAAATTATCTAAATAATAATAATTAAGAGGAAATTATTTTAATTTCATTTTTCTTATTTTTTCTGAGTAGTTGGTGAATGAATAGTTGGTGAATGAGTAGTTGGTGCCTGTAAGGCTTAAATGTCAACAAATTATCCTTGAAATAAATATCAACAAAAAGGGCAAATAATATCTAGGTTGCTAATTTGATTAGGAAAATTCTTTGCAACAGTGTGAAATCAAATTACAAATGCAACATGAATTTCAGATGAGGAGAAAAAGCAAATGGACTAATATTTGGACGTCACCTATGGTGTATCCTACTGAGTTATGCATTCTAAACATATTGTTCCAATTAATATACGCACTTTTCAAAGAAGAGTAAAGTAATATTAGTCTGCTTCAGCAGATGACGGAATCATTTGCTCTTGAAAGTGGCATTGGTGATAATGTGAGTTCAGAATGAAAACTCTATCTGCTAAGGTGCAAAGAGATGGAGGACAGAACATTGCCTTGCTCTAGTGGATTCAGACATAGCAGGATGAAGAGAGGGTTGCATTTTTCTAATGAAAGTGCTCTTGATGAAAAAACAATTTTTTAAACTGTACAATAATTTGCGAATGATTCTTAAAAGAAAGAAGCTGAGATAAGGAGTTGGCACTATTTAAATTATTACACTCTGATTTTTTTCATTGGCCTGCATGCCTCATAACTTATTATTTTATTTGTTCTTTAAAGTCACAGTTGAAAAGAAGCTTCACTTTAATCACTGCTAATCTATCCTACTATACCTGGAGGTAAGATGATATAAATCAATCCTGCCTAATACCATCACCATTAGCAGGATGCAACAATTTAAATTCAGTTGTAAATTGATATAAAATAAAGATGTAAATTAATTCCATTTGTCAAAAAAAAAGCCACATGCCAAATGTGGTAGCCACAGGCCTTTATGACTACAAATATAGACATCCTTCACAGCCAAAGAGAATATTGACATTCTTCTCTAGATAAGGATCTGCAATAACAGCTTTTGGGATAAAAATAGCCTGCTACCATGTGATTCGCGTATGGAAACTCTCATTTTAATAACAAGCACATTCACTCCTTTATGTGTTTCAATCATTGGTTAATTTTGTGCTGTCAAAATATATTTTGAATAGTCCCCAAAGAAGAACATATTATCCCACAGTTAAGATGTTTAATACCCAACCCTTAAATAAAAAAGCCAATCCCTGCTCTCTAAGTGGGTTATCTGGGAGCTCTAGAATTTGAATCCTGAAAGAAATCAGATTTATTTTGCATAAACATTTTAATTGTAAACATAGAACTGTAATGAGCTTGATCAGGTATGTGCTTCTGCACGGTACTAATTGTCATACAAAGCAAGACACACAGAGGAACGCCACCAAATAGCTATGGTCAGATTGGGAGTCCTTTATGCATAGATGGTGCTCGAGGGAGGTGTCAGAGGGAGGACCTAGTGGCGATGAGGAGAGACCAGTGGCCCACAAATCAGAAGGTTTTATAAAGCTTTAAAATCACAATTACGTTCATGCCAGTGCTAAGCCCAATAACCCATAGTTATATCAGATCCCATATTTTACACCAGACCAAGGGGAGGTCCAAGTTAACACAGAGGATTTTAGTTAAAAACAGTCCTAGGGGATGGGAGAGTGGCCTAGCGGTTTAGAGCGCGACGCTCTTACCAGAGGACCCGGGTTCGACCCACAGCACCCACATGGCGGTTCGAGAGCCGTCTGAAAGTCCAATTCTAGGAGAACTCCAGTTACCAGAGGAATCTGGACCTCTTCTGACCCTCCGCGGCATTGCCCGACACGGGTTGCACAAACTTGCATGCAAGCCGATGTTCCTACATTCCTACATGCAGAAACAGAAAGAAATAAATAAAAAAAAAAAAAAACAGTCCTGGTTAGCCTGGATGTGGGGAGGTGCTACCCGGCTGATGTGGGGAGGTGCTACCCGGCTGTGGGGTGTGGGGAGGTGCTACCTGGCTGTGGGATGTGGGGAGGGGCTACCCAGCTGTGGGATGTGGGGAGGGGCTATCCGGCTGTGGGATGTGGGGAGGAGGTACACGGCTGTGGGATGTGGGGAGGGGCTACCCGGCTGCTTATAAACTTCCCAGTATTGTTGACACAATGTTCTCCCTGAAACTGACTGCAGGAGACACTCTGCTTGCACTGGGAATGTCTGGGCAAAAGCACAGGGTAAAGCAAAAGTTGGCTACAACAAAATAGAGTTAGTTTTGCCATTTCACTGATCTTATAAAATTTGGGAGGACTTTATATGAGACATATGTACAACTCTCACCATAACAATTGGTACATTGTAGCTCTCAGCTAAGTCTGTTCCTCTTTTAATTATTGTTGTATTTGTTAATACAATTATTATTGCGACAGGTTCTAAAAATATACAAAGATTCTTCTCTCTCAAATTGCAAGGCAGAATGACAGCCCAGTTGATGATAAGTCCATCAGGACATGGGGGCTTCATATTTTCTAGCCAGGATGATGAACCTTGTGCTGGATAGCTTTAGTGTCAACTTGACACACCTGGGTTGAGGGAGCCTCAGTTGGGGAATTGGCTCCATTGGACTGGCCTGTGGCCACATCTGTGGAGTATTGTCTTGATAGTTGGGCAATGTGGGAGTGCCCAGCCCACTATGGATGGTGCCACCTCTGGGCAGGTTGTTGTGCACCATATAAGAGGGCAGGCTGGGCATGGGCCAGGCGACCAAGCCAGTAAACAGCATTCCTCCATGGCCTGTGCTTCAGCTCCTGCCTCCAGGTTCCTGCCCTGAGTTCCTGCCTTGGGCTCTCTGAGTGGTGAACTGTGACCCAGGAGATGTAAGCTGAAAAACCCTTTCCTCCCCAAGTTGGTGTCAGCCAGAGTGTTTTGTCACAGCAATTGAAGACAAACTAGAACAAACCTCATGTTACATTTCATGTGATGCATTTTAATTATGCATTTCTTCAAATATATATATATATAGTTTCTACTAAGTGTCCAGGCACAAAAGAACATCTGAAATATATGCTCATAAACCATCAAGTCAGATTTTACATAATATTCCTTTGCTTCCTACAATCTATGTAAGACAACCTGAATTTGCCTTCTGTGTTTGATATTCCCATCCCCAACTGCTTTTACACTTCATGAAAGTTAGCTCAACTTCTTGGTTTGATCATGATGATCATGTAACAACTTCAGTGCTTTTTATTTGTAAAGAAATTTCCTGCTATCTAGTAATAGCCCACTCTTTAGCTAGTAGTGGAGTAACTTATATGAATTTATGACTAAAAGGGTTATTTATAGATGGTGGAAATCAGTCTTTGGAAAGCCGCCCAAGATCTCATTCTTCTCTTTTCTCTTGATTCGGGAATTTCTCTCAACCCTGAATCACCTACTTCTAGTTTACAAAGACCAAGGAATTCACTGCTCACCTGTGATGCCTGGTCACCTAGCACCTTCTCCCAGACATTAATTTCCCAAACTAGTACCACTGTGCTAGATAGCTTGTTTAAATTTTTATTGATTGATTTATTTATTTTATGTGTATGAATGTACTGTCTGCATGTAGGTTTGTGCACTCGTGTCGTGCAATGCCTCGGAGGTCAGAAGAGGGCGTCGGATTCCCCTGGAACTGGTGTTCTCCTGGAATTGGAGTTACGGATGGTTCTCAGCCGCCATGTGGGTGCTGAGGATCGAACCAGGTCCTCTGCAAGAGCGGTCGGCGCTCTTAACCGCTAGGCCATCTCTCCAGCACCATCTAGATAGCTTTAATATCAGTTCGACACCCCTGGGTTGAGAGAGCCTCAATTGGAGAATTGCCTCTATTGGACTGGCCTGTGGCCATTTCTGTGGGTATTTACTTGATTGTTGAGTAATGTGGGAGAGTCCAGCCCACTGTGGGTGATACCACACCTGGGCAGATGATTGAGTAATATGTAAGAAGGCAGACTGAGCATGGACCAGGGGAGAAAGCCAGTAAGCAGGATTCCTCCATGGCTTGTGCTTCAGCTTCTGCTTCCAGGTTCCTGCCTTGAGTTCTTACCTTGAGCCCCATAAATGATGAACTATGACCCAGGAAATATAAGATGAATAAACCCTTTCCTCCCCAATTTGGTATTGGTCAAACTGTTTTGTCACAGCAATGGACAATCTAACTAGAACAACCACATTCTACAAGGGATAATGAATGCTGGATCAAATAAAGTCTATAGCCACAAATCTCACTGGAAAACTACACAATGGAAAAGCTATTCTGTTTTATCTTCCAGTCTTTTCTCAGTCCATCATAAGCAACTTTGAACCGGACTCACTATTTGAAGCAATGTTATCTTGCATGGATCAATTCTCTTTCCTAAAATGTTGTACATCAAAGCTATTTCTGCAGGAGCCTTGACTAGAGAGGATCAGGGTAGAGTCACAGCAGGGAGGATAAAAAGAAGATGGAAAGAAACATGAAGTGACGGTTTGTTTTTGCGTAGGGTCATGTGAGGCACTTTACAAATGGTAACTTAGCAACTAATTTTTGTCAGCACACTTCTAAGGCAGTTTTTAGAAAGCCCCACCCCCTTTTACTTTATAATGGAATCCTCAGGTTCAAAGAAGTTAGTAATTTGCTTCAGGTAACACAATTAATAAGTAATAGAGTTTAGATTCCTGTGGATTTGGTCTGATTTCAGTATCCCCTCCTTCCCTTATGCTGTATTATTTTTTGAGACAGGGTCTCCCTGTAGCCCCAGCTGGCCTGGAACTCATTCTGTAGACCAGGCTGTCCTTGAACTCACAGAGATCTGCCTGCCTTTGCCTCTGGAGTGCTAGAATTAAAGGCGTGCACCACCACATCCACACCCGGCTTAATCTGTTATTTCTTAAGGTAATCAGCACTGCAGGATATTTTATACGGTATATTTTTAATTAAGTAAAATATTATCATATAATCCATATCTTTGATAAACCTGGGTTATAGCATAAGTTGTCTAATGATAAATCCCAGGAACAAATATGAATTGTAGGAGACAGATTCAGATGCATACACTCCCTCTACCCTTCACTTAAGTTTCTGTTTGAAAGTTGTACCTGACTAGCAACTGGTCCAGCTTTAAAGCTTGCTCGCTTGGGTGAACTGCTGGCACTGAAACTGCATGCTACTCCTAGCACCAACTTTCTAGGATACATATTCCCAGGGACCCAAGAACATGTATCTTAATCTGGAGCACCTGCAAAAAAAAAAAAAAAAAAACAGTCCTGGTTAGCCTGGATGTGGGGAGGTGCTACCTGGCTGTGGGGTGTGGGGAGGGGCTACCCAGCTGTGGGATGTGGGGAGGGGCTATCCGGCTGTGGGATGTGGGGAGGAGGTACACGGCTGTGGGATATGGGGAGGAGCTACCCGGCTGCTTATAAACTTCCCAGTATTGTTGACACAATGTTCTCCCTTGAAACTGACTGCAGGAGACACTCTGCTTGCACTGGGAATGTCTGGGCAAAAGCACAGGGTAAAGCAAAAGTTGGCTACAACAAAATAGAGTTAGTTTTGCCATTTCACTGATCTTATAAAATTTGGGAGGACTTTATAGGAGACATATGTACAACTCTCACCATAACAATTGGTACATTGTAGCTCTCAGCGAAGTCTGTTCCTCTCTTAATTATTGTTGTATTTGTTAATACAATTATTATTGCGACAGGTTCTAAAAATATACAAAGATTCTTCTCTCTCAAATTGCAAGGCAGAATGACAGCCCAGTTGATGATAAGTCCATCAGGACATGGGGGCTTCATATTTTCTAGCCAGGATGATGAACCTTGTGCTGGATAGCTTTAGTGTCAACTTGACACACCTGGGTTGAGGGAGCCTCAGTTGGGGAATTGGCTCCATTGGACTGGCCTGTGGCCACATCTGTGGAGTATTGTCTTGATAGTTGGGCAATGTGGGAGTGCCCAGCCCACTATGGATGGTGCCACCTCTGGGCAGGTTGTTGTGCACCATATAAGAGGGCAGGCTGGGCATGGGCCAGGCGACCAAGCCAGTAAACAGCATTCCTCCATGGCCTGTGCTTCAGCTCCTGCCTCCAGGTTCCTGCCCTGAGTTCCTGCCTTGGGCTCTCTGAGTGGTGAACTGTGACCCAGGAGATGTAAGCTGAAAAACCCTTTCCTCCCCAAGTTGGTGTCAGCCAGAGTGTTTTGTCACAGCAATTGAAGACAAACTAGAACAAACCTCATGTTACATTTCATGTGATGCATTTTAATTATGCATTTCTTCAAATATATATATATATAGTTTCTACTAAGTGTCCAGGCACAAAAGAACATCTGAAATATATGCTCATAAACCATCAAGTCAGATTTTACATAATATTCCTTTGCTTCCTACAATCTATGTAAGACAACCTGAATTTGCCTTCTGTGTTTGATATTCCCATCCCCAACTGCTTTTACACTTCATGAAAGTTAGCTCAACTTCTTGGTTTGATCATGATGATCATGTAACAACTTCAGTGCTTTTTATTTGTAAAGAAATTTCCTGCTATCTAGTAATAGCCCACTCTTTAGCTAGTAGTGGAGTAACTTATATGAATTTATGACTAAAAGGGTTATTTATAGATGGTGGAAATCAGTCTTTGGAAAGCCGCCCAAGATCTCATTCTTCTCTTTTCTCTTGATTCGGGAATTTCTCTCAACCCTGAATCACCTACTTCTAGTTTACAAAGACCAAGGAATTCACTGCTCACCTGTGATGCCTGGTCACCTAGCACCTTCTCCCAGACATTAATTTCCCAAACTAGTACCACTGTGCTAGATAGCTTGTTTAAATTTTTATTGATTGATTTATTTATTTTATGTGTATGAATGTACTGTCTGCATGTAGGTTTGTGCACTCGTGTCGTGCAATGCCTCGGAGGTCAGAAGAGGGCGTCGGATTCCCCTGGAACTGGAGTTCTCCTGGAATTGGAGTTACGGACGGTTCTCAGCCGCCATGTGGGTGCTGAGGATCGAACCAGGTCCTCTGCAAGAGCAGTCGGCGCTCTTAACCGCTAGGCCATCTCTCCAGCCCCATCTAGATAGCTTTAATATCAGTTCGACACCCCTGGGTTGAGAGAGCCTCAATTGGAGAATTGCCTCTATTGGACTGGCCTGTGGCCATTTCTGTGGGTATTTACTTGATTGTTGAGTAATGTGGGAGAGTCCAGCCCACTGTGGGTGATACCACACCTGGGCAGATGATTGAGTAATATGTAAGAAGGCAGACTGAGCATGGACCAGGGGAGAAAGCCAGTAAGCAGGATTCCTCCATGGCTTGTGCTTCAGCTTCTGCTTCCAGGTTCCTGCCTTGAGTTCTTACCTTGAGCCCCATAAATGATGAACTATGACCCAGGAGATATAAGATGAATAAACCCTTTCCTCCCCAATTTGGTATTGGTCAAACTGTTTTGTCACAGCAATGGACAATCTAACTAGAACAACCACATTCTACAAGGGATAATGAATGCTGGATCAAATAAAGTCTATAGCCACAAATCTCACTGGAAAACTACACAATGGAAAAGCTATTCTGTTTTATCTTCCAGTCTTTTCTCAGTCCATCATAAGCAACTTTGAACCGGACTCACTACTTGAAGCAATGTTATCTTGCATGGATCAATTCTCTTTCCTAAAATGTTGTACATCAAAGCTATTTCTGCAGGAGCCTTGACTAGAGAGGATCAGGGTAGAGTCACAGCAGGGAGGATAAAAAGAAGATGGAAAGAAACATGAAGTGACGGTTTGTTTTTGCGTAGGGTTATGTGAGGCACTTTACAAATGGTAACTTAGCAACTAATTTTTGTCAGCACACTTCTAAGGCAGTTTTTAGAAAGCCCCACCCCCTTTTACTTTATAATGGAATCCTCAGGTTCAAAGAAGTTAGTAATTTGCTTCAGGTAACACAATTAATAAGTAATAGAGTTTAGATTCCTGTGGATTTGGTCTGATTTCAGTATCCCCTCCTTCCCTTATGCTGTATTATTTTTTGAGACAGGGTCTCCCTGTAGCCCCAGCTGGCCTGGAACTCATTCTGTAGACCAGGCTGTCCTTGAACTCACAGAGATCTGCCTGCCTTTGCCTCCAGAGTGCTAGAATTAAAGGCGTGCACCACCACATCCACACCCGGCTTAATCTGTTATTTCTTAAGGTAATCAGCACTGCAGGATATTTTATACGGTATATTTTTAATAAAGTAAAATATTATCATATAATCCATATCTTTGATAAACCTGGGTTATAGCATAATTTGTCTAATGATAAATCCCAGGAACAAATATGAATTGTAGGAGACAGATTCAGATGCATACACTCCCTCTACCCTTCACTTAAGTTTCTGTTTGAAAGTTGTACCTGACTAGCAACTGGTCCAGCTTTAAAGCTTGCTCGCTTGGGTGAACTGCTGGCACTGAAACTGCATGCTACTCCTAGCACCAACTTTCTAGGATACATATTCCCAGGGACCCAAGAACATGTATCTTAATCTGGAGCACCTGCAAGTAAATGGGGTTCCCACAAAATCCAGTAGATGAAAGCAGGCCTTGAATATTTCTGATGCCTTCAGAGATCAGCTTGCTCCCCAGTAATCAACCTAGCAGATGATCTTGGACTTCTTGACTGGTACTCCAGAGAAAAACTTTAAAATATTTCAGGGTTTTGTGACTATTTATTTATGTTGCTTGGTAAAGTCTCAACTTTACATTTCTGCTTTTTTGAAATTTAATGAAGCTTGAAATTGGTGACCTAAATTTTTATTTTTTTACATCCTAACACATTGTCTGGGTAAAACCCATCTTTGACCACTTTGTGTAATTTGTGAAGACTAATGTTTTGCCTCAGAGGGACCAAAAGGCCTTGTGCCTGGTAATGCTGCCATCCTCAATGCTTGTGCTGAGACAGAGACTAACACCAGATGACTGCTGTCTCTGTGCCCTGTGATACTAAGGATTTCAGACATTGATCTCACTTATTTCAATAGGTCAGGAGCCCTGACATACATGTACTTGTTCTCTTATTAGGAGTTAAGTAAATTACCCATCTATCAAAAATATTTTTTATTTATTTTTTATGTGTATGAATGTACTGTCTGCATGTAGGTCTGTGCACCCGTGTTGTGCAATGCTGCAGAGGTCAGAAGAGGGTGCTATATTCCCCTGGAACTGGAGTCAAAGATGGTTCTCAGCCACCATGTGGGTGCTGGGGAGCAAACCTGGGTCCTCTGTGAGATCAGTTGGTGCTCTTAACCACTGAGCCATTTTTCCAGCCCCTATCCACCTATCAAAAGGGAGCTTTGATCCCATGCAGGAAGACTCATGATCAGGTCACCTCTAAAGAGCCCCACTTCTTAGTTCTTTGCATTAATAATCTGCTCAGTCTCAAGCTAGACAAAAGTACTAGCATGGAGAATATGAGTGTTACAAATGAAGCCCCAGTTCTAGCTGAAGAGTCATTGGCATTTGATAGATGATGGGAGAGGAAGAGACACTCTTCTTTAAGAGTGTGATCCCTGGTAGATAGGCCCAAACTCCAGGGCAGATTTCTCAACCAGAGGAGAAAAGAAAACAAAGAATGAAAAATTGGGTGAGTAGAGAGGAGGGAGCAGGAAAAGTTGGGAGGGAGGAATATGATCAAAATACAGTGTATGAAATTTTCAAAGAATTTATAAAATATGTTTTTGTCTTGTTTTATTTTATTTTTGATGTTGTTCTTTTGAGACAGGGTCTCTCTGTAGCCCCAGTTGACTTGGAACTTACAATGTAGATCAGACTGGCCTGGATCTCTTAGAGATCTGCCTGCATCTGCCTCCTAAGTGCTGGAATTAAAGTCGTGCACAAGCACAACAAAAAACACTGGGTTGGGGAGATAGCTCAGCAGTTAAGAGCACTAGCTTTCCTTGTAGAGGAACTAGGTTCCATACATGGCAGCTAACAACTGTCTGTAACTGCACTTCCAGAAGATCCGACACTCTCTCTTCTGCCCTCTGAGGTATTGCATGTACACAGCGTGCTTACATACATGCAGGCAAAACATTCACATACAACCCCTCACCCCATGCTGGAAGGTGGGGCTGTGGGGGTTTGGGCACAACAGCCTGCAAATTGGTTTTACATGAAGGATGCTTGTACTCATGGATTATCACTTATAGCTAAAAAATGGGGAAAAAAAACTGAGAGAAATATGCAGGACAGTTATGGCAGAATGCATGATCTCGGTTGGGGTGGGGGTGGGGGGGAAGGGAAAGGGAAATATGCCTGAACTGAATTGGAAAATGATGTATGAAATGCACAAAGCATCAATAAAAAAAAATGTTAAATAAGAAAAAAGAAAAAAAGAAAATAAAAAAATAAAAGTAAATAATCAATAAAAAATTTAACTGAATATACAAAACTCATCATAGAGAGAAACCAACTGCAGCTCAGCAAAGGACAGGTATGGAATGTGAACGGAAGTCTCTCACAAGAAAAATTCTCTAAACAATGTAGGCAATGGAAACTCTTAAAACCATTGACACCTCTCCACATCCAGGGCAGCATCTCAATCATTTGGGGTTTATGATAATCAGTCCTACCTGTCTTCCTGCAATCTCCAGGGAGCTTCCTGAAAATGCCTCAAATCTGAACCCCAACCATGTCACAAATTTGAGAGTGAGATCCCCGTACTGCATAGGAGTCTAGTAGTGACCGATTCAATAAGCAGTTGCTAACAGAAAGAAAAAGTGACTACAAATGGAGGAGAATTCATAGAAGCTACAGCAGTGTTCCTGGAAGTAAATAGGGAAGAAAAAGCAGGCAGAGAAGATTGCAAATTCTATCAGAATTGTTAAGGTCGAGAATGAATGGAAGTTACAGCTGCATGCTGGTTTCCCCATCGACCTTCCTAATGCCATAAGTCTTTATAAAGCTGTGTCCCAAGCAGCAAGTGATCACAGAAGCTTCCCAAGGTTATTCCAGCTAGAAGATATCCAATGGACAGAGAAAGAGGTGACGTGAATTCAGTGTTCATAGGTTCATCCTGGTAGCAGTGGCCGTTCTGAAACTACTTGCCTTTCATAAAAGCAAATTTTATTGTCAAAGCTCCTCAGATCATGATTCTTATCATGGGCGTTCATTCAGTAAACAAACACAGTTTATGTCAGTGGTGAAGGGAGCTTCCATGCTGTGGCTAAAGATTTCTACAGTTCCACAAAGTAAATCAGATCCAGCTGAATCCAAGTATAAGCACAATAGAACTGCTGTTTGAATTAAAAAGAGCTGAAATGGGAAGCTGGGAGCTATTTAAGAATATAACTTTGGGGGTGGAGAGATGGTTCAATAGTTAAGTCTGCTGGCTGCTCTTGCAGAGGATCAAGGTTCAGTTCCCAGCACCTACAGGGCACCTAAAAACCACCTGTAACTCCAGTTGCAGGGGATCCAACAACACCTTCTTCTGGCTTCTATGCATTTGCACACAAATGGCCACTTGCAAACATGCAGAAGAAGAAGAAACACTCGTAAAGATAAAATAAAAATAAATGAATAAATCAAAACAAAATTTTAAAAAAGAATACATCTTTAGGACTAAAGAGTTGGTTCGGCAGTTAAGAGTACTTGTTACACTTGCAGAGGTCCTGAGTTCAATTCCTAGCATTCGCATATGGCAGCTCACAACTGTCTGTAACTCCAGTTCCAGGGAGAGCGGACACCTCTGGCCTCCACAGGCACTCCACTTACAAACACACACTCACACCCCTGCATATCCTTGCACATAATTAGAACTAAAACAAATATTTAAATAGAAACAGCTCTTTAATAAATAGTAGAGTATCTGACATACAAAAATACTAACCTTAGTAGATAAACAAACAGGAAAAAAAAATGTTGCTGTGCACATATTCTCTATTCTGGAAGTTCCCATTTCTAAGGCCTGGGAGGCAATAATATACCCCTGATGTTTTCCTGAATGAATACATACTTTTCCAACTTAACCTTTGAGACGGAGAAAGTGCATTTACATGAGATAAATTCCCTTTCTGTGGGAAAAGCACCAAAACTTCCCAAAGACAGATAATCACAAAGTAATCAGGGGAGGCAGGAAACAACAGCTTCTTCCATGCAGAGCAAGGTTCCATCGACCATGCACCTCCACTTCCTGCTTCTCTCTATAGCATTCCTGAGCCACATTGAAATGTTTCAGAAACATAGGTTTTTTTTTTTTTTTTTAAATGAAAGACATATGCCTTTACTGTCCTTTCAATGGGAGAAATGTATGCTTGCTGTTGAAATATGATGAAAAAATACAGAAATATTTTTAAGGTCTCAGTGCTCCAAAGTCCTTGTGTAAACTATGAAGGCCCGTAATAGTAATAGAATTCACGTAATAGATCTTCTTGGAGGCGTGCTCATGGAGCTCTGATTTCAGCCCAGGCAGTAAATGTTCTACCAAATTGGATTTGGACATTGGATTTAGAATTTAGAACTTGATGCAAAAATGTATTGGCAGCACTGTGCAGAGTAAAGCCCTTATTTTTCCTTAAGTGAAACACTGATGCCTGTCTCCTACTACCAGAGATTGGTTTGCCAAGTGTAGTTTTAAAGCTCCCTGGGTGATGTAATATGCAGGGAAGACTGGGGCTCCCATGCTAGCTGATAGAGTTTCAATCCACATACAATTGTATCTTCAATTCCTTTATGATTGGGTCATTCTTCCTACAATGCCACTAACTACTTTCATAAAATAGTCAAAACTAGTCCATGCGTAGCTAAGATTCCTTAAATCAATTTGTAATCACCTTGATCCCCTGTGTCCTTGCCTGCCAACTTGCTTCCTACATCCATCACAGCTTACCTGTCTCTTACTGATCTTTCTTCACAATGTCCTTACATAACATAATGAAGGCATACATCACTTTAACTCACAACAGTTTATCACCTGGAAGTCAGTTGTTAGTAATCCCATTTTCTCTAAGTAGCAAGAGTTGACAAAGATTTTTTTTCAGCTGAACAAGATAGTTACAATATCATCTTATGATTGTCCACTGAGCACTTTTGACACTATTTTACACTAAATAGTATTATTATCAAGAAAGATATAATGAGAACCTACTGGATTTTGTTTGAAAGCCGTCTTGTTATGCAGTCTGTCATCTTTTGGTTGTCTTTTACATTGGATGATCTAAGGCCCAGTAATTAGTTTGTGCATTTCTTAATGTCCTTGACCAGCTGTGATACCCAGGAGCCAACAGGCCATTTTAAGTCCACAAGTGTCCTCACTCCACATTCTGACACCTTGTACCATGAATCCTCAGTTGTGTGAATTATATATAGTAGATAAGCGTAGAGGTTCCTCGCCCCTATCAAAATGATCTGGGATAAGACAAACGCCCTCATTCTAAGAAATAGAATGCTTGATATAGAGTTACATTTTATCATAAAAGCACCTCACCAATAGATCAAAGCAAGGTCTCAAGTCTTCTTGTTCCTTGTCGGAAGTGTTTTATCCTTCATATTTCTAGTCAGGGCACAAAAAGAAAAGAAGATGAGGGCAGAAGTGAAAGTCCTTCAACTGTCATCTAAATCTGAGAGTCAAATGGGGGAGACAAGGATCTAAATTCTTAAAGATGTAAAATCCCCCTCTTCCCTCTTATCCGTTCTTTCTTTGATCAGATGTCCTCCCTGTGCCTGCAATACCCAGTGCAGACAGCCTCACACAGACCTGCCCCTCCCCCGAGACACTTTCTCCCTGACTGGATTTTTGGACACTTTTCTAGTTGAGCTTAATTCCTACTGTCCCTGGAAAGGCCTGCTGTCTGTGGATGGAGGGGTGCATCCTGAAACCTCTGTCCACGTGGCCAGCACAGCCCCCTCTGCTACATCAGTGGACCCCAACAGAGGCCTTTCCACTGGTTGCATTAAAGGATGTGTTCACTATGCTCTATCTTCCACAGCAGGCTGTGAGCTCTTGCACAGCAGAGACCAAGCTTTCTGTCTGTGCACTAATGGTGCTCAATATGAATCTCACTTATCAAAGTTAGAGATTTAATGATTTATTCAAGTACTGAAGGATTAAAACTTCAATATTCATAATCTCTCTGAGCCTGTTTCCTCATTTTACAATGTGTTTCTTCCTGTAATCTTTGCACACCAGAAATGTAGAAAAGATGACAAGTTCAAGGTCAGCCAGGACTACCCATCAATAATAATAATAATAATAATAATGTTAACAACAATATGATACATTTGTTTGTTACAAGACTGATTTGTGGGGAGCACATGTTTATATTTTATTAATTTTTGCCCATTTCATATTGCTATAGTGTGTTATAATCATATAACCAGTGACCTTATCTCACACTCTCACACTCAACCCCTTCTTCCCAATTCATCCTCTGCTTTTATATCTGCCTTTCCTTTTTCTTGTGTGTATATGTGTATGCATGTGTCTGTATGTGTGCTTGTACATGTGCATATACACAGATATTTTCTTTCTATTATACTAACCTTGTATTATGTTCAACATTACAATATGAAGGAGTCATTACATTTCTCTTAAAAGCAAGGCTAACTCTAAAACATGCCTTTACATATAAGACTGCACAATTTTCTCGTATTCCTTCATCATTCCGTTTTTATACTTGTTTCTATTAAATTTTAAAACATATTTTTCATTGTAAGTTCATAACGTAGTTATTCTGAAAAAAAGGTTGAAACTATTTTTATTTCTTCCATGAAAATTTCCTGCATGTAGAAAATGTGTCTTGATCATACCCACCCCTCAGTCACCCCCTTTTGCTTTCCTCAGGACCTGCCACCATGTCTCCCTCAATTTCAGGTCCTCCATTTGTAATTATTTATTTTTAAGTTCAGAGTCCAGTAAATGCTGTTCATATATCCATGGGCATGGGGTCATCCTTCAGGGCATGGGGGCCTACCAGCAGCCAGGGTCCTAGGGAAAACTGAGAGTCACTCCCCTAGCACCCTAGCTCCTCAGTTGGGGTAGGGCCTCAGGATCCCCTCCCTGATACATGCTACAATTTTTAACAGGCTTGGCCATGCGCAGATTTTGCATAGGTAATCACAATTGCTGTTGATTCCTCTGCACAACATCCAGGTCACGTCTAGAGGGCAGCATTTCACAGCGGGCATCCCCATCCTCTAGACTGTATATTCTCCCCTCCCTCTCTTCTACAATGTTCTCTGAGCCTTGGGAAGTGGTTAATATTAATATAGATGTCCAACCTATGGCTGAGTACTCACAAACATATATTCTTAGCACTTTGAACAGCCAGGCATCTCTGCATTCACCCACTGCAATAAGAAGTTTTTCTGACCAAGTTTGAGAGAGCATAAATAAGCACAAATACCTAAGAGAGTGTTTGTCAACATGAAAATTAATATAAAAAAACTACAAAGATGCTCATTGAGGGCCTAAGACTTCCCTAGCCATGGAGTGTGACCATGTTTACCAAGCATAAGTTCCCTTCTGCAGAGCAGGCCTCACATCCAAGGAAGAGAGTGGTGGTTACTTCCAGCCACTGTCTCCTTGCTACTGCATGAAGGGGCATATCTCGCTGGTGAGTTGATATTGGGCAGGTTGGGGCCCTGTGATCAAAATTGCCGTGTGTGCAAGGTTGCAATAGCCATGTCACATCAGAAAACAGTGTTCCACACTACTCCTCCCTACCCTATCTACTCTTACAGTCTTTTTTCCTCCTCTTCCTCAATGCTCCCTGAGTTTCAGAGGTGTTACATATGTCTAGCTTAGGGCTGAGCATTCAGTAGTCACTTATTCACAGAACGTTGATCACTTATGATTTTTCTTTTTTCTTTTTTTTTATTAAACTTTTTCCATAGGTCACACATCATTTCTCAATCGAATCTGGAGTCGCTTCCCTTTTCATGCCCCCCACCCCACCTGAGTCCCTGCACTCTGCCATACATATCCTGCATCTTTTTCTGAGTCTTTCCAGGGTTTTTTTTTTCAGTTCTTTTGTTGTTCTCTCCAACTTGTATTGCTACATCATATATACATATATACATATATACACATAGTTTTATATATATAAATATACATATGATTTTTCTTTTTTTGTTTGTTTATTATTTTTAAGGGTTTCCCAATATAAGAGCACAGTTGTTTTCAGATCACATTGACGTTGCTCCATACAATTAGATAATTAGTTTGCCATACAATTAGATAATTGGTGTTAGCATCCACAGATGAGGGATACCATTCGTCATTTGTTTTTCTGGGACTGTGTTATTTGACTCAGCATGATATCTTCTAACTCTAGCCATTTACCTGCAAAGCTCATGATGTCATCTTTCTTTACCGCTGCATAGAACTCCATTGTGTAGATGTACCACATTGATTTTTCTACTTTGACCTTCAGCCACTATTAAACCTAAGTAAGGCCCAGACCTGTGCTGGTATGCATATTACAAGAACATACACACATACACACACACACACACACACACACACACACACACACACACCACAGTAGTTTTCAGGTCCACTTAGCAAAATATCTACAGTAGATCTTTCTATAAAGCTTGTGACCTCCCTAAACCATAACTTGTGAACAGGTTTACGGTACCAGGCATGCATTCCCTCCTGTAGGGTAAGCCTCAGTTCCAATCAGAAAACATGCGGTTTTATCCAAAAATAATCACACCACTACTGCACCGCCAGAGGGGGCACATCTTACCTGACAGTTCAGTGTGGTAGCTCTGAGATTCATACTTGGGTCAGATCATTGATGACTTTTTCCCCAAGGGAGAGTGCAGATAACTTTCTTTTCTAGCAGCCTGAACAGCACCTTCTAGCCCTGTGAATGTGTCTCAGCAGGGTGGAGCTTCCAGCTTCATTCACTTGATTTCTCCATGTCCTGTATCCACAGTGTGTGCGGTGCCTTTGACAACATGATCTTACTGTCTAGCTCTAGTGAGCAACTCACAGCAGAGGCAGAGCCTGTGTTGTGTTGGTGGCCTCTTGGGACTCGCTTGCCAACAACTCATGGAGTTAGCCTGTACCTGGCACTTGGATTTTGGTTTGATATCTATGGGTTCTGAAAGAAGCACCGTTACCCACCCAAGGAGAGCATCTCCATTCAAGCTCCCTTTTGTGTAAAATTATATTTTGTTGAGTTTGTAAAACCGTATGTCTCTATGTGCTTCTGTTTCACATATCCTTGGATTTTATTGACCCTTCTGCTTCTCTGCCTTTCTCCCGTCCCCAAGGCCCAACCCGAATTTAAACGTTTCCCCCTGTTATTCCCCTGCTCTGGGTTCATGTTACCTGTGTTTTGCTGTCCCGCCCCACACTTCTTTGCAAGCTTCCGGAAACAGGAAGTGAAGCCTGATTGGAAACAAGGTTACTGGAAGCAGGTCCTTGGAGACATCTTTCTTTCTCCGGAGTTTGCCTCCTTGTTTTGTTTTTTTTTTTCTTCATTCTGCCCACAAAGGGGTGGGCAGTCTTCTTCGTATGTTCCCACCACCATGACGTGAGCCTGGAATCAATGGAGTCAACAACTACAAACTAAAGTCTATAAAGCTATAAGCTAAAATAAAATTTCCCTCCCTCTAAATTGTTTCTGTTTGAATTTTGATGATTAAGTTAATGATCACACTTAGTATCTGTATTGTACAGGTGAAGAAAGAATTGAAATTAAAATACTAAACCAGCTTATCCATTTCCTGAGGATAGTCGAGAGAGGGCTGATAGACAAACATGTTTGCTATGTCCAGCTCTATAATCTCCTGAATATAATTTTCTCATGAGTAAGTCATCAAAATCTATCCTTTCCTTTTTGATGGTATTTCCAGGTTGGTGGATCATATAATGATGAAGGCATAGTTTATCTTAATGTATCAAAGTATCTCTAATAATAGCTCCATAACTATCAGCTGGAATGAGATATAAATGATGAGACAGATGAATTAACAGCTAGTTGAATCCCTGTATCCAATCAGTGCTGATTAATAGGGCCTGGGGAAACGACACTGTGTGTTTTTAGAGGGCAACACATTGTTAATGCTTCCACAAACCTGACACATATTTAGCACTGACAAATGCTCATGGAACTTAATTGAAGCCCTAGGGAGCCCCTGATAGAGTGTCATCAAGCTCTATCCTTGAGCCTGTCTTCTATGATATTAATATCAATGAACTGAGAGGAACGTGCAATAACAATGTTCACATCTGCTATAAATGTTCCATTAAAAAGGTGCTGATAAATTACACATTAAAGGAAATTCAAATAATCTAATTAATATTTATCCTAAAATGATTTACCAAACTATGTAGTAGATCCCTCACTGTGTATTAAAGCCACAAAAAATATTTAAAATAGTTTATTGGGGCTAAAGAGATTGTTCAGAGGTTAAGAGCATTAGCTATTCTTCCAGACGACCAGAGTTCAATTCTCAGCAGCCATGTAAGGTGGTTCGCCACCTGTTTTTCCAGCTCCAGATCTGATACAAGTTCTGGTCTCTGTGCACATCTGGCACCTAGGTGCAAGTGCACACAGATGCACACCACACATACATAAAAATAGAATATTTTAAATAAATAAAAGTAAATGTTTTATTTCAGAGGTATGACATGATACCTTGTACACTTTATGTGAAGGACTGTATTTCTTTTGCAAAAAGTTGTTGCACGCTGTAAGATAACTAGTCAAGCATTCAGGGAGCCATTGGGATGATCACACATTTATAAAAAACTTTGACAAAATCATGCTATTACTAGGATTTCCTAAGTCAAATTTACGGTGTGTTAATAGACACACTATGTCTAGGTAAATGAAAAGCATGCTATCCGTCGTATTCTGGCCAGCTTATACCACATGCACAGGGAAATACTAAGTCTGAATACCTTATTAAACATTGCAGCCAGCATTATAAATAACATATGCACTAGTAATTACCCAAACTAAATCAACTAGCATGCCTTGGCACCTGTGCTTCAGGTAAACATGTGGAATGCCTGGGATTGTTCAATGTTAAGAAGTGAGGGCTAAGAAAAGCCTCTGTCCATTAACTTGCTGTTGTGTCAAAGAGAGGGTAGATGTGCTTTTTGATGATTCAGAATGGCAAATGTAAGGAAATTGCAAGGAGACACATTTTTATTTTATCTATGAAAGAACTTTGCAATGCCTATATCAATTCTGAAAGAATGGTGTTCTCTGTGTGTGGTGGTCTCTCTTCCTCTCAGTAAAGTGCATTTCAAAACAGCTGCATACTGTTTGCTGAGATCAATGAGTTCTTCCACTTCTAAAGAATAGAGAGAGCTTTTGTTTCAGGAAAAATCAAGTAATGTGATATCATGAGCGTGTCCACCAGAGTTCACATATTTTGAAAGAAATACATGTATTTTCTACAATGATATATCTTATCCAGAACATGATCAGACAAATAGGGAAAAATAAAGTTCAAATGCAACAATCCTTATGAAGTAAATTCCAACCAATGGATAGAACATATTACTTGGAAAACTTATGCTAGTAATAGTAGCATAAAGATAATTCTTCTTGGTATGTGTAAGCTCCTTATCTCATGACCTCACCATGTTGATTAAAATATAATACCATGTCAACTGTTGGGAGAATAACCACATTTCTTGAATTAAGAGATTATGGCTATGCTATAGGCATTATTTGGAGTGCCTATTGAATGAATTGAAAGAGGAAAATCAAATACTTCACTATTTATTCCATATTAGAACTCTCAAAGCCCACCCCCAATGGCGTGCTTCCTCCAGCAAGGCCACCCCTCACAGAGCCTCACAAAACAGTGCCAGGAACATGCAGACAAAATGTCCAAACACTTCAAGCTTATGGTGGACATTCTCATTCAAACCACCACACCCATGCAAACTCAATCACACAAAAACTGGCAAATGAGTAGAGGACACAGCTTTGGTGAGAGACTATTGGCGGCTGATCTCTCCTGGGTGAGGGAGAATTGATCTTCTTTAAAGGAGTGACAGTGTCAGATGGGCCGAACAGCTCCAGTGAATGAATTCACTTCACAGGAAGTCTGGGTACACAGATTTGATTCCAAAGGGCTTAACAGACATGTAACAAAATTCACAAAGCCCTGTGGGTAGACTATGATAGGTGGGGCAGATAGGGAAGAGGGGGTCTAAATAGGATTAAGATATGTTGTATGGAATCCACAAAACAATTAAAATATATTTTTAAAAATATAAAGATTAAAATAATGTAAGATAAAAACACATTATAATATCCAGTATTTTCTATTGAGATAATTAACAAGAGTTATGAACACCAGTCACATTAAAACTCATTAGCTTTTCCTTAATCTGGGTGCAGTGGTGCCTACCCGTTATTCCAGACCTTGAGAAAGGGTGGTAGGAATATCACTGGTGCAAGGCCAGTCTCAGTTACACATTGATTGCATGACATGGATACATTTACATACATGCAAGAAATACACTCATACATATAAAATAAAAATAATAGAAAGATAAAGTTGTGAATTTCACTTTGAGATACTGTATAAGGAAGGACAGATATGGGGAAATAAACCAGTCAATTTAAGAATTTGAAAATGAGGGCCATAGAGGAAGGTGGCTCAATGGATAAAAGCAATTTGCTGCTTAATGGGGCTGGAGAGATTGCTCAGCAATTTAGAGCACTGGCTGCTCTTGCATCAGACCCAGGATCAATCCCCAGCACTCACATGGCAACTAACAACCATCAGTAAGTCCAGTTCCAGGGAATCAGAGGCTTTCTTCTGACCTCTGTGGCATTGCATGACACAGGTGCACTTACGCATATGCAAGCAATGCACTTATACACGTAAGATAAAATAATAAATAAGATACTCATTTAAAAAAAAAAACACAATTTGCTGCTCAATTATGAGGACCTGATTTTAGACCCTTAGAAGCCGTGAGAAAACAGCCAGGTTTGGCTGTGCACACTTGCAAGCCCAGGACTGGTAGGAGATGATAGGCAGAGTGAGCCGAGCTAGACGACAGTGAGCTCCAGGTTCAGTCAGAGACCTGCTTCGAGGGGTGAGGTTACAGTAAGGCAGGGAGTGGTAGGGAGATACCCTTGGGTCTCCACATGTACACATGCACCCATACACATTCCCATACACCACATACATGTACTCCCAGAATTGAGATTCCAAAAATGATCTGTTCACATGTTGGGAGACTGATCTTCAAGAAGAACTTTGGTGGAACTGTATAACACTAAATTTTGAGAAAATTTAAAATCATTGAAAACTTCCTGATATCAAAAATAAATGAAGCCTCTTCTACATGCAAGCATTATACGAAGCCAGGAGTAAAGGGGCTTAAGGAATGAATGTTCTATTTCTGTATTGAAGTTTAACAGTTAGAGATAGAGGTCGATTCACTGTGAGTGCTGCAGTTAATGTGTGATGGCTTCTTAGAGTGCAGTATAGAAACAATTTGATAACTGTCAAGACATTGCAGAAAAGGAGAGTATTTTCACTTACAAAGCTTGCCACTGACAGAGGAGAGAGTAATGATGCATCATGGGTAGGAAGCGCACCTTTGACTTTGGAATCAGATGGAAATAGGGAAAATCAGTAGACAGCATTTGGGGTAATTAAGAACAAGTTCATGCTTTTACACAAACACAGCGACAAAGAGAAACATATTGCTAACTATTTGGGTGCAAATGGACACTATGTAGATTATTTCTATGTAGACACATTAGATCATTTTTCAGTAACATACTAAGGGATGATCTCTTTAAATGGGTAGAAACTAAATAGTTCTTCAGGAAGTGGAGTGGAATTTACAAGCAAGATGGGCTGGGCTGAACAGAGAGAAGGAAGGCTGCCCCAGAGCAAATCTGGGATATTCATGAACTGCAACCTAGTAGGGTAGATCTTTCTGGATGAAACAGGCATTTCTTAAAAGAGCCATGGTTGGGGGGGGGGCTGGAGAGATGGCTCAGAAGTTAAGAGCACTGACTGCTTTTGCAGCGGACAGGGGTTTGATTCCCAGCACCCACATGGCGGCTAAAAACTGTCTTATGCTGGCCCTGGTGGTGCACGCCTTTAATCCCAGCACTCGGGAGGCAGAGGCAGGCAGAGGCAGGCAGAGGTAGACCGATCTCTGTGAGTTCAAGGTGCGCCTAGTCTACATAGCAATCTCCAGGCCAGCTGGGACTAAAAGGAGACCCTGTCTCCAAAAGACAAAAAAAAAAAGTAAAGGAAAAAAAGAGCCATGAAAATCTGGAGATCACACGCAGGCCAGAACAAGGCCTGTCAACACTGTTTTATTTGTTAGAAGATGATGTAATTCAACTTTTTTTTTTTTACCAAAAAGTCTTTTGTCATGTAAAAACACATCTCAAAGTGTTTTATAATCCAGCATCTTGCATCTGGAGAAGGATAGCTGAGACCTTACTCATCAGCCTGTAGGACAGTTCCTTTTCCAGAAACACAGATACCACCCCCAGATGTTCCTATATCTGTGTCTTTATTTTGACTGTTGAAGTTTGCCAAATCAAAGAAAGTAAATCATAAACAAATTAACTCTAATTAATACAGGGATTATTAATTCATCCTTCTGTGCTTGAAAAATAGAATAATATCATATGTCCTTATCCAAACCCTACAGATATAATTTCCACTCAAGAAATTTCAAATGTCTTTCTGGAGAGATGGCTCAGCAGTTAAGAGCACTAGGTGGTCTAGCTGAGGACCAGGGTTCAATCCCCAGAACCCACATAGTGGCTAACGACCATCTATAGCTACAACACCAGGGGATCTGACGCCCTCTTCTGACCTCTGCCGGCATTGTGGGTACGCAGCTGATACACACGTACACATAAAGTAAAAATAATAAACAAATTAAAAGAATTTCACATTTCAACAAGAGACCCATTCCCCTGAACAGGAATTGTTGGGGGACACAGGATGCCTAGACCTCATTTTGAGAAGGAACCCAGTGTCACAGTCTTGATCATGCTCTGTACCTGACTACACACCTACAGGTCCCGTGAGCAAGACCTGGTTCCTTTCTATTTCCCCACCACCTGTCAACTTAAAGCCTCTTCTTCTTCTCCCCAAGCAGACTGAACTCTCTATTGGTACCATTCACGCTCCTCCAGGGCATTTTCTGAATTTCCAATTGCAGAGAATGGTTTTCATTCTGGTAGTAGATGCAGCAAAGAGTGGGAATACCACATAATTTTTAATGAAAAAATGTTTTAGGGAGAACAACTCTCCAATGTATGAGAAAACTGCTTGCCACTCTAAGAAAATCCCTGCCTCTGATATTTAATTCCTACACAGATCTTCCAAGAATTTACATCAAACAAGACAGCATATTTTCACAAATTTGCAAGAATTTAAGCTTAGGAAAAAAAAAAAAAAGAGGAAAAGGAGGATTATTGTGCACCTAGTATGGAGGAGCCTTCTGTTACTCCAGACCTCATTAGGAACCTAAAACTTAATGGGTGAGTCCCAGGAAGTGGAACACAATGGCACCTCCAAATGTGGTATCTGTGGCCTCCACAAGCCATTATTAGCATTGCCTCTGAGTCAGCATTAATCTTCAGAGACTCATAGTGGCGTACTGGTTCATCAGTCAGTAGAAAGTCCAGGAATCGGGTGTATTTGGAGTCTTGCAAGTACCATCTTACAGAGAGCCCAGTGCACCTGAAGGAACAATCTAAGCTCCCATTATTTGGAAAATCCCACCACTGGTGTGTGAAGTGGGGGTGATAACAATGCCAAAAGCCAAGGTCAATTTCTTCTCTAAGAATGATAAAAAAAGAAAAAGAACATACAAATGCATTTGCAATGGGATTCTAAAAAAAATGATTCCAAATATAAAGGAGCATTCGTTAATTCCTATCATATCCCTATATAACTACATTTTGTCTGATCCACTACTTCATCACACAGTTTATCAGAGCAACAGCAAAGATAGGTCTCTGTCAAGGTGACCTCATCACTGCTGTGATTATTGGAACTTCACTGCCTTGCATCCACATTTTCCATATATTGAGATTGTTTTTCCCTCTATCCCAGTTAACAGATAATAAGAAGATTAGTAATTAAACCATCTTCAGGAACAGCAGTAACCCTCTCTGTCTTAGCCCCAGGGTTCCTGATATTCTGGCCTGTCAAATTAGAATCTGCAGGACCTCTCGGACCCCAGAGAATATCTTTGATCATCATTGCACTGAGCATATTGGGCCTGGTGGAATAATGTTTTGTAAGTAAGACAGTAAGACACATATGTCAGTGGGTAATAGACAAACTCTGTGAAAGCTCATACAGGAGCATAATGATTGCTATTGTCCAATGTTATCAAACATGTCAAAATCCTTCCTGTTTAGTAATGATAAGTTTTAAGAATTCTTTATTTTTATTTATGCCTCTTTGTATATGTGCCTGGATGTTGTATCTGTACAGAGACTCACATAGGCCAAAAGAGGGTGTCAGATACCTCTGGAGGGAGACTTATGGGTAGTTGCAATATGTGTCCAGAGAACCAAAGTTGGGTCCTCCGAAAGAGCAGCAAGTGCCCTAAACTACTGTGTCATCTCTCTATCCCCATGATAAATCTTTATAGTGTTGAGAAACATGTTGAAAATAAAAAATATTACTAACAAAATCCCCTTAGATGTTTCTCTATAGCAAAAAAAAAGCATACCTTTTAATATAGTCAGATAGTGAATATCTCATATTTGTGCACTGTATTGTCAGACAGTACTGATGTCTCAAGCTTGTTGACCATTGGATTAAAGTAAGCCAGTCTGGAAGAAATGGAGATCAAACAAACAGCAGTCAAGGAGGTGCAGTCCTGAGAGTGGAAACTTCTGGTATCCCCAGCTGGCATCAATCACTATTTGAAAGATTAGAGAACATATTTTAATAGTTAATATTCTGAGTACAGAGGACTAAGTCTGAAGGTTTCCGTGTGTAATTGGTTATAGAGTGGGAACATGCATTACACACAGATAAACTATCCATGTTTATATTATTGGGGAATACATTTTCACATCCTTCTTCAAACTTTTGATGCTTCCTGATTTGTGGCTAGGTGGATATTTTCCAATGAGCTTTTCTTCCTGAAATGACACTGTACATTTTTATGATGTTTTGAAAAAGCTCCAGATTCCTCTTCAGGTTCACATATGTAAAAATGAGGTCTACAATCTGGCAATCACTATTCTCATAAGCAAATTCCCCTCATGTATAATGTTAACAATTAAATAATCACCTTCACTGTGCGTGTAGTTGATTGGGCTTCCTCCTGCTCTTGTTTACTGGTGCTGGCCATCTTCAGTTGTGAGCATAGATCATCAGATGGTCACATCCATTTATATCACATTGAATACCACAGATGATTAGAACAATGCTCTAAAAGATTGCCAGCACAGCCCTGGATGATTGGGATTTTGTCTGTCAGGAACTTCTCAGTGAGACAGAAGGGAAATAGAAGGTCATCATTCAACCTCTGGGCAGACCTTACAATGCTTCAATCATTCCCAGACAGGTAACAAATCCTTCTTTCCATTTCTACTGGGGACATTGTGCATTGCTTATTACGTCCCTTCTAAAGGCAATTGATTTTCTTAGGCCTTTCCTGTCATCCTTACTGTCTGAGTCATGTTAATGAACTCTCATTACTAGGAACTACTTCATTTTCTGCATGATTCTTTCTGTAAGCAAGTACTGAGAGTGAGGAGTACTTAACCCTTGTCTGAGCCTTCTACTTACTTTGTCTGAGACTTGAGGCAAGTCACTTCTCATTTTCTGCAAAAGGGATAAATTGTTGTAAGTGTTCAAGTGACTACACTGTTGACATTCATGAAATCTCCTCGTTGCTATTACAGCATCACGTTATTCCAGCAGGGTTATCTCATCTGTCTATGAAATGAGAGTTGTTTAAAGTTGTGGCTAACTCAAAGTAAATCACCATTTTATCATACTTGCTTATTTTATCCAAAGATATTTCATTTTTATAGTCACAACACAGAAAGAATATTTTAGAAAGAAATTTTTAAAAAGCTGTTGACTAGGGTACAATTTCCTTTTACCTCATTTGAAAATATATTTCCCTGTGACTCTAAGAAAAATATTTAGACAGGACCATGGTTAAAAGTACTTTTAAGTTTACAAATTATGATCAAAATGAACAGGACTTAATTCTTTAAAGATATTTCACAAAATATTTATCATTTGTTACTGCTAGGTACACTGTACATGTTAATTTATTTAATCTTTAATTAAACCTGTGAAATAAACACCTATAAAATCTGAAAAAGAGGATAGTGGTCCTTGTAAGAAATGACTGTCAGAGAGGTGAGTTGCCTGTGATGCACAGCCTACAAGAGCTGGGACTCTTGCCAGGTTCTGGCTGTGAGTCCGTGTGTTATACCTCAATGCCAAATCACATCTCTCATTACCAGGACTATGGTCACATTTCTAACACAACCAATGCATCCTGTAATTCTTGGGAAATTTCCAGGACAGTCAACTTATTTTACAGGAAGTTTTAGGTGCACAGTGAAGCACAATAAAAATCTTCACAACCTGTATGCAAAACTCCTCTCTACTACACATAGGAGAAATGGTTTCCTGCTCTTCAAGTATCTGTCAGAAATTAGTCCCTAGAAGATATATTGCTGTCTTAAATTTAACTTCAACAAGATCCTGGTGCTACTCCAAGATGGGAAGAATATTTAGACATAACAGCATGAGACATGAATTGTGTGAGGGTTTCTTAAAGAATTCACACATAAAAGAAGATTTTGTCCTAAAAAACAGAATTGTTTTCAAATGCAGAACTTGGGCATCAGTGGTTTGGAAAAGATTGTGCTGCACTAAGTAGAGAATACATAGAAGAAGTTGGCCAGGTGGTTTTAAATGAATTTTTAAACGAATATTTTTCTAAACATCAGGTATGTTTGGGTGTTCTGTGTAAGAAATATGACAGGAATATTTACTTGAAGCCAATTATTTTAACATATGTTCTTAATGTTGACATATGTCCCAAATCAAATGTGTTTTAGCAACAATGTTCAAATTCCTGGCACTATTTCTCATTCACAAAGAGGTAGATTAGATTTCTCAAGGCTTGTGCAGGAGGTAGGTTTATTTTGTAAAATGTTGGCAATACCACTATTTAAGTAATTTCGTTAATAGTATGCAGAGTAAGCAAGATGGTAGAGTATAATTATACATGAATACCTAAAATAGACCAAATTAACCAAAGCATTCACAAAACTGCTATGATCTCTAACTGCTTTTTAGCCTATAAAGTTAATGAAAACTAAAAAGATAGAACTGTGTGCCTTTTATTTATAGTTGTGCTAAATAAACAGAATTACCTGAGTACCAGATATATTTCACATTTATCAAATAAGTTTCAAAGGGTCAAATTAGAGTCCTTCAGTTCTTACTGAGGACAGCTCACAAAATTCCCAGGAGAGAGGCAGGTGGGGTTGAGCTTGCTCCTGCCACTACCCAGAAGCCAGTTAGCACCTCCTGTCATTCCTATAACTGTCACCCTATTGTTGGGTGACTCTTTGCTTTACACAAAAATGTCTTGGTAATGATTTCTCCACATGTGTGAGAGCTTCTGGATACCAGCAGCACAAGTTCACAACTCAATCGGCATGACCAGTTTTATAAAGTATAATAATAGCACAAAGTTCATTAACTCCATAAGGCTTGTCAAAATTCAGAAATACCCCAGTGGAGAGCTTTAAAATGTGAGCTCAGTTCTAATTCAATATTCTTAACCATCAAGAATTGTTTAAATTATCATTAAACAAGCCAGCTACTTGTTCACACTTCCTTTACTGAACTAATTACTTATACCATGATACTCTGGAAGCAAGCTTGTAGATCACCTAATCTTACAGCACCTGAGGAGCCCCTATAAACTTGAATGACAAGTATACACTTTTAACACGTACATGTTTGTTCAACCCAAGTATTTATATAGTGAGTACTGTGGACCCAGCCCCTTTTCTAGGGACAGAATCACTGAAGTGACCCTGGCTTCCAAAGTTGAATAGAGGCCATCAATGTAGCGTGGTACATTTTCTGCAGAAGTCTGCATAAAGTCCCAGTTCATAGATTTTCATCTACCTCAGAAGAATGATTATTCCTTTATTTAAGTCACATAAGCAATAGGCTAGAGAAATGAGCAGTGTGTGCAGTTACTGAAGCATGCGAGGGGACAGTGTTTAAGGTTTCAGTGTTTTATCAGCTGACAGAGTTTATGAGGATGGTAGGAGCAGGCTAAGTGAAGAGAAATGCTGAAGGACTAGAGTAGCAGATCCGGAAAGATTTCCGGGCAAGGCTGAAGAATTTGGATTTTACCATAAAGGTTAGGTGAACTGTCTGAAACCCAGTAGGTAGTGAAGCAACAGGACTGAACGGTAATTAAGGGATATCCCCTCAACAACCAGGTATTGATGGAAGAGGATTAAGAAGATGCTACAGCAAGGTAACAAAGGGCAAAAAAAAAAAAAAAACAACCCAGCCATGGCTCAAGTACAAGAAAAGACAGCAGACCAGCACTCTGGAGGCAGAGGCAGGTGGATCTCTGTGAGTTCCAACCAGCCTGGTCTACAGGGTGAGCTCCAGGCCAGCTAGAACTAAAGGGAGACCCTATCTCAAAAAAAAAAAAAAAGACAAGAAAAAAAAAAACAGCAGAAAAGAAGGAAACTATCTGAGCAGTACTATGGGAAGGAGATCTACAAGACACCAAGCTCGTTATAAAAACAGAAAGGAAAGAAAGGACTCAATCATGTCTCAAGATTCCAACCAAGTCCTGTATATCTGGGAGCCATTTTCAAGATAAAAGATATAAGAGCTTACAAATTTAGAAGTGGTGAATGCAAAAACAGAAACACTGATGGCCCTTGAATAGACCAACTTTATCACCTTGAAGCATTTGGAAAGAACAAGTGAGGTAGAAGAGTGGTTAAGAGAGCAGCATTTCTGTAATGGGGATGATTCTAATAGTGATGGTCCCTACCGAAAACAGTAAATGAGATATAGGTGAAGATCACGTGAGATAGGCCTGATACGTAAATGTTGTGTCATAACATTTTGTTTTGATCAAAATAGACTTGCTCAGTCTATTTAAAAAAAAAATGAAAACTGTGATTCAGTAAGGAGATGAGTTCCACAGAAGGATGCTTTCATTGGACAATGTTTCTCAACCCTGACTGTCCCTCAGAGTCATCTTGAAGCATGTGAAAAGATCTAGCCCAGGCCACTTCCTTGGTGATTGTGATAGACAGTCACCAGTGAGAGAG
The DNA here is from genome assembly GCA_009823505.1 of Rhizomys pruinosus. Lineage (NCBI taxonomy): Eukaryota > Metazoa > Chordata > Mammalia > Rodentia > Spalacidae > Rhizomys > Rhizomys pruinosus. Next base: position 7,041,025 of record VZQC01007142.1, on the reverse strand, counting down.
AAGGTCGGATGGAGGGGCAAAGGGCATATAGGCTCAGCAAGATCTCCCCAAAAGGGCAGGAGGAATAAGGGAGGGCTTGAGCTTCTGTGGTTTGCAGACAAGGGTCATCTCTAACAATATCAGGTCTTTCTGCAGATTCTTTAACTTTAGTTGTCACTATGAGACTCTGGGACAACGTTAACCAGAAACAATGTGAACCCGTTGGCGCTAGTCATTGGCTCTGGCTAAGGAGAACCCTGGAGCCAGAACTTATGGGGAGAAAGAATTCAAGCAGGCCTTGAGGAGCAGAGTGTGGTAGATTTAATGAATAAGCTGCTTCTGGGCATGGAGAAGAGAGTCTGAAGATCTAACTATACCCCGCAAGCTGCAGGCACCTGTGTTGTGGGGCCTCCAGGTTCAAACCAGTGTGCTTAAGTCCAGAATTAACAAGGAAATGGATGGAGGAAGATAACCAGCTGTCAGACTCGCAGGAGCTCTGCATAGATCTGAAGGCTCCAGGTGAATAAGGCAATGTTCACAGCGTCTTCAGCCTGCTTGGTCCTCCCTCTATGTGTGAGACTTGAACGAACAGAGCAGTTGTGTCCAGAATCACCTCTACTGTAACATCCAGCCACTGGAGTGGAGAAGAATGCAGACCAAAGATTTCTTCTATGTTCACTGGCTTCTTCTTGAACACCACGAGCTTGCTGAAGCAGCTACTGTACTGAAGGCTGGAGACAGCCCTGCCCTGCTGTAAAGATAGCATCACACGTGTACATCTGTTTTCTGCAGAAACACTGTGTGGTGGTTTGAATGAGAGTGTCCCCCATAGGCTTTAAGTATTCAGACATTTTGTCCACAGTTGGTGGCACTGTTCTGGAAGGTCTTAGAAGGTATGGCCATGCTGGAGGAAGTCGTCATTGGGGGGCGGGGTTAGTGAGTTTAACAAGCCTTGCCATCTCCAGTCTCTCTCTTTCTTTTGACTTCCTGTGCTCATTGCAAGATGTGAACTTCAGCTTTCTGCTCCAGCCCCAGCCACCATGCCTCCCGCCACAATAGACTCTAATTCCCTGGAACTGATAATCGTAAGCTCAAATAAACTCTTCCTTTTATAAGTTCCCTTGGTCATGGTGGTTTTATCACAGCAACAGAAAAGTGACTGATACACACTGTGAGGAAACTGAATCACAAAATTCTCTCTCCTTATGCAGCGTCATACATCTGCCTTGGCCTAACTTTTGTTTTTCTTTTTTATTATTATTTTTATGTGTATAAGTGTACTGTCTGCATGTAGGTTGGTGCACCCCTGTCGTGCAATGCTGCAGAGGTCAGAAGAGGGCATTGGATTCCCCTGGAACTGGAGTCAAAGACGATCCTTAACCACCATGTGGGTGCTGGGAATTGAACCCGGGCCCTCTGCAAGAGCAGTTGATGCTCTTAACCACTGAGCCATCTCTCCAGCCCCTTGTTTTTCTTTAAGATTGGGTCTTACTATATATCCCTGACTGGCCTGAAGCTCACTATGGAGAGCAGGCTAGCTTTACATTCATGGCAATCTCCCTGTTGAGGTTGCCTCAGTACTGAGATTGCAGTCATGTATCAACATATCTGCATTACTTGGTCTGTTATATGTAGAAAAAAGATGAGTCAAATCATCAGAACCAGACTAGAAATTTGCCTAAGCCTAAAATTCATATTCTGTCGCTATAATAGTGGGTATATTTACAAGCAATGTAGTTGTCTAGGTTAGCTATTTATATAATAAGCATTAGAAATTAAGGATCCATAAGACATCATGGCCCCAAATCTCAAGGAAAAAGTGGACACTAAATATGATACACAATGAAGATATTAGTATTACAAAGCATCAATGACTTTGAACACTTGATCTACTACATTCCATAAATATTTCATAAACCGCTATAATGTATCCGACATTGTTGTAGGCTCTGGGGTCATAACAATTAAGAAAAATGACAAAGTACTTGGCATCAGGAAGCTGACACTTTAGTGGAAGGAAGAGTTAAATTATTTCTTTTTACTTATTTTTTTATTTTGAATTATTTATTTATTATTTTATGTGTATGAGTCTACTGTCTGCATGTAAGTTGGTGCACCCGTGTTCTGCAATGCCATGGAGGTCAGAAGAGTGTGTCGGATTCCCCCGGAACTGGAGTTAAAGACGGTTCTTAGCCATCATGTGGGTGCTGGGAATTGAACATGGGTCCTCTGCAAGAGTAGTTGTTGCTCTTAACCGCTGAGCCATCTCTCCAGCCCCTAAGTTAAATTCTTAATTCTGGATGTGATACTGCTATGATAACAGATTAAATGGAATAAGGAGGTGAGAAGGTGGTGATGGTAGAGAGGGAAGCCTGTTGCTTTACATCTTCGTCTTTTATAGAGATGACTTATCTGAACAGATACCTTGGAAGAAGAGGACAGGCAGTCAGGGAGTGAAGCATGTAGACCCTAGAGAGCAGGAGGAGGGACAGGTGGGCACTTAGAATGATTGGCAGGTAGAAAAACCCCAGGAACTGTATCAGCCACACTCTTATTTCCAAAATTTGTGATTCTGACCTCCACCCTGGGTCTTTTATATGGATGTCAACTGACTCACTAACCCCAGGGTTTTGTTTTTTTTTTTTTTCAAGTTCTCTTTTGGAGTTTTGGTTGATAAGATTTTTCACAGCATGATGTCTTCAGGAGAAAGGAGAAGGAAGATGAAAAGTCATTTCTATCCTCTTTGTCCTCCAGAAAGATTAGAGACAAAATAACTATTTTACAAATCTACCACCATCATTCCAGTCTCCAAAGCCCTACTATCATTTTTTAGTACACCAATTTTCTTCTTTATTATCTGTCAGCTGAGGATATAGGAGGGCAGCCCTTTGCTTTTATATGAAACATTCTCCGTAATTTGGGAAGGCAGAGTTTTCTTTGGGTACTTCTAATTATGAAAACGAACCTGTACACAGCATGAGCCAGGATATTGAACAGCTGTGAGTGAACTCTCTCTGAAGCTGTTGATTCATTAAAAAGTGTACTTCACTCCTGACTGCCTAAGAGCTCCTAAAAATATTGGTAACACAATGCTTTTTGACCCATTTGGTAGCCTCATACCTAGGAAACTTCTTTTTCTCGGCATTTGGAGTTCAGTCACAGAGTTATATGACTTTCTGGAAGATTTAGAGGACACAAAACACCTCAGAGAAAATTGCTTCTTAGTTATAGTTTCTGTGAAGCTAGCAAGAGTTCCAGGTTTACTAGTGTCTTCTCAAATTGGGAATATTAGAAATTCGATTTCTTTCCTCCTGTCATTGAGGCTTCTTCTGTCTCTTGATACGCCCTACCTGCACTTGAACTTTGGTCCACTGGTAACCCTTCATAAGTTATAACTCTTCAAATCGAACCACATGGGTGGACTTAACCAGCAAGTTTTAGAATGGTAGAATGTTTCTTCTTTCTTTTGATGAACTCAGCTTGTAGAATTAAAAAAGAAAAAAACAACTTTTTCACAGAGGGGGAAATATGGTCTTAAATTCAACTTTGATCTAATTATTAAACTTAAATCAGGACTAGCTTTAAGCCAAAAAGATGTTAGTAAAATAAGGCAAACTTTATGACATAATCTACAAGATAAAATAATGTTTGTTCCTTACTTAAATACTAACCTTTTCACAGATGCTTCATGAGTGACTCCATTTCTTTGGATTAAATACTTTTTATCACCACAAATTCCTGTAGACACCATTTATAGAAGGGTTTGGATATGAGATGTGATGGCTTCTTTTCACTAGGTTCATTCAGCATCTGCCTCTTCTACACTATTAATGATGTGGGAATATAAAGGCAGAAACAGATAAAGATACTGAAGTAAAAGAAAATGATGTGAAGCCACACAATGCATTTCTTTAATATTTATCTACTTGGTGGGTCTGTAGGAGGCAGGCACAGTGTAAATGATGAGGAGGGAAGAAGGCCATCTGGACCCCTGGTAAACGGAGTCCTCTCCTTCAGAAAAACAATCGCAGAACCAGCATGCTAGGGCATTTCCACCCATTAAAACTGTGCAGGCCACCACCTGAATGGTTTAAGTGTAGGTTTTCTATCTTCTTTGACACAAGCACATTGGAAATAAAAGGGTGCCAATTTGCCTTTTATAGGCATGTAGACAGTGGAAAATTACTCTAGCATGGCAGAAAAATTTCTATTTTAAAAAAATGGCCGGATGTGGCAGGACACGCCTTTAATCCTAGCACTCGGGTGGCAGAGGCAGGAGGATCTTTGTGAGTTCAAGGCCAGCCTGGTCTACAGAGTGAGTTCCAGGACAGCTGGGGCTACAAGGAGACCCTGTCTTGAAAAGACAAAATAATAATAATAATAATAATAATACGGATAATTGTCCTAAGGAAACAATAGTTTGAGGGTCGACGTCCCAAAGTAAAAAAGGGGGCCCAATGTAAACAACATAAAATAATTGTTCAGAGTTGTAAAGCATCTTTCGAACAGCAGAATATCTTGTCTCCGTGACGGCCATTGGTGTTATCTTGAGAGCATCCTCAGTCCCCTGAGAGAAAAGCCTCTGGGTTTCCCATAGCGGCTTTCTATAGGAGTGGAATGGAGGTGGGAAGACAGATCCTCGATAAAGCAGCATTGGTCCCGAGGAAAGGAAAAGCAGGCTGGGCACTGGCACTCGTCACTCTCTGCTTCCTAACTGTGGATGCAGTGTGACCTGTTCTCCCAGTGGCCTCTTGCCAGGACTCCCCAGCACGGTGGCCAGCACCTTTGAACTGTGAGCCTCTTTTTTCTAGCTCACACCATGGGTCACCAAAGACAGATGGTCGTCATCATTTCTGTAGCTTTCTTCACAGTCTCCATGCTTTACAGACATTGATTAGTTAACTCTTCTATAATCCCTGCCAGGAAGGTCAGCTTCATTAACCAGAAGGCAGAGCCAGACAGCCCTGAGGATTTCTCCTTTCATCCAAGGATGAGATCTAAACTCTGGAGCTCTTTCTTCCAGCAGAAGTATTCCTACCCTTGTGATGTACATTATAATGATGAAAATGGCTTTTCTGTCCTAGGATAAAGAATGCAAAGAAGACTCACAGTTTTCAGTAAAGAAAAAAGTGTTACTCCTGGTTAGAGTCTCTACTGACGCTCAATATGCATGGGTAAACTTTTCAGTCTGTGGCCAGTGGAGGCTTTTCAGGTTAGATGTCTTCATTCCAGTCTTCATCTCATCATGCCCCATCATGTCCCAAGGCTGGGTCCAGACTGCTGGGATTCTGAATGGGAATTTGGAGGCAATGTATTTTTTTAATAAAACTTACTTTTTAGGGGGCGGGCAAAATTTACTTTAAAAACATTAGCGCAATGAGAATAGTAAATAGTAAATAGTCGGAAGAATGGGGAAAGAATTAGCCCAGAATAACACGGAAAGTAGTGTGGAGATTTACTTATAGTAATGAGGGGAAAAGGCCTCCTGAGACAGTAGAATTGAAAGTGAATGACAAGATATATCTTGCTAGGTGAAGAGAAAAGAAAAGAATGTTCTATCCCAAAATAGAAGCTGTGCTAACAATAAGCTAACAAAAGCCCTAAAGTAGAAAAGAGAACGGCACAGCTACAGATCCAAGAGCCCTTCAGTGTGGCTGAGATGAACTGAGAGAGCTAAGATAGGGCCAGAATGTGTACGTCAGATGAGGAAGTCAGCTTTGTTCTAAGATTCTTCAGAACCACTGGAAAATTTCAAGTAGCGATGCAGAAAAATCTTACTCCTATTTGCTAAACAGTGCTCTGTCATTTTGAGTGGTGATTGCAGAAGGAGGGAAGCTGGTTAACAGGCAGATGCAGTGTGTCCAGTGAGAGGTGAGGGAGACAAAGATGGCGATAACTTGCTGGGAGAGCCGGTTGACGTTTGTAATCCCAGCACTTGGGCAACTGATGCCCAAGTCCGAGGCCAACCTGGGTTACATAATGAGTTGAAAGCCATCTTCAACTATAGAGTGAGACTCTGTCTAAAAACAAGACAAAACAAAACAAAAACAAAAAAAAGAGATGAAGGTAACTATTTGAACCAATAGGTTTTAGAAAGCACATTGGACAGACATGGTAGGGGATGTGGGAAGCCCTATAGTGGAGAATCAAACACAGCACCTTGTTCTTCAGATGGAAAAATGGAAGAGAATCACTACTCAGTAATTGGAATTGAAGCTTCTTACAATATATTTGAACTTGGAGAACAAAGATCCATGACCTACTTTTTCTGAACAAATAAAGTATAAATCTAAGAATATTAAAAAATATTTCCAGTACAATGATCACGGTTAGCCTGGTTTCTACTCTTTAGTATAATATAAGTTGGAAGGGAAAAAAACTAAAAAATTCAATCAATCCTATTATTTTTCAAGGAAATATTACCTTAAAATCAATTTGAACTCACTTGAAATGAATTCAGGTTAACTTGGGGATCCAATATGTATTAAATTTGCATTTATGTGGCAAAGTGAGGAGATGTTTAAATACTCAGCAAGAGAATAGCATGAAACTTATATTACAAGTGAGGCAAATGGACAATACACCATAGTGACTAGTATTTAACTAATTAAGATTCTAAGAAAGAAACAAGGGAAAATGTACAGCATAGGAGAAAGAAAATATCAGCAAGTTCTGAGCTAGGAGGCCCAGGAGGAAGGATAGCATGAACAAAGCTCTGACAGACTGTCTCCAGCAAGCTGTGGCCGTCACTGGGACATAAACTCATAACTCCTGTACTCACACACTACGCACTGATGACAGCAGTTCTGGAGGAGAGCATCTGGTTAGTAGACTGCCTAGCCTATAGGCCAGAATCCATCTTGACCCAGTCAGCTGTGGCCTGGGAAGGAGAGTGTGTCACAGGAAATGAGAGCCTGTAATTTCCAAGAACAGAGAAGCTGCTATTCTGGGAGAGAAATCGGATAGTGTTGACTTATGCTTCTAATAGGATCCTCTGCTCACCTTTGTATTCCCAGAGCTCTGCAGAGTACCAAGTGCATACTAAGCATTCAGGGTTGACTGAGGAGTGAATAAATGAATAATGGCAATTAAATACACAGTGGAAGGCAATTTGGGGCTCCCGGTAAGTAGCAAGGACATCATTACACCAGACCAATTGTGGCCCTTTCTCAGTGCATTACCACGGTCTGGCGTCTTTGGAGCTGTGCCTTACTAACAGACATGCTAAGGAAATTAGGTTAGGGCTACTTGCTTGATTATTGACACCTGATACCTTTCATATCTGATTTCAGTGCCTCTCAGACATTACCAGCTATAAGAATGACATGCAGCCTACATCAAAGAACAAGCACCTAAGTCTCACCCAATCTGATATAGCCAGAAGATATGAATGTCAACAAAGATTCAAGGTGATCAATATGCAAATGACCAAATTTGCTTGCAGAAAGATCACCCAATAGACCTTTCTCCTCAAATCCAGTCAACTGCATAGGTAAGAGGTGACCAGGACCCTTTCTGGCCTCCATTATTGTTGTCAAAGCTGATTTGGACTGTCTCTGGCCACTTAGATCCCAATATCTGTGTTCCTATTCACTTCTACTGCAATATCTCTCTGTTTGAGGCCATTACAGCTTTTAAGTCAAACTTTGGGTAGAAAATAGTTAACTACCTTCAAAGAGTAGCAGAATCTAGTCTGTTTACACAAGAACTTCAGACTAGAAATCTATCACTTCAGTATTTCAACATTTAAACTTGATGTCTCTTATGTGAAGCACATACAGAAAGATGGCTGTGCTTTCCTACTTCCCTAAGGAGTTCTCTGTTCACATGGCCAGGTAAATCCCTCCACCACCACCACTCCTGATAAATATCAACAAGTGATAATGATCAAGAAACCTGCCTGGTCTTTATCCCATCCAGTCTACAAGCTAGCTGTGTGAACGTGAGCCAGCCCCACAACTATCATAAGAGTCTTTTGTTTCACCCTTAATGAGAAAAAATCTTGACTAGCAGTTTTCACACAATTTGATCACAAGCCATTGAAAGAAGTTTCACTTGACAACCCGTGACAAGGAAGTTCTCCATAAAGTCCACAAAGTGTATCCTTACTTAATGTTAAGGCCTCTGACATTTTCTCTTCCAATCTATTTTATCCGGTCTATAATTTCCTGCATTGAAAATAACAGGCTGAGAAAAATGCTCAGTCAGCAACATGATTGCTGTGCTTGTACGAGAAGCTAAGTTAGATTTCCAGAATCTACATAAAAATTTTAAAAAACAGGAGTTGTGCTGCATGCTTTTGATTCTGTCATGGGAGAACTAAAGACAGGTGAATCCTGGAGCCCAGGGGCCAAGCAGCCTGGGTAACTTGGCCAGCTCTGGGCCAATAAGAAATCCTGCCTGAAAACCCAGGGTAGACAGCACCTGAGGAACAACATCTGAGGTTGACTTCCACAAGCACACATGCACATGTGCGCACACACAGGCACACCCACAATGCAAGCTGCAGTTTTCTATCCTTCAGTATGAAAAGCACTGGCGTGGTGGCGCACACCTTTAATCCTAGCACTTGGGAGGCAGAGGCAGGCGGATCTTTGTTAGTTCAAAGCCAGCCTGGTCTACAGAGCGAGTTCCAGGACAGCTGGGGCTACAGGGAGACCCTGTCTTGAAAAGACCCCTCCCCGAAAAGAAAAGAAAAGAAAAGAAGAGGAGAGGAGAGGAGAGGAGAGGGAGAGTAATATGATAGGAAAGCGTAATAGGAGAGAATAGCGAGCATCTCATCTACGACGGCCTCGCCTCTACTCGCCCCGCCCCTCCCCCCTCCGCCTCCCCATCCACTCCACTCAACTCCCATCCCATCCCCCCGACACTCACCTCCCCCTCCCATCCCATCACATCTCCCATTACCTTCCCCTCAACCTCCCGGCCCTGCCCTGTTTTCTCCTTTCCATGTCTGTTCATCCTTCATTCTCCCAGATGTTTACGAAAAAAGAAAAGAAAGGAAAAGAAAAGAAAAAAGCACTGACATGGGTGATCCTTTACGGTCTGTGATAATGAATGGACAAGGATGTTACTTAGCATATTTATACATTTCCTCTAATTATATATTGTCATCTCTACAGATAAATTCTCAGGAAAGAAGTGAGTTTCCTAAACTTTTCTGACAACTCTAATAAAATAGCATACATTCACATTATAAATGTATGCGTTTATAATTCATAGGATAAAATGTTTATTTAATAATTATGCAAGCCAATGGGAAAGAAACTGGATTCCTTTCCTTTGTTTCCCACTGAGCCATTTCATGTCCCAAGTCTTGCTACCATTGAATCACGCATGATTTTTAACCTCCCAGGGGAAGGATGAAAGTGAGACTATTTTGACCTCAAAACTTCGTGCTCTGTGTATCTGGTTTAGCCCAGTGCTGTGAAGCAACGATGGGGAAATCCGTGCTCCCAAAGGTTCCCCTTCAACTCTCAAACCCTCTCCTAATCATACTACTGAAAAATCTATAACTAAGGGGCTGGAGAGATGCCTCAGTGGTTAAGAGCACTGACTCTTCTTGCAGAGGATCTGGGTTCAATTCCAAGCACCCGCATGGCAGCTAACAACAGACTGTAACTCTAGGGGAATATGACGCCCTCTTCTGACATTTTTGGCCATTGCATGACACAGGTGCACTTACGTTCATGTAGGTGATACACTCATACACATAAAATACAAATAATGAACAAAATATTTTTAATCTATAACTAAGAACTGCTAGCTGCCACAGTTAAGACCAGAGTGTCTTTCAATTCCAGCTTCCTTTGTTGGTCATGCCAGCCTGTGTTTTGGTCCCCAAGTCCAGACACCAATTGAGAAAGGCAATTAAACAACAGGTGATGCCTCTCTGTCAGGTCTACTCACAGTGGGGTGGAGTTATAAGCAGCTTGTAGATGTATAATGTTGAAGAACTGAAATCTTCAAGGAATGAGGAAGAAGCAGCTATAAAAACAACTTCTCATCACTCCTTGAGCATTGGGAAAGATGGACAGAACAGAACAGGAGCCCACAGATAAGGAACCAACTGACAGAATCAAAGATGTGACATGGCACTAATTTTGGAATGAATCACACATTTAAAGTTCTACTAAAAAGAAAACAGAACCAGATATATTGACGCATGTCTGCAATGCCAGCCCTCAGGAATATCACAAGTTCAAGGCCATAAGTGCTGTATCACACCTTGTCTAAAATAAAAATACAACAAGAAATAAATGAAGAAGAAAATATGAATATCAAGGTAAATGTACCGCAAATTAACGATTTTTAGCAAAGCTTGTTCGGGGGTGTTATATTGTTCTTGGTCTTTTCTCTGTAGACTTGATTTTGTTTTACAGTGATCAGTTTTTCGTAATACTAGCAAGTTAAGTGAATTTTGAAATATGAATCCTTTTAAGAAAAAGTCATGAAGTCTCACCTCAGATGAAAGCCACAAGCTGGCTTTTATGCACCCTTATCGCCACCTGGTGTATGGTACGGTAATGCAAGGGAAGGATGCAGCACAGCTGAATGATCAATGGAAAACATCAAAGCTCCTGGCTAAGCAGCACGTCAAATAGACAAGGAGCCTGGATGTGGCTCTTGAGCTGTGAGCTGCAGGTGTAATGTGGAAAGTGTCTCAAGGCACTGAGATCGCTTTCCCTGGCCTACACTGATTGGTGACTCGCCGGCTTCTTTTAGTTTTGAGGAGATGACAATGTTGTGGTTAGCTTTCTGTCACTATGATAAAAAGCGGCTTACAGAAGGAAAGGTTTGATTTCTTAAAATTCCAGGTTACAGTCTTTCACTGAAGTATGTCAAGACAGGAACTCGAAGACAGGCCTGATATTCTAGGTGGCCACGGTTCCAACCAGTGAACTCACTTCACACCCAAAGAAGTACAGCTGGAACGTGGAGAATGCTGTTTGCTGACTGGCAGGCCAGGTCTACTCAGCTAGCATTTAGACACTCAGAATCATATGTCCAGAGAATGCTGACACCCACCAAGGGCCAAGCCTACTTCATCAATTAACAATCTTGGGGCTGGAATGATGGCTCAATGGTTAAGAAAACTAACTGCTCTTGCAGAGGACCCAGGTTTAGTTCGTTTCACCCACATGGTGGCTAATAACCATCTACATCTCCAGTTCCAGGGATTCCAATACTCTCTTCTGACGTCCATGGGGCATGGCATTGCAGGACACAGGTGCACGTACACACATGCAGTTAACACACTCATATGCATAAAACAAAAATAATAGATAAATATTTTTGCAGGTTTAAAATATTATATTTATTTCTTTTTTGATTTGTTTTTGTTTTTTTACTGTTATTGAACTTTTTCCACACATCATACATCATTTCTCAGTCCAATTTAGAGTCATTTCCCTTTCCATGCCCTTCAGCCCACCTGAGTTCCTGCACTCTGCCATGCGTGTCTTGCATCTTTTTCTGAGTCTTTCCAGAGTTGTTTTTTTTTTTTCTTCAAAGCAGAGGCTTATTGTTTTGGGGAGAACTTCACTGTTTCAGTCTTTTTTTTCAGTTCTTTTGTTGTTGTTGTTCTCTCCAACTTGTATTGCTTCTCTCTCTCTCTCTCTCTCTCTCTCTCTCTATATATATATATATATATATATATATATACAACATACATAAGTATAACATACATAAACATATCACCTGAATTGGAAGACTTTTCTCTTTTTTTTTTTTTTTGCTGAAAGATGCCATGTCTTCCTTAAGGAAGGGTTTGAAGGTTCCTCTTTGGCAAGCCCAAACAACCATCAATCTTGCCCTGTGCTCCACACTGGGGTCTTTCCTTCACATGGTCACCCAAATGAGGTCCAGTAAGCACATGTCCTGTCTTGATCTTCCTGTACTGGCCTCCATCACACAGCTTGGGTAGTCCAACAATGGCAGTCTACACTATGAAGAAGTTGAAATCCCAGTAGCTGCTCAGTCCACAAGCTGGATATCTCAGCAGTCCCCATCTGGTATTGAAGATTTGGTGGATTCTTGGAGAGACATAAGTCTTCAGTCCATATTGGAGGATTAAAAATCTGTGTCTCATGTCTTTGAAGAATGGCAAAAGCAGTGGCAGCCACAGGGTAGATGCACTTGCCAGTAAGAATTGAAGACAGGCAAACAACAGTTCTCTCTTCTCTCTTCTCTCTCTCTCTCTTCTTTTTGTCTTTTTACTAAGATCTCAAGCTTCATATCTGAAGTATAATTTCCTTGGCCTTACTGATTATTCATTTCTGGTTTTACTTTCCTCCTAGATGCTTAAGAGCCACATAGTTAGCCCAGATTAGCCAAGGTTTTTGTTTTCTTAAAATCAGTTGAGGATCTGGTCCTTAGGGGTCACTCGGGGTTTTTTTTTTGGGGGGGTATATTTTAATAATAATACAATCCCACACAGAGATGCCTCAGGCCAATATGATCTTAGAAATTCCTCAACTGAGTCTCTCCTCTCAGCCTGTTACAGGTTGTGTAAAGTTGACAGTTAAAGCTAACTAAGGCAGACAGGTTTATGGTTATGTTACATTTTTTTATTTTATTTATTTCTGTATGTGTATGAATGTACTGTCTGCATGCAAGTTTGTGCACCCGTGTCGTGCAATGCTGTGGAGGTCAGAAGAGGGTGTCGGATTCCCCTGGAACTGGAGTTTCTCCCTGGAACTGGAGTTTCAGATGGTTCTTAGCCGCCCATGTGGGTGCTGGGGATTTGAACCCGGGTTCCTCTGCAAGGAGCGGTCAGCAACTCTTAACCTCTAGGCTATCTCTCCAGCCCACATTACATATTTTTAATCATGAGTATAACCAATGTAATTATAAATAAATTATAGTAAAATGTAAGTAATTTATTTCATTTTAAATTTTTTTTTTTTTTTTTTTTTTTTTTTTTTTTTTTTTTTTCTTGATTCTTTTTTTTTTTTTTTTTTTTTTTTTTTGTCTTTTTGAGACAGGTCTCCCTGTAGCCCCAGCTGTCCTGGAACTCACTCTGTAGACCAGGCTGGCCTTGAACTCACAAAGATCCGCCTGCCTCTGCCTCCCAAGTGCTAGGATTAAAGGCGTATGCCACCATGCCCGGCTTGATTCTTTTATTTGACAGAAAGAAAACAAAATTTGCACATGTGGGACACTTAACTGGAGACAGCCAAGTAGCATTCAGAGACATCGCAGTACCATCTTGCTTTCTTGTTCCTCCTGATGACAAAGATGGAACCTGTCTCCTGCTGACTCGGTTAAAACAAAGTCTGAGCACAGGTATGTCTGATATGGACTTCTTCATGGAAGAGCACAGGTGATTGTCGGTGGTAATAGACTCTATTAGACTACAAAAGCTACACATCTGGGAATTGCTGCCAGAGCTGATGAAGAGAGCAGAATGGAAAACTGCTTCTGATCCTTGCTCCCCTCATCGCTTACCAATATGAGAGTAATCTGTTAATTATGAATCACAGATAAGAAGCCAATGGATTGTGGTGAGATACTAGTTTGGGAAACATGGGTGACATTTTAGAATGAAGGGTTTTCATTACTAGAATTTGGAGGAGGCCGAAGTGGCCTGACAGGGCAGATTACTGTCATGACAATCAGGCTGTGCTGGTCTTCTAGCATACAAAGATGGAAAAGAGACAGTGGGCAAATTAACTCAACGGTAGACATGGTCTGAAAGAGAATCCTTGGATAAGAGCACAGGCCATTAAAAACCTTGGCTTTCAGAGACCCACAGTTGCTCCTGTGTCTCACCTTTTTATTTTATTTTACTTTTTTTTTATGTTTTTGAGACAGGGTCTCCCTTTAGTTCCAGCTGGCCTGGAGCTCACTCTGTAGACCAGGCTGGCCTTGAACTCACAGAGATCCATCATGCCCAGCTCTCTGTCTTTTTTATGTCAGCTAGGTTTGTTGTGTTTCCCTCTCCTCGTTGTCCTGCTCATTCCTCCTCTCTTCTCATCTTCTTTCTCCTCCTTTTCCTACTCCACCTCCTCACTCTCTTATTCCTCCTCCTTTTCTTCCTCTTCCTCATCTTCTTCCTCTTCTTCCTCTTTTTTCTTCTTCCTCCCTCTCTTCCTTGTCTTTCTCTTCCTCTTCTTCCTCCTTATTCATCACCCCTCCACTTTTTACATTAACAAATATCACAGTGAAGTCCTAAGAGGAATATAAAATAAGAAACACATTTTATGAAACTCTTTTAAAATGAGTTCACTCTCTACCTCTGTCCATCTAGACATCCTTGTCTTCCAAAGCTGCCTCTAATTATTCAAGAGATTCTTTCCCTTTCACTCAAATATTAGAAGTGCTTGTTGTTGCCAGGATGCTGACAGCCCATGCTTTTGCAAAGCTCAAAAACTAGGTCTGATTCAGTGAAAGCTTCATTAAACTAACTAGATCACAGTGAGCCTCGGCCAAAAATTTACCTGTTTGGCATAGAAGTAGTCTCTCTCAGCCTGTAATTTCCCTTTCTCCCAGACCATTGCCAACAGATTTGTTGCTGGCTTTCTTCTTCATCTATAAAGCTTAGAATCCCCAGCCACAGAATGGTCAGACACTTCACAATATTGGGGTCATTTAAAGACCAATGTACATATTTTCTCAAATCCAGCCTATGTTATTTTAAATAGAGCTCTGTATTTTAGTGACGCTGTATCAATGTAATGTATTTTTAAAATCCCTTTTTAAACACTAATACAAAAATGATCTCGGTGGTATGATAACTGATGTTTAAAATGAATAGTTTCTGTTAGTTGTGTAAAACATAAAAGAACCTTAAGTTATTCTTGCAAAGGGATTTTTTTTTATTCCTGCCACTGATTTAAGCAGCAATTTGAAAAAGAAAAGTAATAAGCATGAAAAGCAATAATAGCACGTTCTTGGGCTGCACTCGTTGAAGAATGGGAGCTGCATATTACTCGATTCTTTACTAATACACGGAAAGGCAATATGTCAAATTGGAATAGTTTTGTGTGCTTTCACCAAATTAGGTTTGCAGTGCTGTTTTAGCATCACTAGCTTACAGAAGTTTAAGTTATATCTGTAAAATGAGCAGCTAAGTGTTTTATTGATGAGAAAAATTTAAGTTAGAATAAAGTTATATTATTTATTACCATAAAATGAGCTGGAAGGCAGTGTGGGGATCACATACTTTAGCGCTCACTCTGAATCCTGACCTAATGACTTTACTGATAAGGAAACCTAGTCCCCAACAATACCTTATTCCCATAGACCTGGTCAGCCTGGGAGATGTTCCTTCGTTTTTCAAAGACACTGGTGACATGTAATGCCTTAGATAAGGTATATTTTCAGATTTGCTCGATAATGGGAACACTTGGCCCAGAGTTAGTGTTTAATAAGCATTATCTGCTCTGAGCTCATGACTGGGACATTTCTTTTAGACATAATACATAATTAATTGTTGAGTTCCTCTGAGCTACTCAGCAAAAATGACTACAATATTTTCAAAGTTGTCATTGTTGAATTAGTTGGATTTTGGGCTTTCAAGGTGAAACCATATTCTAATTAAATTTTACCCTGGCAGAAAGACATAGACCCACATGGTCAAGAACAACCCTTCAGTCTCAAGTCCTAGAGCCAAGTACTTACACTGGTGTGCATCTTTTTAAGAGGAATATTCTGACTCACAGTTTGTTCTTTGCAAAAGAAATGTTAGGTCAGGGCCCATCTTCAACAGATTACTTTTTCTGTATTTCCAGGTAATATTGTCTCTCAGAATGTCCACAGCGTCTATGATTTGGCTTTTTTTTCTGAAAATTTTAGAGCCCTAACATTTAATTCCATCTAGTATTTCTACTTGGTGTGTGTTTTCTATACATCAAGCAGACTTTCCCAACATGAAATAGGGTGAACGAAACTTCCTTTTAAGGCACAGAGAAATTTCTCAAAAGCCATAGCCATGTTCAACAATATTCTTTGAAATCTCTGCAGTTAACACTTGCCTAAGTGCTTGAACCAAAGCAATACTTAAAACCAAAGAAAGGGCTTTGTTTTATCTAGAATCACTTCTCTGTTTCTTCCTGACACTGGCCGGTCAGGAAACAGCCACTGCTGAAAGATCTGGTTAATATTCAGTAAAAGTCAAACAAGATAATGAAAAGTCTTATGCAACAGGAAGTATCTAGAAAATGCTCAACTGAATTGAAAATGTCTTTGGAGAAAAAAAGTGCGTATAAGGCCCTCTGGCTCCCTGTGACTACTTTTTTTTTCCTCTATAATAAAAATGAACAATCCAGTCACATTGGAGTCTCAATTAATATTTATAAGATTTTAAGATTCTCATTCATGTATTGTTTTGTGTTTTGTTTTCTAATTTTATTTATTTTACTTTTATGTGTATGAGTTTTTGCCTACATCTATGTAAGTGTACTATGTCTGTACAAACCCAAGGAAGTCAGAAGAGGGTGTCAGACACCCTGGAACTGAAGTTACAGGCAGTTGTTAGCCACCATGTGTTTGTAGGAGCAGAGCCTGGATGCCCCCAAGACTGGCAAGATCTCTTCCCCATGGAGCCATGGCTCCAGCCTCCTACATATCTATGTTGAATTAAGTACTTCAGGTCTCATGTCTATCATTTAGCTTTTAGCACACAGTTACACAAATGTTAACCCCTTTTCTTAGTAACAGGTTGAAATATAATTGAAGATGTGGGTTTTTGTGTTTAAAAATTCTCAAATATATTTGTATATTTAATCATTTGAGAGTTATTAATTACTTGTACATTTGTCTTCGGATAGGCCATGCTGGGAAGTGGGCTGAGCTCTCAGTCCACAGGTCAGCTTGGGTGGTGTCCTGCCTGTCATAAACAGATGTAGGGAGGCAGAGAGGTGAGCTCTAATGTGTACCCACAAACTGAAAGTTCAGATTTCATAGAATAGAGACTTATAGTGAAACACTCAAAGAGGTTGAGCATTTGGAAAGGCTTCTATCACATGGAAGGTTTTATCCAAAATGCAGCGGAAGACACAAAGGAGTTTTACAGAGGAGCATAATTCAGTCTTTTCTTGTTTTTAAACTAATTAATTAATGTAACTTTTAGATTTTTAAAAATATTTTGATTTATCTTTATTTTATGTATTTGAATGTATTTCCTGCATGTGTATAATTGCACCCTTGTGCAGAAGAGAGCATCAGATTCCCTGGAACTAGAATTACAGATGGTTGTTAGCCACCATGTGGATGCTGGGAATTGAACCCAGATCTTCTAAAAGAGCAGTCAGTGCTCTTAACCACTGAACCATCTCTCCAAACCCCTTTTTGTATTTTTAAAACTTGCTTGTTTGAAGCTTTTTTTTTGCAAGAAGTGAAAACTATTACAAAGTTCCACAACTGGTCACACACAAGGAATAAGTGACTGTGAGATGCCCAACCCTAAGTTATACTTCTGCACTACAACCCCTAAGCCTAAGGCTCAGGAGACATCATACATGAGGGGGTGAAAAGAATATAAAAGCTGAGGGACAAGACACCTGCTGCTAGTTAGTGCATTCTAGACCTGATTGGGCAGCTTCACCAATGAAATGTCCATAGTACAGTAGCCAGCCAAGATCTGCATAGTAACAAAACCAGTTGACATCTCAAGGTGGCTTGGAGAAATTTTACAGGGTCTCACCTCAACAAGAATAGATGCTGAAGGAGGGAGAATCCACTTTGCCCAAGGACTAGCTCACTAAGAAGTTACCTAATCCCAAGTGGGAAGCCTTAAGCACGGGAACACATGAGCACCACTAAATGGACTCAGTGCATTATATATGTATATATAAATGTATGTTTGTATGTGTAACAGTAGTAACCAAAGAAGAGGAAAAGAAATTGAGGGGGACTTGGAGGAGGACTGGGAGAGATGGAAATAATGCAAAGGCAATGCTCATGGATGATATTCTCAAAGATTCAAATTAATTAGTTCAAAAATATCCAGTGAACAAAAAACTTCCTTGTTTCATGCATATATATATATATATATATATATATATATATATGTCTTTCCATGCCCTCTAGGCACATTGAATATATATATATATATATTATATATATATATATAATATAGTGAAGCAATATAGAATTATATAAGATTTACTTGTAGAATATTTGTAGAATATTATATACTCATGTAAATATATGCATAAATAATCCAGATTTAAATGTGTACACTTTCTCCCAGATGTTAAAGACATTAAATCCTTTCACAGTTCTTTAAATTTTTGTAAGTTCTTGGCCCCTGAATAATATTATTGAAGAATAATGAGTCCCACTTTTCCTAGGAATGACAAATTTAAATCAAGCCAAAATGGAAAGCTATTGCTTGGTAAGTGTCAAAAAAAAAGAGGAGAAAATGTGTCTGTCTTGATTCACACATGTAGAGGAAGGAGGATGATCACAAGTTGAAGGCCAACCTGGTCTACATAGTGAGTTCTATACCAGTGAGGCCTATAGAGTCACACTCTACACAAAAGAAGTGGCAAGTATAAGCAGGAACCAATGAAATTTTTAGATAAAAACGTATCTACTTAAAATATACTTATAGGTAGGTACATGATAGATATATGATAGATGCAAATGAAACCAATATTTGCCACAAAGAAAAGAAATCACATTATAGTCAGTATTAAAAATGACACTGGGGAGTAGGCAAGAGATAGAGTCTGGGGAAGGAAGCTTATTGGGTAAAAAACACTAGAAACCAAGAAGAAAAGCAATGAAAGAAGAGGAGAGAGAGAGAGAGAGAGAGAGAGAGAGAGAGAGAGAGAGTCATAGGAAGGGATATATGGAAAGGAAAACATTCATGAAGCTCTTTGAAGGTAACTGTGCCAGACAATGTAGAGGTATATATTAGGATCCCAGGGAAAATTTTTCTTGGGAGCCTGAAGCTAATGCATTCTAAATTGTGTAATGATCACCCACAGTCCTTCAGAAGAAATCAATAGAATGTGTGCTGTGGTAGAAACAGTCTGGTTAGAAAGAAAGAGCTTTCAAAAGGAGCATGTATAGAGTGCCCTAATCCAACCATTACTGCAGAGAGCTGTTAGTGGGAAGACAACAGGTGTCCTTACATAGCATCACTTGTATGCTGCTGGGGGAAACCATGTGGGTTGTTTGCTGATTACCTTGTTCTCTTAGTGAGTTCCCCAGTAATGTGTCACTCAGTCACTCCCTCTTCTCCTCCCAGTGGTCTTTGATAACCTCTGGGCTCTGTCAACAGAGGACTTTCTCATGTTCTTTCCTACATTGAGGTTGAAGGGTGCTGCCAACACAAGGATGGACATTGTTGGCTGGGCGGAGCTTCTATTTTTCTCATGCACTTATCTGTGTTCTACACCGTCATAAGCATCAGTTTTCACAGGCTATAATACATATAATTCCATGGTTTTGATATGCTTCATGTATAGGAAGTGTGGTTCCCAGTGCTATGAGGTTAATAGATGGTGGGGTCTCTAAGAGCTAGAATCCAAGGTGGTGTCATTGTATTCCTGAGGACATGGCCTTAGGAGGGATTCACCCAGGACATTCAGGACTCTGGTTAATTCTTGCAAGAAGATTCATATTAAAAAGTGAGAAAAACTTTTCTTATTCTCTTTCTCTGCTTTCCTTCTTCATTGTGTGATCTTTCCCTTTCACACACACTCTGTAAAAGGAGGCACTCACTAGAGCTAAATTGACAAAGTTGCCTGATATCAGCTTTTCAATGTGCAAAATCTTGAGATAAATTTATCTATTTTCTTTCTAAGTTACTCAGCTACAAGCATTTTGTAATAGCAGCAGAAAGTAGATTAATACACCAGATAATCAATGAAACATTAATATGGATGCTGCCTTGAAGGTATTAGACATATATGATTAGTATTTACAATCAGTTTTAATTAAAAGTTATTATTAATGTGGATGGGCCTCGTCTCATAGTGGGATGCCTCTATCAAGTACTTTTGAAAATTAAAGTTGTCAATAACCATTTACTCAATTCCTTAGAATATTTTTTTATCTGACTAGTAAGCAGAATAATGAGTGTGGTTTGTTGCAATTGACTGATCTAGAAGTGGAGAAAGGAAATAACCCTCAAATTCTCAGAACCAGAAATGTGGATCTTCCGTGAAAGAAACTATTATTACTCAGATGAAAGGTGGGGCTGAAATTTCTGAAAATCAAAGTAAGTGGCTAAATACACCATGAATTGAATTCCTAAGTTAACAAAGTTTCTAGCCAACTTATTGGAACAAATAGGCCTTCAATAATGGAACCAACCAACCCTCTCAACATACCTGGAAAAAAACAAGGTTATTCAGAAAAGATTTGTAGATGTGTGGATCCCTATGAATTCCATAGGCAACTGGCAAGGTTTTTGAGAAACTTTAACCCTCAAGAAATGTGTAGTCTGCACTGAAAATGTCCAACGCAGAAAGCAAAAAAGGATGAAGCCCTTAAGACAAAAGAGTCAGAGTTGGAAAGTGCATTTACAAGCCAAGGAAGAGCCAGGAGGGCTGGGGCCTGATGGTATGTTGACAGAGAGAGACTTCAGAGGAAGAAGAACACTACTGGCACTGTGACATCTGACTTCAGGACCATGGGAGAACAAAAGTCTGCTGCTTCAATCTTCCCCAGTTTGTGGTAATTTGTTTCAGCTGTCCACAGCCATGAGTCACTCATTCAAACTCTCCCTTTACCGTTGGTGGAAATATCAAGACTCATAAAAGTTGTATAACTTTGGAGGTTTTAATATGGTATACAAAGGAAATAGGAATTATTTTAGTAAGTTTTAAGCTCTTACACTTTCCAACATCTATAAGCAGCCCAACTATATCTAAAGAAACTACAGCGATGTAGTCTGGACACTCATTTGATCAACTTGATTGAACAAACAACATGTCACCCCCCACTGGATGGTGGGGCTGTGGGGGTTTGGACACAACAGCCTGTAGATTGGTTTTGCACGAAGGATGCTTGTACTCATGGATTATCACTTATAGCTAAAAAAGGAAAAAAAAATAAAACAGAGAAAGATGCAAGACAGTTATGGCAGAATACATGATCTGGGATGGGGTGGGGGTGGGGGGGAAGGGAAAGGGAAAAATGCCTGATCTGAATTGGAAAATGATGTACGAAATGCACAAAACATCAATAAAAAAATTAAATTAAAAAAAAAGAAATGTGAAGAAATTAGATTCTCCTCCTTTTGACAGAGATGGTATTAGTATTGTTACTATTACTGTAGGAATAAACAGAGAAAGTATAGGAAAGGTCTGGGAAAGATCAAGAGAAAGGTAAGGGGAAAAGCTCTGAAATGCTATTGAAGGACTTCAGACTATTCCACCATTCTCCCAGAGGCTTCTGGGCTCTAACTTTATAGCATCAACTGCTATTGAAAGACATCCTAAGTATAATCATAACTGATAACATAGCATTCATCCTGAGTTACAATGTAGAGCTTTTCAGCATAGCTAGGATTTGGACACATTTAGACTAGGCCTGTAAGGAACAGAAACCACAATAGAGGCACAAGGATGTCAATGCCAATCACTCCGAGACAGCTCAGTAGAATATGTGCCATGGCTCCCAACTAGTCCACATTCACACTCAAAGCAGGTCACCACATTCTCATCACTGTATATGATTATGGGTCATGATTTCATTGCTTCAGACATCTTTCCAATGACAGGCAGAGTTGCATGGGTTCTGAAAGGTGTACAAGGGCTGTATAAACCAGACACTTCCAAGAAAGTGGAAGATTTTATATATATCCCAATGTGGAGCACAAGTGCAGGATTGAAGGTTGTTTGGGCTTGCCAAGGAGGAGCCTTCAAACACTCCCTTAAGGAAAATATGACATCTTTAAGGGAAAAAAATATTTTTAAAAATTATTATTTAAAAATTGCATACAAAATATTTTCATCATAATCTCTCCCAGCTCCTCCCAGATCCACCTCCATTCCCTTCCCAACACCGTTCTGTCTGCTCTCTGTATGCGTTTATTTTCTAAAACTCATTGAGTCCAATTTATGAAGTCCACATACCCTTGAGTGTGGGGCCATCCACTGAAGTGTGATCACCCACCAGAGGCCACACCCTTAGGAAAGCTATCAGTGGTCAGTAGCTCTTCAGTTAGGTATGGAGCTTTGTGCCCACCTCTTCAATCCATGCATGGGTTTTGTCTTCCTTGAAGTTGTGTGGCTCATATTCATGCTGGACAACTGCTGTGAGCTCATGAATGCAACTGCTTTGTTGTGTCCAGAAAACACTGCTTCTTGGTGGTCATCCACTGCCTCTGGCTCTTACAATATTTTTGCTCCCTCCCATGTTACTGCATAATTCTTGTGAGGAGAAGGCTGATTACTCCACAATTTCTTAATCTCTGTTCTATGACCAGGTGTGAGTTTATGTGTTAATCGCCATCTAGTGACAATGGAGCTTCTCTGATGAGGACTGAGAGATGCACTAATCAATGAGTATAATGATAACTCACTAGATGTCAGTTTAACATTGTCAGTTTAGCAGAATAATAACAGTAGAATCTCCCCTATGACTTGTATCCTGCCAGCCATAAATTCTTGGTCCAGATAATGATGCCAGGTATGGGTTCCATCTTGTGGAGTCGGCCTCAGTTCCAATCAGAAAGTGGTTGGTTACTCTCATGGCATTCATACCACTATTAAACCAGTGGGCATGTCTTGCAAGACTAGTCACTTCTGTAGCTCACAGATTCATAGCTGTATAAGACGGATGATTACATTTCTCTTACAATAGCATGCATAGCTTTTTACAGCTCTTTGAAAGCTAGCTGGTAGGAATGAAGTTTCTAGGTCAGTACCAGACTGATTTCTCCATGTTCTGTGACATAAGCATATGGTGTCTTTAGCAATAGGTTCTTCCCATCCAGTTCTGTAGGTAACCAAGAGCGATGACAGGTACCTTGTAATATTTGGGTGCCTATAGCTCCCCACTGGCCAATAACTCCATTTCCTGACCTCTGTGGATAATCCAAATAAAACTAATTTCAAATCTTACATCCATGTGATGTTTGTCTTTCTGGGTCTGGATTACCTCATTCAGAATGATTATTTCTAATTCCATCCATTTACCTGTGAACTTCATAATTTCATTTTTTTAACAGCCAAGTAAATGGATCACATTCTTATCATCCATTCACTGGCTGATGGACATCTAGGTTCTTGCTATTTCCTGGTTGATGGAGGAAGATTTCAGATATATATATATATATATATATATAATAGGTGTGGGTATATGATATATATATATATATCTGCCTCTTGTTTCTTCTCTCCTACTCTCCCCAAACATTACTGAATATTCTCCCACACACATAACTTCATGTCCTCTTTTTTTTTTAATTACTTACTAAGTCCAGTTAGTGTTGCCCATATATGTATGTATATGGGGTCATGGAAAATAAACCACTGAACCCACGTTCAGAAAATGGATAACTTCTGAGTATTAGGTGGAACTTCCTCGAGTATGCCAGAATTTAGGCTGTCTTGATCTTTTTGTTTTTTTATGTGTATGAATGTACTGTCTGCATGTAGGTCTGTGCACTCGTGTCATGCAATACCTAGGAGGTCAGAAGAGGGCATCGGATTCCCCTGAAACTGGAGTTAAAGACAGTTCTTAGCCGCCATGTTGGTGCTGGGGATCAAACCTGGGTCCTCTGCAAGAGCAGTCAGTGCTCTTAACCACTAGGCTTTCTCTCCAGCCCTGGCTGCCTTGATCTTATACAGGTCTGATGCAAGTAATTACAGTCACTGTGATTTTGTGACAACAATACCCACATCCAGAAGAAAGCATTCATAGCACTGTTTTCCCTCATCTGACTACTGAGCACTTCCTTGATGCTGCTAAAAACTTTGATTTCAAATGTGTAGGTAAATATTATAAGTTCTTCCATCTAACTTCATGGCTCATGATTTACGGAAGATACCAGAAACCTTGGTTAGCAATGTTGTCAAATGGTCAATTAGAAGTGGGAAGTCTATAACCCACAGCTGATGCCACAAGCTTACATCGTCTAATGGTTAGGAGATGTTATAAACCACATGAAGACCCTGTCATACTTAACAGAAGAAAATGTAATTCATGGATTAACATACCATCTAAACATCTGTGTCTATACCGAAGTAACCTACCATAACAATTAGTACTGTTTAGGGGCTGAGAGATGGCCTAGCGGTTAAGAGCACGGAGCTCTTAAGAGGACCGGGTTCGATCCCCAGCACCCACATGGCGGCTGAGACCGTCTGAAGCTCCAATTCCAGGAGAACTCCAGTTCCAGGGGAATCCAACACTCTTCTGACTCCGCGGCGTTGCACGACACGGGTGCACAGACTTGCATGCAGACAGTACATTCATACACATACAGAAATAAATAAAATTATAAAAAAAAATTAAAAAAACAATTATACTGTTTAAATACCTATATATCTAATTGTGTGTGCTTCATTAGTAGGATCGAAAGGTTATGCCTGGACAAGCTGGCAGCCCATGAAGAAAAAAGCCAGAATTGACTAGAGACCAAGACAACAGCTCCAGAGAAAGTAGACTGTTTTGTTTCTCATCCACCTGTGCCCCTTTTCTAAGCCTAGGAAAAATCTGCGAAAGAGGGGCACAGTAGAATGTAAGGGCTGCGATTGGGGTGAATGGTGAAACTACAACAATATAGATGGACACTATTTGATCAACTTGATTGAACATACAGGCCCCCCTGCTGGATGGTGGAACCCATGAGCTGGTGGGGTTTGGGCACAACTGCTTGCAAATTGTTTTACATGAAGGATGCTTGTACTCACAAATTATCACTTATGTTTAAAAAAAATGAAAACAAAACAAAACAAAAAAAAGAGGAAGATGCAGAAAAGTTATGGCAGAATGCAAGATCTGGGATGGGTAGGGGTGGGGTGGGAGGAAGGGAAGGGGATATATGCCTGAACTGAATTGGAAAATGATGTATGAAATACACAAAGCATCAATAAAAAAAATAAAAATAAAGAAGTGGGAAGTCTAAAATAGTCACACTTACTAGAAACAAGGAACTGGGCATCTAATTACTGTGTGGAGAGTTCATTTGTCAGAATAATGACATCTTTCCAATATTTCTGTAGTGTCTTGGGCTTAAGTTGTGTTCCAATTGACACTCACCCATGGGCACCCAGCTCAAGAGAGCTGGTGAGCTATACACAGATCATCTACTTTAAAATACCCTTGGGCCCTTCTATTATTTAGAGTGTCCCATATTATCTGTCACTCATCTTGTTCTTGGTCAAGTCTCCATGGATTTATCCATTCCTAAGGAATAATGATTCTAGAAGTAAGAAATGAAAAATCTCCCAGCTGTGGTAGCACACACCTTTAATCCTAGCACTCTGGGGAGGCAGAAGCAGGTGGATCTTTGTGAGTCCAAGGCCAGCCTGGTCCTCATAGAGAGTTTCAGGCCAGTTGGGGCTACAGGATGACCCTGTCTCAAAAAGACCAAAAAAGAAAAGAAAAAAAAAAAAAAAAAAAAAAGAAATGAAAAACTGGCTTCCACAGAAAAGAGAAGCAAACTATCCTCCTTACTTCTGACAAGCACCTTCAAGGGAGATGATCCCAGAATCTGACTTGGAACACCCTACAGGAGGTGGCTCCAGAGTTCATGAGTCCTGCAGGGCAGTGAGTATACTTATGTTCATGTCCTCCTTGGCCGGGTCCAGCTGTGACGCATCAGTGGGCAGATCACCTCAGTGACATCTTGGTTCTTACTGCAGCAGGGACCATTTGAGACTGAGAGATGACATTGCCTTTATACCCAATCACAGGACCTACAGTACTGGCAGAACTGGGGATTTTATTTTTGTTCCCTGCTCTGCCCCTCATCAGGCCTGGGGAAATAATGACTCCATTAGGAAAATTTCATAATTACTTGACATATGTTATTTAAGATAGCAGGTGTTACCTAATGCATTCTAGGAGTGCTTTAATCAAAGCAGTTCATTTTAATGAAGTTCTTGCACTGATTGTATGCTTCAGTTATCTGTGAAACTCACTTATGTGGAGCCCTTATTCTCTGACAGCATCCAATAAATAAACTGCTCCCCCAGGGCTGGAGAGATGGCCTAGCAGTTAAGAGCGCTGACCACTCTTACAGAGGACCCAGGTTCGATCCCCAGCACCCACATGGCGGCTGAGAAGCGTCTGAAACTCCAATTCCAGGAGAACTCCAGTTCCAGGGGAATCCGAAACCCTCTTCTGACCTCCGCAGCATTGCACGACACGGGTCCACAGGCCTGCATGCAGACAGTACATTCATACACATACAAAAATAAATAAAATTTATAATCAATCAATCAATAAATAAATAAATAAATAAACAAACTGCTCCTATAATTGTGGAATGGTCAGCCTGAGACACTTCTGATTAAGTAAAGATATATTCAAGAACAACTATTCCTAAGAACAACTCTTTTCCAATTAAAACAAAGGGATTTTTATTCCCTATAATTACTTCTTTTATTTTTTTATTATTATTTTTTGGACTTTTTGAGACATGATCTCCCTGCAGTCTCAGCTGTCTTGGATCTCACTTCGTAGACCTTGAACTCACAGAGATCGACCTGCCTCTGCCTCTGGAGTGCTGGGATTAAAGGCATGCACCACCACGCCAGGATCCTATAATTACATCTTAAAGTTAGGCCAGATTTTGTGAAGCATTTATTTTACTGGCTGGTGCCTCTTCTAGAAATTATTTTTCTTCCTTGCTGTATGTAAATTGCTATTAAAAATGTAAACTTATGGCTGATTTCTTCTGTAGCATGAATATCCAAATTCTAAAGTCAGTGAAGTCGCTGCACAAAGTCTTCTTTCACCATTCAGGAGGGAGGTCAGCCATTAAGCACGTCACAGTTGGCTGTCTTCTCCTGCTCCTGGCCTGCTGCCCCCATTCTCTGATGCTGCCATAGACTATAAAATTAACAACTGACTGTTATGATGCTCTGCAGGGCAGCCTGCATCTGGCCCAAGGAGTCACACTGAGCGGCAGTGGCATGGGTAAGTAACTGCAAATGGAGATCAGATTCCTAAACTAGATTGGCATTTCTTTTTTAATAGAAGCTCTCAAACCCAATTTGCATGCTGTATATTATCAACATAAATGCTAATAAAAACTGCCCTGAGCAAATTGTTGCTTTGAATAACATAATGAAGTCTGTGAGAAAACAGAGAAGGTAGTAGTGGGGAGAATTTAAATGTACTCGAATCATGCCATCAACACTACTGCATGCTTGCTTTCTCATTAAAGTACAGTGGGTTGGGTTGGGTTTGGGGTTTTGTGGCTCAAGGCTTCATACGTGCTAAGCAAGTGTTCTGCCTGTCCCCAAACCTTTGGCGTTATTTATTCAAGATTTTTGTTTAGGCTTAAAGAGCTATGTTTATATGCAAACTTCAAACTAGATCCCTCACTTCTCAGGCCACAGCGGAAGGGGCAAAGTTCACTGATGTCACCATTTCTTTGAAACTCAAACTAGAATATGATCATTCATCACTTTTTCCCGGGGAAAAAAAAATCTCACTTTGTGAACATGTCATTGTAACTTCAACCCAATTAGCCCAAATCACAGGAAGCCTGTAAGCAGGACTGATGGGGCTGCAGTTGGAACGAAGTCCCTCCTGAGCCTGTGTTAAAGGTTCTATAGGTTCTTAGCTTGGCTTCGGTTGCAGTGATAAATAAATCCGCAATCAAACAAATGGTGGAGGCAGAGGGTTTATTTTCTCTTTATGGGTTATGATCTCTTCATCAAGGGAAGCCAACTCAAGGCAGGAGTTTGAAGCATAAACTACTGAGGAGCTCAGCTTCCTGGCTTGCCCCATGCTACTTTGTCAGCATGCTTTAGTTTACAATCCAGCAGCACCTGCCAAAGGACTCACTGCCCATGGAAACATGAGTCCTCCCAGAGCAGTCGTCAGTCAGAAAATTCCCCACAGGCCAATCTGATCTGAGAAATGCCTCGTTCTTGTTCATACTTTACAGGAAAAATCAAGCAGCGTGGTATGTATGTGGGGTATTTGGAAGTGGTGGAACTTAAAGAGGCAAGACTCCCTGGAGAAAGCAGATCCCTGGAATCATGACTCTAAAGAGGCGGTAGGGGCCCCAGCTGCCAAAATGGAAGTGATGTTTTCCACTGTGGACTCTGACCTGGGTACTATCTCACAACAGGCCTGTTCTAGTTTGTCTTCCATTGTTGTGACAAAAGACTATGACCGACACCAACTTGGGGAGGAAAGGGTTTATTCAGCTTACTTCTCCTGGGTCACAGTTCATCACTTAGGCAGCCCAAGGCAGGAACTCAGGGCAAGAACCTGGAGGCAGGAGCTGAAGCACAGGCCATGGAGGAATGCTGTTCACTGGCTTGCTCCTCTGGCCCATTCCCAGCCTGCCCTGTTATACCATACACAACAACCTGCCCAGGGTGGCACCACTCATTGTGGGCTGGATCCTCCCACACTGCTCGACAATCAAGACAATACTCCACAGATGTGGCCACAGGCCAATCCAATGGAGCCAATTCCCCAATTGAGGCTCCTTCAACCCAGATGTGTCAAGTTGACACTAAAACTATCCAGCACAAGGCCCAAGCAAGAAGACCAAGCAAGCACAGACTGAAATCTCCAAAATGGGGAAGGAATTTGAAACTTTCCTCTTTTAAAATTGATTATTGCGGCAATTTTGTTATAATGTCAGAAAGATGATTGACACATTATGTAAAATGAGATATTTATATTCACATAAATGGAAAAGGCAGTGGGTTAATATCATGCAGGTTCAGGACAGAGATTCTGTCAGTGTAACTTTTTGTTGATTTATAGAAAACAAAAGGCATCAGTGTCCAGAATTCCTGAGAATTTTCCATGTCCTTTAACAGCAGTTGCCATTGATCGATTATGTATCCATCTCCATCCCACACAGGAGTGTGAGTTCTTTGATACAAAGATTATATTTGCATAGGTTTAGTATCCCAAAAGTTCCTCTTACTAGATTTAACAGTGTTTGTCTTAAAGTCATTATCCTTGATTGTAAAGACGGACAGGTTTACACAGGAGTTTTTATAAATCTCTGTACTGCGGGCTGCACAAACTCATTCAAATGACAGTAGCAGGTTTTACAGTAATGAGATGATCTACAAAGATCTACCAAAATTATTGAAATATTAATTCTAACACATGTCAAAATGTACTATCCAGGGTTACCTTGTATCAACTATAGTACTCATAATTACACATAGAATATTTTAATTGGTTTAGATTTATTCTTCATTTTCTAGAAAAGACTGCTGTCAGCCACAACTATATGTAGCAATATCACTCTCACCTGGGATTTGCTAGGCACTCATACCTTAATTAACAGACCTTATATCCAATGAGTGCTGAAAATTTAAATTTCCATAAAAGTAAATGTCTATCTAGTACTGTGTTACCTCACTCAGCATAATGGCTTTGAGCTCCATCCATTTACCTGCAAAGTTCATAACGCCATATTTCTTTACTGCTGAATAGTACTCCATTGTGTAGATGTGCCACATTTTTGTCATCTACTCATCTGTTGAGGGGCATTTGGGTTGGTTCCAGCTCTTCACTATTGTGAAGAGAGCTGCAATAAATAGGGATGTGCATGTATCTTTGCAGTAGGATGAGTCTTTGGGGTATATACTCAGGAGTGGTATGACTGGGTCAGGTGATAGGTTCATTCCAAGTCTTTTAAGAGAGAATGGTTTCCCTCATTTGTGGATGCTAACACCAAATCCCCCAGATGAAAGGCAAGCTGGATAAAATTATTGTTATATTTCTGTTTATCTGAAAGCAAATATGTTGTTAAAATATGAATCTCTCAACGGGCTCTAGAATCCACCCGCCAATTATTTTCAGACTCTCTAATTATGGTATATGGTTGAAGAGTATGTATCCATATATTAGAGTAATATAAAATTAATGGACGAAAATGTAAATTCCTAAGCATAAAAAAAGGCTGAGAGAAAGATGCAGGACAGTTATGGCAGAATGCATGATCTGGGATGGGGTGAGTTGGGGTGGGGGGAAGGGAAAAGGGAATATGCCTGAACCAAATTGAAAAATTATGTCTGAAATACACAAAACATCAATTAAAAAAAGAAAAAAATTAAATGTCTATTTTTTTTAGTCTTTTTGAGACAGGGTCTCCCTGTAGCCCCAGCTGTCCTGGAATTCACTCTGTAGACCAGGCTGGCCTTGAACTTGCAAAGATCCACCTGCCTCTGCCTCCCAGTGCTAGGATGAAAGGCGTGCACCACCATGCCTGGCTAAATGTCTATGTTTATAGAGTCTTTTATCTAAATGCTTGTGTTTGAATTGAAACATCTATTTCATTTTTCTTTGGTTTCCCATGATTAAACTTATATAAGATTATATTGAAGCTGAATTATTCAAAAATGAACCCTAAAGATCAGTTCTTGGCATTTATTCAATGTAGCAAGATGAAAGTACTGAAGTTTAATGGCAATGCCATCTGAATTTCTGCAAAGTAGCAGAATTCCCCCAAATGTGGAAACCACAACAGTTAAACTCTGTATAAACAATCTGTCCATGTCCTAGTTAGCTTGCTATTGCCTTAATAAAACACTCTGACCAAAACCAGCTTGCGGAAGAAAGGGTTTGTTGTATTTTATATTTCGAAGTGATAGTTCATCACTGCAGAAAGTCAAAAGAACTCAAGGCAGGAACCTGGAGGCAGGCACTGAAGCAGAGGCCATGGAGGAACGCTGCTTTCCAACTTGCTTCTTCTGGCTTGCTCCTCTGTCTTCCCTATCCAGCCCAGGAATAACACCACTCCCAGCGGTCTGGGCACTCTTGCATCAATTAACAGCTTAGAAAATCCCTGGAGAGATGGCCTAGTGGTTAAGAGCACCGATCGCTCTTACAGAGGGCCTGGGTTCGATCCCCAGCACCCACATGGCGGCCGAGAACCATCCGAAACTCCAATTCCAGGAGAACTCCAGTTCCAGGGGAATCTGACACCCTCTTCTGACCTCTGCGGCATTGCACGACACGGGTGCACAGACTTGCATGCAGACAGTACATTCATACACATACAGAAATAAATAAAATTTAAAAAAATAAAAAAAAGAAAATCCCTCACAGACATGCCCACAGGTCAATACGAAAGAGGAGGTTCCTCAGCTGAGGTTCTCTCTTTCAGATGACTCTCCTTTGTGTCAAGATGACAAAAACTGGGTCTGGAGAGACGGCTCAGTGGATTAGAGGACTGACTGCTCGTGCAGAGGACCAGGGTTCGATTTCCAGCACCCACATGGCAGCTAAGAACCATCTTTAAGCTAGGTGTGGTAGCAAACACCTTTAATCTCAGCATTCAGGAGGCAGAGGCAGGCAGATCTCTGTGAGTTCAAGACCAGCCTGGTCTACCAGGCTAGTTCCAAAACAGCTGTGATAACTTTATGAAATTGTGTGAATACACAATTTTTCTAGTTTGTCTTCCATTGCTGTGACAAAACACTCTGACCGACACCAACTTGGGGAGGAAAGGGTTTATTCAGCTCACATCTCCTGGGTCACAGTTCATCACTCAGGGAGCCTAAGGCAGGAACTCAGGGCAGGAACCTGGAGGCAGGAGCTGAAGCACAGGCCATGGAGGAATGATGTTCACTGGCTTGCTCCCCTGTCCCATGCCCAGCCTGCCCTCTTATATAGTACACAACAACCTGCCCAGGGTGGCACCACCCATAGTGGGCTGGGCCCTCCCACATTGCCCAACAATCAAGACAATACTCCACAGATGTGGCCACAGGCCAGTCCAATGGAGCCAATTCCCCAATTGAGGCTCCCTCAACCCAGGTGTGTCAAGTTGACACTAAAGCTATGCAGCACAACAATATAGTTTTTTTTTCATTTCAGATTATAATATCTAAACTATGACAGTATGTTGAAGGATGATTTTAAGTGTAACACTTAAAATCCACTGTGAACATGGATAAATGTAAATTAGTGCCCAGCTGTTATTTAAAATATCCAATATTTCTAGAATAATTGAAGAAATGTATGTCAACATTTCAGTATGTTTTCTCATATACATATAAACTTTGAGAGTAGTCATAATTTAACATTATTAGTATGTAAAGTGGGGGTGGCTCTTCACTGAGTAAGGAAGGGCAATGCAAACAGCAGGTGATTCTAGTTTTGAACTAAATCCCATCACACAATGAACTACATGGAGAGAGACAAGACTCCTTACAACATTTCACTGTTTCAGTTTCTCTATGATTAAAAAAAATAAGTATGTACTAGCTTCTATTCCAATATTCTTTTCAACTTTAATATTTAACTGACATTTAGAATAGTTTGGGGACACCCTTTCTTTTTATATACCCTTCCCTGACCTCCATCGAATCAACACACTCATAGAATTGCTCTTTCTGGATATGTACATATAATCTATTCATTTCTCTTCAGTTCCTATTCTTCTTGGTTTGTGCTATCACTTATTGCTTCCTGGGTTTGAGTAACAAGCCTCTGATTAGACTCATTCACCACATCATCAGTCCCTGTTCGCATTTTCCACTCCTTGCATATAAACATGCATACAATTTTTGCCCCATTATATTGTATAAAATAAAAAATTGTATTTTTATTTAACAAAATATTTCTTCAAGACATAGAACTTAAGAGCCAAAGGATGTTGTGAAATGCTAAATTCTGGGCACATTGGTGGACGATCCCTGTGGTTACTGCCCCAAGATCTGCATGATATGATGCCAGCATGGACTCAGGAGGGGGCCCCTGTGTCTGCCCCAGTGAATGGCCCCCATTCCCACACACCCCTACTCCCACATACATAAGGGCAGAATTAATTTAACTGGGACATATTTTAGGGAGGCCCAGGGAGAGTTGGAAAGCATGGAAAGGGTCAACATACACTATATAACGTGTGACATTTTCAGTAAATAAATATTGTTTTTTAAAAATAAAGTAAAAAAAATAAATAAATAAAAATAATAATAAAAAAATAAATTAAAAAAAACTGGCCGCACGTGGTGGCGCACACCTTTAATCCTAGCACTTGGGAGGCAGATCTTTGTGAGTTCAAGGCCAGCCTGGTCTATACACTGAGTTCCAGGACAGTTGTGGCTACAGGGAGACCCTGTCTCGAAAAGACAAAAAATAAATAAATAAATAAATAAATAAATAAATAAATAAATAAAGTCATTTCTTCCTTGGTTTTATTTTCCTTTTAGAAAATGCCAAGATCTTTAGCATGGTTTTCCAGCCATCTTCCAGAGCCTTGCTCTACCTAATCTAATAATCTGTGACTTCTCTTCAACCCTCAGGATTCTCAACATACACCACTATTCCCACATCTCCTTACCAAGTTAACACCATAAGCTCAGTTCCTTGGGAAAACATTCACAGTTCACGGGCCAAGTTAGATCCCAATGACATGTTTCCACTAAGGAGTGCACTTTTCTTCCTTATAATTTATCACACTTATGATTTTTAAACACTCTAATATAATATCTATGCAGCAAACAGGCCTAAGGTAACTTGCTTTTCTGACAACTGGCAGAATATTTTGTTAAATAAAAGTCATTTTTAGTTATTAAAGGGAGAGAAAAACTATAAGGGTCCACATGCTGAAAGTAAAAATGCTAGTTAAATAGCTGGTATGAGATGAACTGGACCTCTAATATGTTCTTCTACACTATGAATATTCATTAGCTAGGTGTTAGTCTGTTAGTTGCCCCAAAGTCTAAACCTTCTGAGCAAAATCCCATGTTCTGTACTTAAACACACACAAGTATTTAGCAGAGGACATGCAGTGAGAGTCTCCATAAACTCAGCCAAGCTTGACACCAACTCTAGAGGCTACTTCCATAATATGGAGACAGAAATTTTACCAGAGTTTTAGGATCAAAGACCCAGTTCTAGGAGTTTCAACTGAGTAATTTTGGCTACCTGCTCCAATATGCCAATTACAAAGATGAACAGTGTTATACACATGGATGAAATCTAAATATATGTATGGAACACACTCAAAACAGCAGTCAAAAAGATGAAATCAATGTGCTTACACAGGGAAGTATAGGCAAAATTGTTCCATGACCTCAGCTCCATTGTCAGAGTGCTCACAGATTTGGGGTTAAGTAGAGGACTGGGACACAGAGCAACAGATATGTGTAATTGAACAGACATGGTCAAAGGGTGGTGTGGTTGAACCTTGTTTCAAGCTCTGCTTCTAAAAGGTCTTTGAAACATTCCATGTTGCTTAAGCGAGTGAATCTGTTCCCTAGAAAAGATTGTTCCTGCTTGGGAGGTGATTTCATAACAATATTTCTTAGGCTCTGTTATTTCTAGATTCTAGGGTGATTACAGTTTTAAGACAGTGACTGGAACTTTCTGGAGCCTTCTGAGGATCTGGATCAAGACACTATAAAAACCGAGAGATGTTTCAGTCACTCTTACTAGTCTGCATTCGGCCATAAAGAAGAATGAAGCAGGCTAGATGTCACCAGGTTTTAGACAGAAGCTCTTTGAGTGATCAACATCTCTATGTGCAGGGTGTAAGAGAAACAGGCACCAAATGAAGACAGAGGGTGGCCAGGGTTTCATCCTGTTTTTAGTAACCCTGGGGATCCAAGTGAGGAGCCAGTGGTTTATAGCAAAAGCAGTTTCTCAGTGTCTATTATAGAAGCAAGCATTGAGTTTCAAATCCATGGGTGTTAGCTTGCTAAGCTTTCTGGTCACTTATACCTCCACTACTACTGAGGATACATGAGATAAGTTTTTAAATTCATCTTGTTTCAAAACCTCCCAACTCTGCAGCAAGATGCTGGTCTGCAGGAATTTCTGCTCCAGGACTGTCTGGACTCTAATATCAAGCCACAGGCAACAAGAATATGCTGAGCTCCGCTTGCACCTGGAAGTCCCTCAAGGGCCTCCAGTGCTTTCCTCAGAATTGCCCTCGGGCTGTGACATCCACCCATCATTAGTTAAACACAGTGAATCTCTGAAAAAAAATGAAGACTGAAAGGCTCAATTCTCCTGCTTTAAAGAGCAAACTGGCTTACTTTCACACAAAGGAGAAGCTTAAATGAGTAGGGATATCATGAGCTCCCAATCAAACCGTAGCAAAGACACTATTCCTAAAAGCAAAATGATATTCTTTTCCTGCAGTTGCTTAACTATGAAGACATTCTTGAGATTCTCTCCAGAAGAAAGAAATTACACTCCAAAGTGACTTCTGCTTTCTAATAGCCCACCTGAGCTCTATACAATCCAATACTCATACCTACAATCCCTAATCTCTAAATAGAGTCACCTATGTTAAAGACATTAAAGACACCCCCAGTTTACTTATTTATGTATATTTACGTGTCAATGTATGTGCCTGCATGAGTTTATTACACTACCTGTGAGCAGGTTCTCATGGAAGAGGGTGGCAGTACCTCCTAAAACTAGAATTATTTGCAGTTGTGAGCAGCCTGATGTGGATGCTGGGAAGTGACTCTAGGTCCCCCAGAGGAGCAGTATGTACTCTTAACTGCTGTGCCATCTCCCTAGCCCCAAGATCCCTGAGTTTTGAAAGAAGCTTCTCTTGTATCTAATTTGTTGTAGCACTGTATCTGCCCTGGCTCAAGGATAATGTACATAAAGGTGTTTTATTATGCATTATGCAGAGTACAGAAAAGGGTATTCATACTGTGAGACCTCATGTTCTTTTGCTGTGAAGTGCACATTTTAAGGAACCAGGAGGATGGAGACAATTTGGTTCTATAATTATGCTATAAACACCATGATCTTTAGGCTTCAATAATCTATTAGAACCTATACAATGAAAGCTTAAAGTTTACAGCTGGGGCTAGAGAGATAGCCTAGAGATTAAGAGCACCGACTACTCTTGCAGAGGACCCGGATTCGATCCCCAGCACCCACATGGTGGCTAAGAACCATCTGTAACTCCAATTCCAGGAGAACTCCAGTTCCAGGGGAATCCGAGACCCTCTTCTGACCTCCGTGGCATTGCACAACATGGGTGCACAAACCTACATGCAGACAGTACATTCATACACATATGAAAATAAATAAAATGTAAAAAAAAAGATTTAAAAAAAATTATTTTTTAAAGCTTACAGATAAGCCCATGACTGAAGGATGCCAGACACCTGCCCAGGTGTAGACTGCCAAGGAACACTACAGCTGACTGATCACAGCAAGAGGTGAAGCTGTCCTACAACAGGCCCTACACAGCCAGGCAGCTTGTTTACGGTGACTGCAAGGAAGAGCATCTCATAAAACCTGTGGTGCTGTAAAATTACCAATGGATTCCATTGCCTGATGTGTCCCATTGAATCTTTCCAGTCTCCTGTAGATTACCTACATGCAACTGACTATAGGAATTAAGGCCCATAATCTAGGAGGAAAAAAACAGAAGAAAAATGCAAAAAAGCATTTTGCATTTTTCTCACATCATTCTCTCATTCTATAACAATGCACTGTTTTCTGTGTGCCAACTACTGCTCTAGGAAACAAGGATAAAGCATTGCACGAAAGAAACGAATTTTTTTTATAATAATACTATATTCTACTGAGAAGAGATAATAAAAATAAAATATACAAAATATGGTTTACAATTGTTTTTATATGAGCAATATCAATTGTCGAAAAATAAAAATTTCAGTATTTCACCAGCTTAACCAAGAAAGTCTCATTTTTCTTCCTATCACAGAGTGTTATGCTCTGAGCCCCCACATTCATCTTGGAGCTAAATCATCTGGAAAATGTCGTCTAAAGTTACCATGCCAAGAAACAAAAGATGATAAAAATAGAGCAAAGACTGACTCTGTTAAAGAACTGACCCAAGTTCCTTCTGTTAGATTGGATGGGTCCAAATTGGTCACATGCCTCCCTCTATGCTAACTTCAGCCTGGGCTGAGACTTCTAGAGAGCCACAGACACACAGATACATAATGAACACTCTAGTCTCTGCCATTGCATGCTAGAAAGTCAAAAATACAATGGACCATAAAGACTAGCAGACTGGAACCATAAGCAACAAGCACAGAGGGCCGCTGAGTTGAGAGCTGGATGCAGTTTTAAGCGGGGAACTTAGGATAACTCTCAATCCGCAGGTGAGATATGAAAAAAGGTTCCAAAGTGAGAGAATCATCCCCCATGTGGCAGGTTGGGGAAAGCTTGCCTATGCAGACGTAGCCAAAGCAAGGACATCAGTATCAGGAATGTGTTTTGCTTTTTCAAAATGCATGGCTCCTGAGTAAGGGAAATGGAACAGGAAATAAGGTCAGAGCTACCAAAGGTCCAATCAGGAGCAACTTCCTGGAAAGCC
This sequence comes from Rhizomys pruinosus, assembly GCA_009823505.1. NCBI lineage: Eukaryota > Metazoa > Chordata > Mammalia > Rodentia > Spalacidae > Rhizomys > Rhizomys pruinosus. The sequence goes on along the minus strand of VZQC01007142.1, from coordinate 7,003,659 downwards.
TATGACTTTCATTTTTATTCTGAAATGGAGAGCGTTTGCAAGACATTGACCAGGAGATGAACGTGATTTCCAATTAAAATAACCACTCTGGTGATCAGTATATCGTTATGTACATGGAAAATAGACTATAATGCATAAAAAGGAAAACAGACATATGAGTAAGAACATCCTGCAGTAATCTGAGATCCGGTGATGGTGTTCCCCATCAGGGCAGCTGCCAGGAGAGAAAGCTAAGTTCTCAGTCATCTTGACAAACAAGGCTGTGTGCAGGTAAAAGAGAGGTGGGAACACAAAGGACTCTGACTGAGGAGGCAAGGAAAGATGGAGAGAGAAAATTTGAGCTGAGCTACAAAGATTGCCCTTGAGAGAGAATCCAGATTGGGAGGGGAAAGGTCTAAAATGTCTCTGTAGGAAGGGACGGTGAGAAGGAAAGAAAAAAGAAAAAGGTCTGAGAAGCATGAATTTGCAAGCGGTGTGCCAGAGAAGATGAGACAACAGAATTAGAGGAAGGCTTTTTGTTAAAGCAAGTACTTTACATAGCTTAGTGGGAAGCCTTTCATTACAAAGGCTAAGCTAGAGCTGGAGAGAAGGCTTAGCGGGTAAACCCCTTGCTGCACAACCTTGAGGACTTGAGTTCCAGTTCCCAGAACCTGAAGCTGGGGACATAGTAGTATACATCTGTAATCCCAGTGTTCCTCAGTAAAATGGAGTGCAGACACTGGAGAATCCCCACAAGGTCACCGGCCAGCTAGCCTGGCACATACAGCAGTGAACGATAAAGATACCAAGTCCCAGACCAGGTGGGAGAAGATCCAGGTCAATACCTGAGGCCTGAGGTTGTCTTCTCACCTCTGCTCATGTGCGTTGTGGTAGAGTGCACAGAGAGAGAGAGAGAGAGAGAGAGAGAGAGAGAGAGAGAGAGAGAGAGAGAAGATATAGTTGTTATTTTAATTTTTTTTGGTCTTTTTGAGACAGGGTCTCCCTGTAGCCCCTGCTGTCCTGGAACTTGCTCTGTAGACCAGACTGACCTTGAACTCACAAAGATCCGCCTGCCTCTGCCTCCCAAGTGCTAGGATTAAAGGCATGCACCACCACACCCGGCATGTTATTTTAATTTTAAGACTAAGCTGGGCAAAGCAATTTATAAAGTTCCTCACAAGATTAATTAACCTTGCATTCAGAAATAAGAGAAGTTTCTTTGCTTACCAAGCAAAAGCCAGAAGACTCACATTAGTTTCTAGGAAAATGAAGAGAGAGGGGAGAGAGAGGGGAATCCATGAAGACACACAGCACACCACTTTTCCCTCTTATTCTTCCAGACTTGAAAGCAAAATGTGGGCTTAGCAACATCTAAACACCCTGGAGCAATGTCAAGGGCAGAGGCTTTTGTTCTGATACATTTTGAATGCTCCATGCACCCTTATGTTGAACCATAGCTCTCCACCCTGCACAGCACCACCTGACAAAGGACCCTGCGGAATTGTCTGTTGATGCCAAACAACATAATTTGCTTTCACGTTATATGTGAATATTCACATATATGTGAATATGATGTATGCGTGTTTCATGTACATGCATATGGAAGCCAGAGGATGCTGGGAGTCCTGCTCTATCTCTCTTATTCATGTTCCTTTGAGACAAGAACTTTCACTGAATCTGAAGCTAGTTTGGTATCCAGCAATCCCCAGTGATCCTCCTGTCTCTGTTCTCCAAGGCACCGGGGTTGCAGGCCCATGTGAGTGACCAGTCTTGGCTTTTTAGGTGGGTGCTGAGATCCAAACTCAAGCCATCAATGCTTGTACAGCAAATGCTCTCATCTGATTCACCATCCCCCTAGCCAGCCCCCCTACCCTGGAATAGGTTTTTAATCATCAAAGAGCAGCAGGTGGTCCATGGTGCTCAATTATTCCAGTATCACAGTGTCATGCAAGCTTCTGATCTAGCTGCGCATATACAACCTAGGTACCAGGTCATATAAGAACAGAATGATGGTGATAGAAATCTGAGAGCTGCAAGAGTATTACCCAGTGAGAGCGAACCCATCTAATGGCAGGGGAAAGATCTGCTGGCATCCCCTCCTGTGGCTGTCTTCACTGCTGAGAGGTGCCATCTTTTCTACTTATTCTTGAGGAACCTCTGATTAGCAGATGTCTACGTTCAGTAATCAGTCAATGTTTTGAATTACTTTCACAAGGGAATCTACTAAATCATGGTACCCTTGCTAAGATAAGTTTAAACCTAATTCTACTAAGTTTTTTTTTTCTATTTCTCAGTGGGCTAAAAAACATTTAAACACAAGTAAGTTAGAGAGTAACTGAACGAGTTATGTTTCTTCTGCATCATATGCTATTTAAATGTTGGTTTAAGGACATACACCACCTTGCTGCAAAGAGTGCTTGACCATGGAAGATTGCGGATGCCAAGATGGTTGGTTTCAGGGAACTGGAGGAAAAATTTACTTCATAATGCCTTTGATCTGTGTCTACTGGGTATGTTTTACAAATCTGGAATGTATGGATTGCAGAAAGAAAAGTTCTATCAGTGAGAGCTCCTGAGGCCAACAGGACATATAAACAGACAGGTAAAAGACATATGATAGGATTTTCTTATGCAATTATGAAAACTTGGAAGTCCCATAATATTCCATCTCCAACGTGAAAGGAGAAAGCAAGGAAACTGATGGGACAATTGTCTGAAGAATCTTGAAGACCTGAGAAACAGGGGCTGCCTGCGCAGCTTCCAACTTCCAACTTCCAACTTCTTTCTGTAAGTCCACAGGAGGATGGGAGAGTAGGAGCTACTTATGTCTTTCTGAAAGTCCAGAGACCTTAGGGATGGATTAATGCACATGGATGGACACAGGCTCTTCCATATTCAATCCTCTCATTCAGATGGTGATTCCTGGAAGCATCCTTACATAGATCCTCATGTTTTACATGATTCCTGGCAGTGTCCTTACATAGATCCTCATGTTTTACAGCTGACTGGGCCTCCCTTAGGCCTGTTATTTCACATTAAAAAATTACGCAACAAGAAAACTGTACTAAAAAGTTATATGCCTGGTCGCTGCTTAAATACCTATATATCTAATTGCTTGTTCTTCATTAGTAGGATCAAAAGGTTATTCCTGGACAAACTGTCAGCCCATGAAAGGAAACAGCCACAATTGACCAGAGTCCAAGTCAACAGCTCCAGAGAGAGTGGACTGTTTTACCTCTCATCCACCTTGCCCCTTTTCTAAGCCTAGGGAACAACTTGCGGAAGAGGGGGCGTGGTAGAATGTAAGGGCTGCGATTGGGGTGAATGGTGAAACTACAGCAATGTAGTCTGGACACTCATTTGATCAACTTGATTGAACAAACAACCTGTCACCCCCCACTGGATGGTGGGGCTGTAGGTGTTTGGGCACAACAGCCTGCAGATAGGTTTTGCATGAAGGATGCTTGTACTCATGGATTATCACTTATAGCTAAAAATGAAAAAAAAAAAAAACTGAGAGAAAGATGCAGGACAGTTATGGCAGAATGCATGATCTGGGATGGGGTGGGGGTGGGGGGGAGGGAAAGGGAAATAAGCCTGAACTGAATTGGAAAAATGTATGAAATGCACAAAGCATCAATAAAAACTAATTTAAAAAAAAAAGTTATATGCCTGAACTGAATTGGAAAATGATGTATGAAATACACAAAGCATCAATAAAAATAAATTAAAAAAAAATCTAGGAGATAAAATCCAAATGGGAATGTATCTAGTCTAAGTTTGTACCATGTTTGTTATCACCACGAAATAGTTATGAAACTTGGATAAGAAATTGATCAGGTATTCTATTAGGTAATATGAAATAAACAACAAAGAAATATTCAATGTAATTAAAAGTAAGGATCTTTATCCTCCCTGTGACACTTCCTTTCGGAGGTTACAGTCCTTCACTAATGCACTCATTCCAACTCCTTTCCTTCCTTTAATATCATGTCTGTAAACTTTACACAATTGCATAGTGGGCAACGGTTTGAAGAAAGTTATAAAGTCTATGACACACTTGTTTTTCTTTTTTTTAATTTTATTTTTATATGTATTTTTATATGTACTAGCTGCATGTAGGTTTGTGCACCCGTGTTGTGCAATGCCGCAGAGGTCAGAAGAGGGCGTCGGATTCCCCTGGAACTGGAGTTAAAGATGGTTCTCAGCTGCCATGTGGGTGCTGGGAATCCAACCCAGGTCCTCTGCAAGAGCAATCAGCACTCTTAAGCACCAGGCCATCTCTCCGACCCCTATGACACACTTTTATACAAATTCAGAAAACTATTTCACAAATATGTTATTTTTTATAAAAAAACAGTTAGTAAAAATATTGAATGCATATTATACTATAAAATGATGAAAATCAATATTGTTTAAGGAAAAGTGATACTATTCTTATGTTTTATTGGGAATTATTTAATCACAGTGGAAAGAAAACACACAGTGAGAGAATGGGACACATGAAAGTGTTTAGAGAGAAAATAACAAATCTCAACTGCCATAACTTGAAAATCAATGTTCTGTACAGGACTTAAGTATCTCTATAATATGATAGGTTTGTAGTTATAGTGGAAAGAACGTATCTAATTTCTTTATTCACACACTTTTTACTAATATATATTTACACATATAAACAAAGCACCTATATTGAGTGGAATTCAATGAGTTTGTTGAATTTGTATTCTCATATAACCAAGACATCAATCAGAAATGGAATATCTCCACAACTCAGAAAGCTTCCTGTGACCTATTCCCACTTGATTCCTTTCACCAGAGGAAATCACTGTTTGATTTCTGTTTTTCCAAATTGCTTTCGCATCATGTACATTAAAACATACATTCTGAACTCTTGTTTCTGCTTCCTTTTATTCAGTGTATTTGTTGAATAAAGAAATCTCTGGTGATATTTGAGAGGGAAGCATCTCACCCCAAGGCTCAGGTGTCTGAACACTGAGTCCCCAGATGACCACAGAGGTTCTGCAACCTTCTGAAGGTAGAACCTCTCTGGAAAGTTGCTGGGGCAGGGCTTGACTTCTGACTGCTGACACTATGTTCTTGACGCCCTATGTCTGCACCTTGATGGAGTGTGTCCCCATGCAGCTTCTGGGTAAGCATATGGGACCCTCTCATGAAAGATTAACTAAAGAAGAAGGCCCACCATTAAAGTGGGTAGCACCTTTTGGTAGTGGTCCAGATTTAAAGAGATCTTGGGAAAAATAGTTGTGCCCCTAGTGTTCTGGCCTTCACTCCTAGCTGTTGGGTGAGTCTGTTCTTCACTGACAATGGAAACCAGCTTCTTCTGCTTCTAATGTTGACTGAAGATGAATGACTCTCTGAGAATCTTTCAGGCCTTTACCACTAGATTGGGACTGTAGGGCATTCAGCTTCCTGGACTGAGCAGCTATAGGTATTTCAGCTTCTGTGGTGTACATAAGCCATTGCATTGTTGTACTGCTTGTGCCTTGTAGGCTATAAGCCATTCTTGTAAACTACCTTCCTAGTGTATGTCAGAACTTATGTCAGTTCTGTTCCTCCAGAGAACCCTGCCTGATACAATCTTATTTCACAAAGTGTCTGTCCAAGCCTTTGCTTCTTTTCCATTTTTTTTTCTTTTCCCTCTGACCATTTACTATAAGAGCTATTTTTGTGTTTTTTTATTTTATTTATTTATTTTTTATGTGTATGTATATACTGTCTGCATGTAGGTTTGTGCACTCGTATCCTGCAATGCTGCAGAGGTCAGAAGAGGGTGTCAGATTCCCCTGGAAGTGGAGTTCTCCTGGAATTGGAGTTACAGACGGTTCTCAGCCGCCATGTGGGTGCTGGGGATCAAACCCGGGTCCTCTGTAAGAGCAGTCAGTGTTCTTAACCACTAGGCCATCTCTCCAGCCCCTATAAGAGTTATTTTTGTATCCTGAATAGAAACCCTTCAGGATACAAAGACTTGGAATATTTGTATGGATCTTCGTTCCTCTTGAAGACATTTTCTCTTACTTGGCACTTTATGGTAATATACATATATATATATAATATAATATATATATAGAAATATATATATATATATTGCTGCCAATGTTCTTTGGATGGCAACTCACTTAAAAGTTTATTTCTGCTTTACCACAACAGCATGGAGTAAGGTGTGTTACTGAGTTCAGTTGGAGAATAAGAGAGCAGTTCTATTGTGGATGGAAACCAAGATAATTTGTATACTATGTGCACACCTTATTTAATATTAAAGCCACTTTCATGAGGCTAGATTTCCCTCTTCTAAGAAACAATTGAACGAGGAAAGGTTAAATAAGTTGTCAAAAGTTGGTCCGAATATTTTTTCAATGTGTATCCTAATTCAAAGTTTATGTTCCTGTAAAGCACAGGCCTTATTGAGAAAAGAAATGATTTAATTTCACCTAGACTTTGATACAATTCTCCCTGACATTGTATTTTTTAGTTTCCAACACCTGGTGCCATAAAAGCTATAAAAGTAATCAGCCATGTTTACTGAAATATAAACTGAATTTTTCCCTAAAATTATCCCCCAGAAAAGAAGTCACCTTATATTTGAGTTTTAACAAAATCTATTACATTACAGGAGACACTGACATTTACTTTCTTTTAAAATGGAAAAAAGTCTATTTGGAGAAAATGTATTAGTCTTAAAGGGACTTCTAGTTTTGAATGCTTATAATGGCCATCTGGTAACTTTCTTTTTAAAGCAAGCAAAGTTATAATTCACATTTAATAGTCAATTCTATGGGAATGTCTCTCTACCTTTTGTGGTGGCTTTGGTGATAGGGCAATGGTAAATATACATTTTCAAATTTCTACATTTTCATTGTTTAACACAAGAGAAATTTAGGTCTTGTCAAATAAATAACAAACTGAGATCAGTTCTGCATTAGAGAGATTTACCCAGCAGAGATTCCAGAATCCTAACACCTTCTACTTGGTGTCACCATGAACCTCTGTACCAGTAGGCACTAATGCATGACCCACAGAACACATCCTGGCCCTTTTGTTTATATGGTGTTGGTCTGCTTATATAATGTCAGAGCAGATTGGAGTAGTTGCAAGCAGAGATTGCACTTTTTCCCAAAATATTTCCCATGTGGCCCTTTACATAGAGTTTTCCAAACGGCCCACAAATCGGGAAAGGATAAGTGCCGTTTTCGCATCCAGAAGTGACATACTTTGCTCCTGCTAAAGTCATATTGACAAAGATTGGCCACATACTGCCCACCACCTGGCTGGAAAGGGCTGGGAAAATGTAGTTTGGGCTGGGAAGCTCCTTTCTAGTGATTTAGAACCCTGGATGGTAGAGCACACATTTCTTCTGTGCACTAGCTGATTCTGTGGCAGTTGTCACCTAAACAAGCCTTTAAAGATCTATTGAAATGCAATGGAGTCACATATATGCACACTCAGGATAAATAAAAATCCAGATATCCAAAAGCTGGGACTTGAGATAAATTTTCCAGGACAGCTCCATACATAGATATAAAAATTGCAATATCTTGGGGCTGGAGAGATGGCCTAGCGGTTAAGAGCGCCGACCGCTCTTGCAGAGGACCTGGGTTCGATCCCCAGCACCCACATGGCGGCCAAGAACCGTCTGAAACTCCAATTCCAGGAGAACTCCAGTTCCAGGGGAATCCGACGCCCTCTTCTGACCTCCGCGGCATTGCACGACACGGGTGCACGAACTTGCACGCAGACGGTACATTCATACATACAGAAATAAATAAAATTAATAAAAAAAAAACCTTTAAAAAATTGCAATATCTCATACTAGACAGCAAGATAAAATGGCATGGATAAAAACTGTGTTAGATGATTCGAAACGCTGTTAGCAATAGCAAAGAGGCTGATAAAAACGCATGTGCATTGTTTGATGAAAATACAGATATTAGTGTAAATGAGCAGCATTCTCACTTAACATATTTCACATGTTAACTTAAAAATGCATCATTTAACTTAAAACTTTACCAAACCAGGCATTTGACCAGATTGTCTATGTGCTTAAGACCTTATCTATTTATCATGTAAGGTACTTACATGGTGACCCACAGAAATAGTGTCTCATGGTTTGTGATGAGGCATGCAAATGAAGGAAATCAGACTGCCATTTCATTTCTCTAAACCCCATCAGCATTCCATGAGAGACAGGCACATAGAGCTGAGTGTGGGAAAAACTCTCCTAGATTAGGAAACCTGGCTCCTCTGTGCATAAGTGTTTACAGGATGGGTCATGAAAGGCTCATCATCTAGTCTTCTGTGAAATGCTATGAGAGTTCCCTGAGCCAAGAAATAGCTTGTGGTGTTTTCCATAAACCACCTAAAGAGGATGTATATTGTATTTGAACTGTCATGATGGTTTTGATGTCATACCACAGAATGAAAGATAAGAATTTCCTAGAGTCATATCTCATCATTCAAAGGCTTGTCTGTCTGGATGTTAATGGAAGCCAAAAAAATTCTGATGGTAATATTTTTAGTTGAAAGATGAAAGTATTTCAATAGTATTTTAGTTTATGTAGTCCATATGCACTGGAGATTGTTGTTTGATTAGCACAAAAAGATAAAAACTCAAATATTTATGCAAATGTGTAAATTCTAGTCATAATTTTGGGGGCAATGATTTCAGACCCAGAGCCAAACCCAAGTTCTGGCCTTTACAACTAATTTACAGTAACTCACTTTCCCTCATTTATTTTCCTTTCCCTATAATGAAATTTCTTTTAAAATTCTTTTGAATTTATTTTTATTTTACGTGTATGAGTGTTTGCCTGCATGTGTGTAAGTGCAGCCATATCATGCAGTGACCACAGAGGCAGAAGTGGGCCTTGGATCTCTGAAACTGGAGTTACAGACAGTTGTTATTTGTCGCATGGGTGTGGGTGGTGGAACTGGAACTTCGGGCCTCTGGAAGAGCATCCAGTGCTCTGAACCACTGAGCTATCTCTCCAGCCCAATGTTTGTTCTTTTTTTCCTAAAGATTTATTTTCATTTTCCAATTGCGTGTGTTTAACTGTGTCTGTGTATGGCATGTGTGTGCAGGTATCTGTGAAGTTCAGAAGAAGGTGTGAAGTCCCCTGAAGCTGGAGGTACAGCCAGTTGTACCCTGTCTGGCATGTATGGTGGTGGCTGAAATTAGCTGCAAGCCCTTCTAAACACTGAGCCATCTCTCTGGTTCCTCCCTCACTCCCATAAAGTTTTTGCCTTAATTCCGTGCCCATATGACATTGCGTTTGGGTGATGCTTGTTCAGAATCAATAGCAAAAGAAAGCAAAACAGTGGTTTACTGGCCTAAGTATATGTTTCCTGGGCCTTAAATCCTATTTGATTTTAAGTGAAACTCATTAAAGAAATGATCATGTCCCAACTGAGTCCTTCAGTGATTGCACTAGCATGAAGCACATCACAAACATGTTCCATCACACATTTTATATTCAAAGTAGCCCTTCCCCTTTCTACAAACATCCATCTGCAAATGCTAAAGAAAGGCAGTGTAGGTCATAAAACTCTTAGCAGTGTCTTACTTTTATTTTATTACAGATTTTCTTTGACTTTAAGAGAACCTAATGTCCAAAATTCCAAGATTTCAGAAAGCTCAGGAACCACTCTGCTGTTGGTAAATAGACTGAAAGGGCCACTGACCACCTTCTGCTGCCATCACACAATGAAAGATTTATGCACTATATTACATTTCTTTACAACAAAATTATGGTGTGTGGGCTGTGACTGCCTTTGTAGATAGGAAATGTGAGACTCACATGAGAGAAGTGGCTCAATGGTAAGAGCACTTGCTGTGCAAGCCTGAGAACTTTAGTCTAGTTCTCGGCATCCACAACGTGTTGAGTGTGGCCAACCATGCACCTGTAACCCCAGAGCTAGGGGAGGGGAAAGACCAAAAGATTGCTGGGGGCTGCTCGCTGTCAGCCTAGCTCCAGAGACTGATAGAAGAAGACCCCCAACACCTTCCTCTAGCCTCCACAGGACCTGTGGGCACATACACCCACATTCTTATGTGCATACATCACTCACAACCCCCACACATATTCACATACATATACATATATACCATGTGTAACATATGCACACACATTAAAAATGATATTTAAATTATAAACAAGGAAAAGTTTCACTCATGCTAGTGCATTATATGTTTGAATGGATACTGGAATTAGCACTCAAGACTCTACTACCATAAGCAGAGTTCTTCCTGTTCCTGTGTACCTGAGAAGCAATCTCCAAATTTTAAGAAAGTGAACCTAGTTGATTTACCTTATGTCAAGAGTCCACACTTGGATCAGTGAGCTTTGGGCAAGGCTTATTTTTAATAAACCAATTTGTATTCGCTTATTTATTAAAAATTACATCCTAAAATTACCTGTTCGTGATTATAAACCACACATGCTCAAGACTCTACAACACAAGCTTTCTACCTAAGATTCATGAGTGGGACCCTGTTTAAAATATGTACCATATAAAGGTCAAGAACATAGTGGAGATGATCCAGTCAATCCCACATAATGTCAAATCACAGGAGTGAGCTAGTGCCTCATAGAGAGCCATTGTACAGAAGAGACAGAAGAAATAATTGTGCATTAGATCTGAGCTCCGTTACAGGAGATAATATACTATTGAATGTACTACTTGCTCAAGTATTCTATAAATTATTTCCAATGTGTTCTTTCCAATTATAGTTATAGATGTGCTATTGATATATATATATATATATATATATATACATATAACATGCATACACATACATAGATATATGCAAGTTATATACATTGCATATATATGATGTTCTTCTACATGAATGTAAATTATGTTCTTTTAGTCATGTAAAATTAGTCTTGGCTAATGAGATGACTTGGTGGATCAAAGCAACTGATAGACAAGTCTGGTGCCTTGAGTTTGATCCCTAGAACCTACAATGGAAGGAGAGATCTGACTCCCTAAAGGTTGCGTTCTGACCTCCATACATGCACTGCCGCATGCAAACATCCACACTCACATACACACTTCATACACCCATGCAGTAATAATAAATTTAAACAAATCTATACCTCATACAAACAAATTATTAATCTACATTAGTTTTTGTTTAGTGTTTTGTTCTGTTTTGAGACAAGGATTCTTGTATCTCACACTGGACTTGAATTCATTACTCAACCAAGAATGGCTTTGAACTCCTGGCACCTGTGCTTCCACCTCCCAAGTGTTGGGATCATAACACATATCACCATACCCATCTCATGCTTTAGTTATTTTAATGACTTAAAAGTCTTCTGTTGTCCAAGGCTTGTTGGCACAAGCCTTTAATTTCAGAACTCAGATGGGAGGCAGAAGTAGGTGGATCTTCATGAGATTGAGACCAGCCTGTTCTACGTAACAAATTCCAGGCCAGCTAGAGCTCCTGTTGTTTCAAATAGTAACTTTTTTAAATTTATTATTTTTAAGTATATGAGTGTATTGCCTGCATGTGTGTAAGTGCACCTATGTCATGTAATGCCCACAGAGTCAGAAGAAGCATTGGATTCCCCAAGAACTGGATTTATGGACAGTTATTAGCTGTCGTGTGGGTGCTGGAAATTGAACCCAGGTCCTCTGCAAGAGCAGCTGCTGCTTTTAACCATTGAGCCATCTCCCCATTACCATCAAATAGTAATGAAGCACATTTTACTTCATTGTAATAAAGTAGATCTGTTGGAGCTCAAATGTTGAGAACAGAGACCTGGAAATTTCAAATTAGGCATAAATTGAAATATTTTGTACTGGTTAGCCCCGGTATGGAATGATAAATGCAATGTGCTATGCAATGTACGGGTGTATGGGTAGAACTTTCTCAGAAATTTGGAATGTAGCTCACTCAACAAATGTTTATTCAAAGCACAGTGCAGATAAAATTCTTAGACTTTTGTGAAGCAAACCTCTTTGGCTAGCATGCATTGATAAAGACCACACCACTGACTCGGAATATTCTATTATCCCTACAGTAAATGCAGCACTATCTAATCCATTTCGTGACCTGAACTAGCATGTAACATGCTAGATGCAGGAAAATTGGGTCCTGAATGTTTCTCACATGGTTACCACTCCCTGGCAGTTTCCTGGAAGACTATGTCACACAATCCACCCTCAATCCCAATCACAGTGTACTCCTTGGGCCAGAATTCTGCATGGCTGACCTCCCAAATAATGGGGACCCTATCTATACCTGCCTGAGATGACCCAACTCCTACCCCTGAACCCTTCCCCAAAGGTCTGTTCTCTAATAAATGTGATTGACTCTGTAGAGGTCTGTTTTGGTCTCCTTCTGATTTCTATTTCCTTACTTAACGCGAACTGGGCTTTTGATGAGAATTTTACCTGCTTGTTACAAATTAGAAAAACAGAAAATGGGAGGCAGGCAGATCTTTGTGAGTTCAAGGCCAGCCTGGTCTACAGAGTGAGTTCCAGGACAGCTGGGACTACAGGGAGACCCTGTCTCAAAAAGGCCAAAAAAAATAAAATAAAATAAAATAAAATAAAATAAAATAAAAACCAGAAAATGGAGCTAAGTCTAATCATTCTACCCCAGCATTGAAGTGTTTTCTGTTTCTGACTCATAGTTTTAAAATCTGACTGATAATATTATTGATTCCTTATTGCATTAAATTAACCCATTTAAAACTGCTTCCTATAACTTTCAACTTTGTCTTAAAGGCCAGAATGCATGAAGGACTTTACACGTGAAACAAAAGATTCAGGAAAATTGGCAAAGGAATAGGGCCGCAGAATTGCTTACAGATCTAAAATGAGATCCCCAAAGAACAGTTGAGAGAGCATCCACAGTCTCTGAACTTAGCCCCTACACTTACCCCTCAACTAGGATTTTTGCCTTAAATGAAAAGAACTTTTCTTCTTGTGAATATTAAAATTTAAAGTTGAAAGAAAACACAACAGACTCAATCTGTCTCTTCCCTTCCCGAGACATTCTCCAAATTAATCCTGTTGCCTTCAGCCTCGCCCTACCCTGGTGTTTATCAATCTATCTTAGATTTATTGTCTTATTTTGTAACTGTTCTTTCTCATGTATATTCTGTCAATATCATCTGCACTTCTCTTTTCTAACCCCCCAAATCTCTATCATTGAACCAATTAGTTAACAGGTAACGTCAAAGTTCATTTTGCTTCATGTGGTCGTGATTTTCAAGACCTTGTAATTTATAAAGCAGTTTCTCATACCTAGTCAGGCTGCTATTACAATAAATTTAAGTTTATGTGACTTCTGGACAGGGTGTGCTTTTCCTGCTTGCTGCTTTCCATCCAAAGCTGATAGGTTCTCCAAGCCTGGACTCACGTCCCATTCTGTCGACAAAATTTTATCCTAATTCAGTGATGTTTGGCCTGTTTCCCAATTACTAGGGTAACATGAACAAGAGATTTCCTTGCTTAGGGTTTTAAGCTTTAAAAGGACATTATGTCTAACACAAACACCCACACTCCACTCACTACTAGTCCACGACCTGAACATCCACTTTGATGACAAACACTGTTCCGCCACTTTTCTTTCTGAAGGAGTGTCTAACCACAGGTAACAAGTACTATTATATGGGATTTACATCCTGCACCATTGTGTGATATGAATACAGTTTTAGAGCACAAGAGCACTTGAGCACAAGGTGTGGTACAGTAAAAGAAGATGTAAATAATCATGCCATGCCTCACTTTTGTTTGCATGAATGCATCTTGCATAGCAATCATCATTGCCAGGACAGCCCAGTGTCCCTTTTTTTTTGTTTCAGTGACTGATCCAATTTGTATTTTCTCCAAGTTTTCATAATTTAGCATGGCATTTGCAACAATTACCACAATGAGAAGCTTTCTGTAATGCTAGTATATTACCATATTACTATAATGATATTACTCTTAAACTTATTTGTAATAATTATATTTTAGCAACTCTAGGAAGCATCCATTAAGGTATACATTGTTTATCTGGGTAAATAGAAGGACTGTATGCTAAACTAGAAAAATTGAATAACATGTAATAAAATTTTAAATAGGATAAATTTCAACTTTAAATGTTAGTGTAAGTTTTTGTCATTTATTAAGTATAAATTTCTAGGACTTGTAGATATCTGCTATAACAGGTAATTTTGAGTAATTTTAGAATATTTTAAGATAAAAATGCATTTTTGAAAAAGTGATTTATTTTTAACTATACTTTTAAATTCTTCACCGTATAATTATTTTTATTGATTAGTGTTTTAAATCATTATTATAACTAGAAAATAAAGTATGTAATGATACTGATGATGTATACTCAATTTATGGATTTGCTGCAAGGAAGAAAATAACAAATGTTGTGAAACATATGTGATAGTTTGTCAATTATGTATATATTTATTTTATGATCATTAAAACAAAAATTAGACTATCAAAAGACATAAAGTACATTTAAAAGTCATTAAAATTGGTCATTGGTAGTCTATCAATTTTCAATTATATGATATCCAAACTGAGAAGAAATATATTTACTTTATTATTACAAAGCATTCTTTGTCAATAAAGAAGGGAAAATATGTTATTCATTTTTTCTTGTTCTTCATGTACTTCAAAATAATAATGTAAATGGATCTTCATTTGTCCTACCTGGCTACAAAAATATTGACCCAAATTAAGACTTACAGCAGTTACTTCTGGATTTCTGCACTACTGTGTTATTTTTCCCCTGTCTGTCTGTCTGTCTGTCTGTCTGGGTCCCTTCTCACCCTTACACAGTACACATCATCATTTTGAGCAGTGTGTTGGGTTGGTCTTTAGTAGCTATTCATTGATTAGAAAAGAGATAAACAGAAATAATTACAAATGAATACATTCATTCTGAACTACAATTACTTGCTGGATGGGCTGACCACCATGGCAAAGAATTTGTATCTAGCCATGGTGATGATGGCATCCCATGAGGGACATAACAGTAGCGCTAGGAGCGAGAGAAAGGCTTCTCCAGCAAGGCTTTATACAGTTCCAGCCTGACATCAAGCTGACGAATGGGAGCCTTCCTTCCTTGCAGAAGTGCCTGATTTTACAGCTGCGCAGAGTTGCTCAATGGTGTTTAATTAGAAAATGAGGGGAATAAGAAGTGGTTCTTAGGGAGCAAATGTGCAGTTCATCTTTTTTGTTGCTCTACTTTACAGCCACGTCAAACCCTTTCATTTCCAGACCTTCAGGGAGTTTGCACAGAATCAATTCTGGGATGAGCAAAAATGAAAAGCCTCCCCCACCTAATCCCCTGAAGGGAACAACCGTGAAACTGAAGGCAAGCCGACATTTGAGGACAGACACTTTCTTTTTGAAAAGGCTAACCAAATACCCAAACTGTTATTTTACAATGTTATTTAGCTTTGGCTGGTTTTCAAAGACATTGTCAAACAGCTGCTAAATGGCTTAATTAAAGCGATTTCTTGTGCAGAGACCCTAATGTTGCAAAATACGTACTGCACAATTTATAAACAGAAAAATAACCTGGCTTACTGCTTCATATTTAATAACCATTTGTAAGATGGTGCATAAAGGAGTTTTCACTTGATAAAAAAAAAAATTCACAATATCCCTCTCTGACCAATCACATGATTTTCTAGAGTTAGTTAAACTGGGATTTTAGAAATGATAGAAGATAATCAGAACGTTGGAAGAAAGTAAGTTTTCGTTCATAGCTACCGCTAAGACCTGGTTCAGATCACTTTTCTTATATTCTTAATTTTAAAATTCAGAGTTTAAATTTTTCCTTACTTTATAATTTGAGTCAATGAATAGAAACTAAATTTATTTGCATCTTAACATATTTATAGATAATTGAGGTTAAATAATGATTACTCAAAATTTATGAAAGTCTGTAAGGTTTTTTTTGGGGGGGGGTCTTTTCGAGACAGGGTCTCCCTGTAGCCCCAGCTGTCCTGGAACTCACTCTGTGGACCAGGCTGGCCTTGAACTCACAAAGATCCGCCTGCCTCTGCCTCCCAAGTGCTAGGATTAAAGGTGTGCGCCACAAAGTCTGTAAGTTTAACCATTCAAATTAGATACTAATTCCCAGGACCTCTGGATCCCTATAAAACATGAGTAAGCACTGAGCTGTGCCTCTTCCACTTCTCTGCCCTTTGCTTTTGTGTCCCCACACAGAAGCCACCTGATGGCCTAGGCAGGTTGTGAAAGTGTGAGCAAGTTAATGGGCAGCTGATCATAGCAACCAGAGTTCAGGTCCGATATCAAGAAAGGTGAGGAGAGTGCCCACAGGAAAGGCCGGACTGCTGTTCCAAAGGGCAATGCGGGGCCAGTGGCAGAAAAAGAATAGAGTCCGGAGGGGAGAGTCCGGAGGGGAGAAGGCCCAGCGACCTCCTAGTTAGCTTCATCACATTGCTGTTTGCATTGTGGCTTTATTTGGGTTAAACTTATCGTTGTTAGGAAAAAATACGGTAAGGTTTCCAGGAGTAATAAGCCATCAATCCAGCAACTTCCTCTCAATGGCTTAAAACAAAACAAACAAAATCAGAGTATCTTGTGGTATTTTTGTAACTTTCTTATTAGTCCGGGATTGCTAAAACAATAAAATTTGAACCTGAACATATAAAGAAATTCTCCTCTTAGACAACAGGAAAGAATCTGAGAGAAACTCTAAACTAATTTAGCAGAATTCCATTCCCTCACCTGATTCCGTATTCCCATTTTCATTTAGATAATGTGATCAGGGTACTCCGTGTGCGCTTAGATAATAACTTATTACTAATACAATGTGGAAAGTCCAGGCAGCCCACTAGCACCCATCTTCTGGTACACCTAAATTTCGCCAAATAGAATCTCTTTCCCATGGACTACATCAAAAGATTTTTAAAGCTCTGTGTTAAAATATACTATCCAGAATTCTAGACAATGAACTGAGTGAAGCAGGGACATTAAGTAGTGTGTGTGCATAGTAGCCCAGGTTTTCCTTTTCCAAAGAACATGTTAAAAAAATCTAGTAGGGTGTTATGTGGCCACGCTTGTCTATTCCAAGCAGCATCTACTTCCAGGTTGAAGATTTTCATTCTAGTAGAGTAGAATTAGTGAGAATGACTCTGTTTCTGCCTACTTGGATTTGTTTATCCTGTGTTCCGGACTATAGTATAATGTGGTAATCAGAGCACGTCCACTTAGAATTCCCTGTAAGAAAGGACCTACAGCATAACTGTGGTGAACATGGTCAGCAGGTGGGCACTAACGCTGTGTCCTCTGGGGCATATCTACACTGTAGATAGCTGACTCACTCAAAGCCATATCCTTCCCAGTACAGCCCACAGGAAGAAGCTGGCCAACAAGGGAATAATTTCCACCCTAGGCTCTTCCAGGGGTTCCTGAGAGATTGAAAGCCCCTCCACAGCTCAGCTTTTCATACTATGTAACTGCGTTTTTCCTTTTCATCCATCATAACTCCAATAACCATATTGCTCCCAATTCTATCAACACTGTTTTCCAAAAACTTCATCCCATAGCAGCTGGTCTCAAAAACTGTCTGAGACAGTGCTTTGTAGTCAAGAAAAGGAATCTTCTTCCTCTCTCCTGAGCTAGGGATGAGGTACATGGAGCCAAGGCAACTCCCCAAACAAAGCAACGGGCCCAGCTAGTGATACATTGACTGACAGTGAACGTGCACAGACAAGAAGCCATTTGTAGTTGTGACATATCAAATATTTGAAAAACACAGTTTTATTTAAGGCTAAAGCTGAGATCCATCGATGAGCTGGTATGACACGGACATGCAGAAAGAGGCAGAGATGAGAAAAGCCTGTTAAAATTCAGGTATAAAATTCATTGTTGTTGTAGAGAGACAGAGCTTGAGTCTAGGGGGTAAGATTGGGTGAGATATTCAGGGAAGAAAAAGGGTGTCAAAAGCTCCAGCAATCCAGCTGTCCTATGCTGACTCCTCTGGAGATTCTGAATCTATGAGGAGAAAGAAAGAATGCAGACATCTTATTAGGTAATTGCTTCTGGAGATTTGTCTTCGCATTTGTAAATGTTGCCAAATACCTAACAGTGTGCTCGTGTATACATAGGTATGTTCTGCCTCTAATACTGGTTTTGAACATTTTCTCCCCATGGAACATTTGAGAATGGCAAGTAGACTCCAGAGACGCTTCTAAGTACATCTTCTAGTACAGAGAAAGCTCTCCCTATACAGAGAGAGAGAGAGAGAGAGAGAGAGAGAGAGAGAGAGAGAGAGGCAGAGACACAGAGATAGGGACAGAGACACAGAGAGAGACAGAGACAACAGAGAGATAAACATTCATGATCAATGCTGAGAAACACTGACCTACACCCTAAGATCTTTTCAGGGATTTCGATTGTTAGTACATCTTATAGTACATGAAAAGCTCACCCTATACAGGGAGAGAGAGAGACAGAGAGAGAGAGAGAGAGAGAGAGAGAGAGAGAGAGAGAGAGAGAACAGAGAGAGAACAGAGAGAGATAGAAACAACAGAGACAAACATTCATGGTCAATGCTGAGAAACATTGACCTATACCCTAAGATCTTTTCAGGGATTTTGATTGTTTGAAGAGCATAATCAGAAGTCCAGGACCCACAGATGACCTCCAAGAGTAGCATTTGTGGGCTCCATAATTACCTTTTGAGATGAGTGCACTAATAAATGTGGATTGTTTCACAGATAGTGAGCAGAGATTTTTATCTTGGCAGATGTGGAAATAAAAAAAGTCTAGTGACTCGAAACCCTATTTATATGAGGGAGTACCCTGGCCTAGAGCTTTGGTTCAACTATGTAGCGTAATTGTGATGCACCTAGAAATTCCAACTCTTCTTGCCTATCCCAAAGCTATTTAACACTATCTGGTGTTGCTGTGTTTGAATACAACAGCTTACGGACAGCCCACTGAAAACTGGCCATTCTCCCCTTGTAGAAAGCAAACATCTCCCTGCCAGTGACAGTCATTAGGTCCCGAGAGTAAAAGATTCAAAGAGAGTGAGCTCTGTGTGTTTAGAGCAGATGAGTGTCATAGTCTTCCTTCTCCATGGTGCTGTCAGCGTGTAACTCCAGTCAGTTCTACTGATGGCACTCCAGTGAACCAGCTAACGTGGACTTCACCTTCATTACTCTCACACAACTTGTAGTGGATACCAATATCCACTTTGTGTTGTGAGCACTGCAATTCCCCAAAGCTGACTCCTTCAGATTGCTTCACATCCCAAGCTTCCTGTCTTGTGACAAAAATCTACCAAAGCTCTTCACCATCCAGGAGATTTCAGAGAACTGAACTCCTGAAATCAAGGTTTCTGTAGGCTTCCCTAGTCAGGTTGGTACCTTTGTTCCCAGAAGTGTACTATTTCAGAAAGGGATCTCAGTTAGCACTGGATCACTGTGCTACTACCAACACAGTCAGATAAAGCACTCAATCAGTTCAGGCAGGAACTATGAAATCTGAGTTTCCCTTCTCTGAGAGCATTTGTTTTCCTTCTTTCTTCACATTAATGCATTAATAAGCATACTTTCTTTATAGGAATATTAGTATTTTGAGATGTTTAGATTTCCATACATACAGCAAAGGTCCATAAAACTTGACTTCACTTTGGACGAATTTAACATCATATTCCCTCTGGATTTTTAATACTTTCAGCTGTTGCTTAATAACATGACATATTATAAGCTACAGGTCTGAAGCCCTCTTAATATCTACTATAAATATAGGGGTATTTTGTTTTTATCTGGAAATAAATGAACAACTGGGAAGCTTAATAGTCATGATTAAAATAATGGTGAAAATCTAAATAGAAGCCCTTAAATTTCTAGTCACTAAGTCTCAACTATCAGCACCTGACATTTCCACCATCAATAGCTACTGTGATGTATAATAAATTAACTGTCATATACCTCAGTTAAAACAATACAGATTCATTGACAGTGGATTTCCAGCAGTAGCTATTAGAATCACCCAACAGAGGCTGCTAGCACAAGGAGTTGGTCCTGGGAGAATGAAAAAGCTGTCTAAGTAAAATGCTTCTGAGCCCTAGAGTCAGGTAACAGCCGAACCAGTTGGTAAGGGTGACTGGAAAAGGGGAATTTAAAATCACAAGAAAGTTGCAAGAATGACTTAGAAAAGTCAATGGAGAAAAACACATAGAGCTTTAAGAAAATTCATTATGGTGGTATGCCAAAATTTTTTAAAGAAACTGAATATACATTGAATATACATTTATGCAGTTTATATGCATTTCTTCCCTCTTTGGCTGTTATGATCCAATGTGTTTTTTTTTCCTCTTGTTGCTAATGTAGATCAACGGTAATTTCTAAACTATGTCCAAACAAATGCTTTTAAGGAGCTATATTGCCTTAACACTCCGTAATTATCTGTGCTTGCTTTCATAGTTTTGAACATAAAACACAGCACTGCAGAATATGTTGATCTCCTCTATTACATGGAATTTGAAATTACAGGTTATCTTTTTCAAATATATGATAGCATCCTTCTAAGAGGCTCATAAGAAACTCCAGCCAGCTGAGAAAGAAGAATGCTTCCATGCTTTCCCTCTGGAACTTCTCTGATGAAACATACATGTATCAGACGTGATGCTATGCCCAGGTTCTCCTTCAGGCATGAGGTGCTCATGCTTTTAGCATGTGGATGAGCAGCTGATGGTGGCAGCCCATGCACACCCACCCTGCCCGGAAGCTCGTGGCTAAACGAGGCTGCCTCCTCCACGATCATGAGTCCTTTCCAAGGCCGTCTGCACACACGGACTGATCAAAGGGTGGGTGTGGAAATTTTCTGAAAGGGCCCTTTTCTCTAGACCTAACTAGGAAAAACTCAGAGGTGCTGTTTGACTCCAAGACTCTGGTGAAATAGTTGTAGCCTTGGTTGGACTGAATCATTACATATACCCCTCACTGCCCATTGCCCATGCCTCCTTTCTTTCCTTCCCTCCTGCTGGTATAGATCTTGTGAGCAGTTCCTTAAACCTCTTCCTGCTAACCTGTATTTCCAGAGATCACACTTGCAGTGGTAGTTTGTGTCCATAGCAGTCCATATTAACAGACATCAAGATACAATTTTGGAGGGGTCACCACTCAGCCATCCAGAAGGCAATAAAAAATCCCATTACTGCTCACAGTACAGATAGCCCCACATATAAGACAACCCTGTAATTATTACCCTTTCACAAGTGATTAACAGGAGAAGCATATTGTTGTGAGGAAATATATTAGCTCAGATGTGTTACATCAGCATTTAAGAAATGTAAGAATAGTAACTCTAAGGACAGCAGAGCTGGCAATCAATGCCAAGCACTATAGGTCCATTCAAAAGGAATCCTATAGAGTTGAGTGTATTGGCTGGCAAGGAAGGCTAAGTGTGAAATCGCAAATACCTCCTTCATGCTCTATCAAGAAGCCATCAGCTCTTGGAACAAAAGAATGGAGAAAGCGACTGTCCAGGTAAGACCATTATGGAAGTATCCAAGCTCTCTGAACAGTCAGCCTCAACAAATGTGGGTCTGCTATGGCAGGCCTAGAGCTCTGGCTGGGGAAGAGAAACACATAAGCAAGATGGGCAACACAGGGTGGGGGACCCTGAAATATTCAACCCAAAGATGCCCCAAACAGGAGCACAAAATCAGTTCAATCTTCCCTTTCAACAAGCACTGTGTCCTGCTCAAATAATGTATTATACCATAGGCTCTTCTCCCAAAGTGTCATATCTACTCACTGGGTTCTGTTGCCATCTTACTTCCTGGAGAACGGGCCAGTCAGTAAGATTAAATTATAATATCACCTGATCACAGAAAAACATCTGACCAAAGAAAAATCAGTCCCATACAGAGATCATGGGAATGATAGTTTTCAAATTATACTTCTCATTCCACCCTTCCATTGCTCCTGTATGTGACCTTAGACATGAGACGTCATGATAAAATAAGGTAAAGCACCTGAGCTGGCTTCATAAATGTATCACCTAGGCATGTGGGTATCTGTGTTCCCATGACTGGCCCTGAAAAACAGTAATGGAAGCTCTATAAATTGGTGATGTTCTGCACCTGTTCACTCACCTGTGAGGAATGAGAAGTTGTCAGTGGTGTGTGCTACACACACACACACACACATATATATATATATATATATATATATATATATATATATATATATATATATATATATATATATCTGTATCATCTATATCTATATATGTATCTATCTCTGTAATCTGTAGGAAGCATGGAAGTAAAGAATATTGAGATATCTATCCAGGAGAAGATGTCAGAGTTATAAATGTGTGAACACACCACAGGGATTGAGCAGAACATGAGGCTCTTTATGCCAAGCATTATTGACCAGGACAGAGCATGAACCAAAGGACAGGCAAGATGAATGAGCTGGAACAAATGACTGAGCCAGCTGCATCACATCGTCAGCGGACATCCAAGTGCAGACCCAAGGGGCACATGAAGGGAGTGCCCACAGTTGTGAGGATAGAACTTGTGAACTAACAGCACTGAGTCTTCACATACTAAAGCTGTTCTAGCTACTCCCTCAACCCAATACCGTCAGAGTCTGCCATTTGCATTGTCTCTCCTATTTGCAATAATCCAAGATTATTCACATTGGGAATCTCATATCCTGGAATGTAAAAAGATTCCATTTGATAGGAATTGACACAGACTCAGGGGCAGCTTTAAGTCTTCTTCTGACCACATGTCCTCAGCAATGCTACTGCCCAATGTTGTATAAGACTGCCCTCAAAAGACAGAGCAGGGACACATGACTTCTTTCCAAGCCTGGAAAGGAGTCACCCACTCACCTAGGATCAAACCAGCTAAGCTTGTAGAATGTTAGACTCTCACAAGAAAGGAGGGGCAGGGAGTGTCAGCCACACCCCCCCCCCAAATAACCAGTCAGCTTTATTTCTGGAGGGGGAGAGGCTAAGGGCACATAAGCCTGGGAATCTGTGGGGAGGGGTCTCTAACCATTTTGTGCAGCTGAGCTATGAGGAAGTCACAATCTATACCTGGATGGTGACTTTCCAGTGTGCCTTTAGGAAGGGAGTACACACACTCCTGCACTGCTCTGTCAGTAAGTCCAATAAACTCACTGGTTTTCCGGACTGTGGTTTGGTGAAATTGTAACTTGGATAAGGGGAGGAGGAGGTTAGACATTGCTTTTGCCTCCCAGAAGGAATTTTAGCTACACCCAGGGGTTCACATTATATAAAATAAGTGTAGAACACAAAATGATAAATAGGGTCCTATGGCTTAGCATTCAGAAGCTTCTAGTGTAAAAACAATATCTCATTAAAGGTATAAGTGATGTGTCCACTTAAGGACCCAGCTTCATAAGGGTGAGATCCTTTCTTGGATGGCAATTTACACTGGAAATCAACAAACATTATATGTTGCTACATCTCTATAGAAAATATTTACAGGCCCAATGCAGAACAAAGGGTCTGCAGTACCAGGACACTAACTCAGCCTCCCCAGTTTCCTGCATACCTACTCAAGGACACAAAGGCTGTATAACTTCCAAGACTGAAAATAATACTAGTCTGTGTTATACACCACAGTTGACCATAAAATGAGAAAAATTCTGTGAGACACAGCCTAGTCTCCTGAGTACTCAGAAGGCACAGATGTTTCTCTAGCTGGTGACATAAGTCCAAAGATGTTTCTCTAGCTGGTGACAGAAGGCCAAAAAGGATTTGATGTTCAGTTGTTCCTTGAAGACAGAGGAGGCTTATGTGAAGGGAAGAAGACAGCGTCCTGAAGCCAGGGCCTGTCCCCAACTGCACAGGAAGGTAACTTTTCCCTCAGTCTTATGTCTACAAAGATTAACTATAGTTTGCTAACAAAAAGAATGAACATGGAAGTGAGGTTCCCTTAGCACCTCCAGGGAAGAACTTCACTTCACAATGTCAGTCTTACACACCAGACTCTTACCTGCAGAATGGTATAACTGTGGACTTTTTTTTTTTTTTTGGTCTTTTTAAGACAGGGTCTCTCTGTAGCCTTAGCTGTCCTGGAACTCACTATGTAGACCAGGTTGGTCTTGGACTTACAGAGATCTGCCTGCCTCGTGAGTGCTGGGATTAAAGGCCTGCACCACCACGCCCAGCATAACTAGCTTTTATTGATTCATCTACTATGGGTGGTGCCACCCTGGGCAGGATGTTGTGTACTGTATAAGAGGGCAGGCTGGGCACAAGCCAGGGGAGCAAGCCAGTGAACAACATTCCTCCATGGCCTGTGCTTCAGCTCCTGCCTCCAGGTTCCTGCCCGGCGTTCCTGTCTTGGGCTCCCTAAGTGATGAACTGTGACCCAGGAGATGTAAGCTGAATAAACCTTTTCCTGCCCAAGTTGGTGTCAGTCAAAGTGTTTTGTCACAGCAGTGGAAGACAAACTAGGACAAAGGGTAATTTTATCTTGATGGGGAAAGACAGCCGTGAGCATCAGGAGGAGACAGAACGCACTTCTCATTCACTGTGGACAGGGGGAAATGTGTTTGGTACCTGAACAATCCACCTCGCTATCACTTGGTACTCCCCTCTACAGTGTAAAGGTAATTGACAAAAATTATTGTCCCAGACAGACAACATAACCTAAAGGTGGGTTTTGCTATGTCGCACACATGAAGCAAGTGATCAACTCAGAAAGAAGCACTAATGTTGAACAACAGGTAATGTGTGGCTGACGAGTATGTTTACTCTGTCACTGACCAACATCCACCAATGCCTGAGGTTCAATAATGGAAGAGTTGCTTCATATGCTTTGTCTAAGTAGACAGTTCTTTGAAACAAGAGAGTAAATTTGATACTATTGTGGCAAAATAGAAATGCAGAGGAGGATATGCTGGGATTTCTCATTTAAATTAAACATATTTTTATAAACTACTACCTAAAATAGAAAAATTTGACATATTAATGAGGTGCTTTGTGATATTTCAATATCATATACATACTCCAGAAGGCTTAAGCCAAATCGAGCAGATTTCTCTCCCCAAACATTGATTACTATACAGTAAAAACAGACAACATCTTTTCTTGTAGCTTTTGGAAATATGGAGTATAATATCTATCTGTAATAGCCCTACTGTGCAATAGCACACAAGAAAACTTTATATAAATATAACTCCATCCCCATAGATAACTTCTTTCCATCTCTCCCAACCTCTACTCCCCCAAGTTTCTGGCAAGTACCACTCTACCTTCAACTTCTAATGTGTCAATATTCTCATCTTCCACATGTAAAAATGTGAGATCACAGGATATCTGTCATTCTGTACTTGGCTTATTTGACTTAACATCTTCCAGTCTTAACCATGGTTGTTATGTTTGGAGGATCTAAAATTACTCCTGGTAGGTACGAACGATGTCTGATCCTCTCTTCTTTTAGTCCTTAGGGCAAATTGAGGTCCAAGTTTGCCAAACTTCAGTCTGGAAAACTGGTGAGTTTATTGGGCTCACTTACAGAGCAGTGGGTGAGGGTTTACTTACCAATCGTGGATGCTGACCTTCCCAACACTGCACAAAATGGACAGAGCCTCCCCTCAGCTTCCTTGGTTTATACACCTTACCCTCTGTCCCTCATGCCAGGAGGGCTGACTGGTTGGTTGGGATGTGTGGATTGCTCTCCTTTTCCCTCCTTTCTTGCTGAGAATAAGAGTCAGCAAGCTTAATATATATTAAATCTAACCTGTTCTTCTAGAGAACCCTGAGTAATACAGACAGGAGGTGTCTCCTTTCAATGCTCATGTGCTGGAAGCTTAGTCTTCAGCTGGATCCAATGACTGAGAAATGACTGAGTCATGAGAGCTCTGTGCTATCCAGAAATGGATTCATCATTGGACAGCATCGCTGGGAGGTGCTGGCAGCATTTAAATACAGGACCTTGTTGGAGGACTTGCAGTACTGTGGGAGAGTTCTTGGGTTGTACACCTTATTCTAGGCCCCTTGCCCCTACTCTCTCTGCTTCTTGGCCCCAGTAATTTCAAATGCTTTCCTGTGCCACACCCTTCTGTCATGATGCCTTGCCTCTGGCCCAAAGTACAAAATTGAGCCAGCCTTGGAAACTCCTAAAAGCACAAACCAAAAGAAATACTCCCACCTTTGTTTTCTCAGGTAATTTGTGGCAACAACAGAAAGTGTCTAATACAAAGTTGCTACAGATGACAGGATTTTATTCTTCCTTGAGTTCCATAGTATTGCATTACGTATTAAGATGGCATTTTTTCAATTCATTTATCTGTCGATGGGCACCCTAGGGTAGTTTCCACTTCTTGACTATTGGAAATACCACTGCAAAAATAAAATACAGGAGTGGAGATACCGTATTGACATAGTGACTCCATTTCCTTTGGGCATATACCAAGTACTGGGACTATAGGATTCTGTGATGGTTCTATGTTTTAAGTATGTTTTAAAATCTCCAGAGTTTTCCACACTGTAAGGTACAACTGTCTCCATTTCTACATATCCTTACCTCTGATCAGAACTCTTAGCCCTTCTTACTGGAGTGAAATCTTATTTAGCTGTGGTTTTGATTTGCTTTTCACAGTACCTACAGTACCATACATACAGGCTGTATGTATGTCTTCTTTTGAACAACCCCTGTTAAGACCTCCTGTCAACTTTTAAACAGTTTTTGTCACTGTTCTTAGTTTTCCCTTTGGATCTTCAAACACTTTCTCTTCTTTTTTAAAAACTTTTATTTATTTATTTAGTATGTGTATGAATGTACTGTCTGCATGTAGGTTGGTGCACCCGTGTCGTGCAATGCCACCGAGCTCAGAAGAGGGTCTCCCTGTAGCTCTGGCTGTCCTGGAACTCACTCTGTAGACCAGGCTGGCCTCGGACTCACAGAGATCCGCGTGCCTCTGCCTCCCAAGTACTAGGATCAAAGGCGTGCGCCACCACGCCTGGCATTTATTTATTTCTATATGTGTATCAATGTACTGTCTGCATGCAAGTCTGTGCACCCGTGTCGTGCAATGCCGCGGAGGTGAGAAGAGGGTCTCGGCTTGGAGTTCTCCTGGAATTGGAGTCTCAGACGGTTCTCGGCCGCCATGTGGGTGCTGGGGATCGAACCCGGGTCCTCTGCAAGAGCGGGCGGCGCTGTTAACCGCTAGGTCATCTCTCCAGCCCCGCAGTAGGTGCTTTTAACTGCAGAGTTATCTCTTTAGCCCAAACACTTTCTATTCTTATGTAAGTTGTTCACTTTGCTGTGGGAAGCTTTTGAGTTTAGTATCACCCTGCTGTCTATTTTACTTTTGTTCCCTGTATTTCCTTGCCGATACTCATATCCTGAAGAATTTTCTTTAATTTTCATCTACTAGACTCCTATTGTCATTTAAGGTTAGAATTAAAAGCATGTTTGGCAGAATGCATGAGCTCTGGCAGGGTGGGGGAATGGGTGGGAACACGGGTCTAGATTTGTTAAAAAAATAAAAATAAATTTATGTGAAAAAAAAGAAACTAAGGCCTTGTGTTAAAGGCTTCAATCTGCTATGATATTTTTTTTTTTTTTTGCAAAAATAAGAGATAGGATCCTGGCTTTCTTCTATACTGCATACCCAGTGTTTCCAGCACTGGTTTTGAGCAGACTGTCCTTTCTCCAATGCATTTTCAAGGTACTTTGGCTAAAACTCCGTTATCTATAATTGAATGGGATGTATTCTGGACTTGGTTCCCCTGCTCTATGAGTTTTTTTATGCTAATACCATGCTGTTTTATAACTACTTCCTTGCAGTTTATTTGAAATCAGTCTGTAGAAACTCTCCTGATTTGTTTGTTTGTTTGTTTGTTTGTTTGTTTATTCATGGGGTCTCCCTGTAGCCTGGAACTCACTTTGTAGTCCAGGCTGGCCTGTATCTCTCAGAGAACTGCTTCCAGAGTGCTGGGGTTAAAGGCATGTATCACCAAACCCAGCTGTGTTAGCTCTTAAAAAAATATAGCTAAAAATGAAAAAAAAAAAAAACTGAGAGAAGATGCAGGACAGTTATGGCAGAATGCATGATCTGGGATGGGGTGGGGTGGGGGGGGAGGGAAAGGGAAATAAGCCTGAACTGAATTGGAAAAATGTATGAAATGCACAAAGCATCAATAAANTGGGGGGGAGGGAAAGGGAAATAAGCCTGAACTGAATTGGAAAAATGTATGAAATGCACAAAGCATCAATAAAAACTAATTTAAAAAAAAAAAAGAAAAAAAATACTATTCCATATAAGTTTTCAGAATTTTTCTTTTGTGAAGAATGTCACTGGTATTTTACCAAAAATTGTATCTATAGATTGGTTTAAGTAATGTGAATATTTTAATAGTAATTCTCCCAATCCATTTCCACAGAAGTCTTTATTTTCTGTTTTAAACAAATGCTATACAGTGAACTCAAGTAAGGCATATGATTGATCAATAACATCTATCTGGATGAGCTATTTCTGACTGACTTAGAAGTAGAGTTCCTAAGACCAGAGAAAATTGGGATAATTAAGAAATTAACTCTCATTCTGTGTACCGATGCATGCCAATGCAGTATAGTTAACAGGGTTACAAGCATGCACAGAATTGATCCCAGTTCGTCCATCAGTGTAACTTCTCAGTATCATCAGTACAGCAGATCATCAGTCTCCTGACAATAACAGGCAACTAGCATCAGATTTCAGTCTTGCATTTCTCCATCAATAGATGTCTTTAAAGGAATGCATGTCCCGAGTCCTGCGTCCCATTTATTAAGACCCACCCTGGCTTCGTTCCATCTGCCAGGTGACTGCTCTGTCATGTCAGTCATCACTGCTAGCTCAGGTTCTGTTCTCTTACAGATATGTGTTGTCACTCACATGTAGAGTCTATTCCTAATTCCCCTAAACCCAATGCTTGTCTCCATCTCTTTCTTATTTTTCCCTTTGTATCTCTAGGTCCTTTTCATTGGCATTCATGACAAAATGCCTCTATATGATAAGAATATTTCCTCTTTAAAAATTAAATGTAGATGTTAGGTATCATATCCATTGTTGACATCACAATCTATGAAAAGATCTCCCCACAAACCTTTGCACAAGTAAAAGAAAATAGGAAATAATACTTGGAGTGTTCTAAATTAAGACAAAACTTAGGGGGTTAGAGAGATGGCTCAATGGTTTAGAGCACTGACTTCCCATTCAGAAGACCTGGGTTCAATTCCTAGTACCCAGATGATGACAAACAACCATCCTTAACTCCAGTTCCAGAGGATCCAACACCCTCTCCTGACTTTGTGGGCATTGGTAACACAAGTGCAATTGCTTACTTGCAGGCAATACATTCATACACATAAAATAAAAAATAATTTAAAAATACTTCTTTTTTTTTTTTTTTTTTTTTTTTTTTTTTTTGTAGGTCTGCGCCCCGGTCGTGCAAATGCCGCGGAGGTCAGAGAGGGTCTCGGATTCCCCTGAAACTGGAGTTTCTCCTGAATGGAGTTACAGACGGTTTTTAGCCGCCATGTGGGCTGGGGACGAACCCAGGGTCCTCTGCAAAGAGCGTTCGGTGCTCGTAACCGCTAGGCTATCTCAAGCAAGTGATACCCCCAAATGATTTTCCTGTGACAGTCACTGGAGCTTAAAAATCTTGTCAGAGACAGATTTCTACCACCCAAGGTGGTCCAGTCATGAGGTGACCTGTCTTACTTATGCAAGCAGCTTAGTAGGAGTCCTGTCTGTGTTAGAGAGAAAGGATGCTCATTAGCCTTCATTTATTTATACATGATTTAATTGTTTCCAATGCCAAACATTGAAAAGACAATGAAAATTTATTCTTTGTGTCCTTATAGAATGTATTTGAGGTTTGCAAGGAATTTTGTTAAAAAGACAGGTCGGGGGCTGGAGAGTGCCTAGTACGGCTAAGAGCACGACGCTCTTGCAGAGGACCCGGTTCGACCCCCAGCACCCAGCATGGCGCTAAGAACCGTCTGAACTCCAATTCCCATGGAGAATCCGATTCAGGTAGAGAGGCAGCCCAGGCTTTTGGGTTGCCGTGCGCGGGGACGGGATTGCCCGGACAGGGTTTGCCACAAGACCGTCATTGAAAACCAAGTAGACAGTTTCATACACAACAAAAATAGAATGAATAAAAAATTAAAAAAAAAAAAAAAAAATACAAAGATCAGGTCAACTTAGTTTTTTAAGGAAGTATTTTTTAGCGCTGGCGTGGGTGGCGGGCGGACGAACCTAAATATTATCCTAGCTAGCACTGTGGGCAGGCAGAGGCCAAGGCGGGATCTTGTGAGTTTCACCAACACAAGCCCACAGCCTGGTCTACAAAGTGGTGTCCAGGCCAGCGGGGCTACAAAGGAGAAGACCCTGTCTCCAAAAGAACAAAAAAAAAAAAAAAAAAAAAGAACAGTATTTTAAATTATTTTTTCTTTATGTGTATGAATGTATTGCCTGCAAGTAAGCAATTGCACTTGTGTTACCAATGCCCACAAAGTCCGGAGAGGGTGTTGGCTCCTCTGGAATGGAGTTAGGATGGTTGTTTTGGTCTATCATCTGGTACGGAAGTGAAACCCCAGGGCCTTCTGACGGGTAAAAGTCAGTGCTCGTAAACCATTGAGCCATTCTCTCTAACCCTCCTAAGTTTTGTCTTAATTTTAGAAACCTCCAAGTATTATTCCTATTTTCTTTTACTTGCAAAGGTGTGGGAGGGAGATCTTTTCATTAGATGTTGATGTCAAACAATGGCTATGCTTCTACCTAACAGCTACATTTAATTTTTAACGAGGAATCTTCTTATCATATAGAGCATTTGTCATGAATGCCAATGAAAAGGACCTAGAGATACAAAGGGAAAAATAAGAAAGAGATGGAGACAAGCATTGGGTTTAGGGGAATTAGGAATAGACTCTACATGTGAGTGACAACACATATCTGTAAGAGAACAGAACCTGAGCTAGCAGTGATGACTGACATGACAGAGCAGTCACCTGGCAGATGGAACGAAGCCAGGGTGGGTCTTAATAAATGGGACGCAGGACTCGGGACATGCATTCCTTTAAAGACATCTATTGATGGAGAAATGCAAGACTGAAATCTGATGCTAGTTGCCTGTTATTGTCAGGAGACTGATGATCTGCTGTACTGATGATACTGAGAAGTTACACTGATGGACGAACTGGGATCAATTCTGTGCATGCTTGTAACCCTGTTAACTATACTGCATTGGCATGCATCGGTACACAGAATGAGAGTTAATTTCTTAATTATCCCAATTTTCTCTGGTCTTAGGAACTCTACTTCTAAGTCAGTCAGAAATAGCTCATCCAGATAGATGTTATTGATCAATCATATGCCTTACTTGAGTTCACTGTATAGCATTTGTTTAAAACAGAAAATAAAGACTTCTGTGGAAATGGATTGGGAGAATTACTATTAAAATATTCACATTACTTAAACCAATCTATAGATACAATTTTTGGTAAAATACCAGTGACATTCTTCACAAAAGAAAAATTCTGAAACTTCTAGTGAAATAGTATTTTTTTTTCCTTTTTTTTTTTAAATTAGTTTTTATTGCTGCTTTGTGCATTTCATCACATTTTTCCAATTCAGTTCAGGCTTATTTCCCTTTTCCCTCCCCCCCCCCCCACCATCCCCGATCATGCATTTCTGACATTAAACTGTCTGACTCTTCTCTCCGTTTTTTTTTTTTTTCATTTTAGCTATATTTTTTTAAGAGCTAACACAGCTGGGTTTGGTGATACATGCCCTTAACCCCGCACTTGGAAGAAGTTCTCTGAGAGATCAGGCCCGCCTTGGTCTACAAAGTGAGAGTTCCAGGTACAGGGAGACCCCATGAATAAAACAATACAAACAACAACAAACAAACACCTCAGGGAGAGTGTGTCTCCCGACTGATTTCAAATAAACTGCAAGGCTGAACGTAGTAGTTATAAAAACCGCATGGTATGAGCATAAAAAAATCATAGGCAGGGGACAAAACCAAGTCCAGGCATACATCCATTCAATTATAGATAATGCGTAGTCGTAGTTTTAGCCAACAAGTACCTTGAAAATGCATGGGAGAAAGGACAGTCTGCGTGTAACACCTAGGCATGGAAACACTGCGGGGGGCCGTAGCGAAGAAAGCCGTGAGTCCGAGCTATGATTTGTGACAAAAAAAAAAAAAAAAGATCAGAGCAGATTGAAGCCGGAACACACGGCCTGAGTTTCGGTGTGTTGCACAGAAATTGTATTTTTTATTTTTTTTAAACAAATCTTAGACCGTGGTCCCACCCATTCCCCCACCCTGCCATAGCTCATGCATTTGCCCAAAACATGCTTTAATTCTAAACCTTGAAAAATACAATAGGCGTCTAGTTCTCGTAGATGCAAATAAAGAAAATTCTTCAGGATATGAGTATCGGCAAGGAAATACAGGGAACAAAAGTAAAATAGACAGCAGGGTGATACTAAACTCAAAAGCTTCCCACAGCAAAGTGAACAACTTACATAAGAATAGAAACTAGAAAGTGTTTCGGGCGCTAAAGATATAACTCTGCAGTAAAAGCACCTAATGGGGGCTGGAGCGATGACCCCATAGCGGTTTATACAGCGCCGCCCCGCTCTTGCAGAGGACCCGGGTTCGATCCTCCAGCACCCACATGGCGTTCCGGAGAAACCGTCTGAGAATCAATTCCAGGAGGAGAACTCCAAGCCGCGCGCGACCATCTTTTGACCTCCGCGGGCATTGCACGACACGGTGTGCAAGACTTGCATGCAGACAGTTACATTGATACACATATAGAATAAATAACTGCCAGGCGTGGTGGCGCACGCCTTTGATCCTAGTACTTGTGAGGCAGAGGCACGCGGATCTCTGTGCGTCCGAGGCCAGGCCTGGTCTACAGGAGTGAGTTCAGGACAAGCCAGAGCTACAGGGAGACCCCTCTTCTGCGCTCTGTGGCATTGCACGGACACGGGTGCACCACCTAATTGCAGACAGTACAGTCATACCCATACTAAATAAATAAATTACCGTTTTTAAAACAGCAGAGAAAGTGTTTGAAGATTCCAAGGAAAAACTACGACAGTGACAAAAACGTTTTAAAAGTGACAGGAGGTTTTAACAGGGTTGTCACAAAAAAGGACAACTACAAGCCTGTATGTATGGTAACTGTAGGTAGTGAGAAAGCAAATCAAAACCCCAGCTTCTAAATAGATTTCACTCAGTTAGAAGGTCACAGAGTTCTGCTCAGAGGGGTAAGGAAGTAGAAAGGAGACAGGGGACCTACAGTGGGGAAAACGCGGAGAGTTAAAAAACAGACTGAAAAACATAGACCATCACAGAAACATCCTCTCTTTTCTTTTAGTCCCCGTAACTTGGTATATGCCAAAGTAAATGGAGGTCACTAGCCAGTCACTATGTCAATACGGTATCTCCACTCCTGTATTTTATTTTTGCAGTGGTATTTCCAATAGTCAAGAAGTGGAAACTACCCTAGGGTGCCCATCGACAGATAAATGAATTGAAAAAATGCCATCTTAATACGTAATGCAATACTATGGAACTCAAGGAAGAATAAAATCCTGTCATCTGTAGCAACTTTGTATTAGACACTTTCTGTTGTTGCCACAAATTACCTGAGAAAACAGCTTCATAATGTGCGTGACGTATTTCTCTCTTTTGGTTCTTTGTGTGCTTTTAGGAGTTCCTAATNTTGGAAAAAATGTATGGAATGGCACAAACATCAATAAAAACTAATTTAAAAAAAAAAAGAAAAAAATACTATCTCATATAAGTTTTCAGAATTTTTCTTTTGTTGAAGAATGTACATGACGTATTTTTACCAAATTGTATTATGAGTTTTTTAAGTAATGTGAATTATTTAATAGTAATTCTCCCAATCCATTTTTCCACAGTAAGTCTTTTATTTTTCTGTTTAACAACATGCCGTATACAGTGAAACTTACAAGAACTAAAGGCATATGATTGATCAATAACATCTATCTGGATGAGCTATTTCTGACTGACTTAGAAGTAGAGTTCCTAAGACCAGAGAAAATTGGGATAATTAAGAAATTAACTCTCATTCTGTGTACCGATGCATGCCAATGCAGTATAGTTAACAGGGTTACAAGCATGCACAGAATTGATCCCAGTTCGTCCATCAGTGTAACTTCTCAGTATCATCAGTACAGCAGATCATCAGTCTCCTGACAATAACAGGCAACTAGCATCAGATTTCAGTCTTGCATTTCTCCATCAATAGATGTCTTTAAAGGAATGCATGTCCCGAGTCCTGCGTCCCATTTATTAAGACCCACCCTGGCTTCGTTCCATCTGCCAGGTGACTGCTCTGTCATGTCAGTCATCACTGCTAGCTCAGGTTCTGTTCTCTTACAGATATGTGTTGTCACTCACATGTAGAGTCTATTCCTAATTCCCCTAAACCCAATGCTTGTCTCCATCTCTTTCTTAATTCTTTCCCTTTTGTTCTCTAGGTTCCTTTTCATTGGCATTCATGACAAAATGCCTCTATATGATAAGAATATTTCCTCTTTAAAAATTAAATGTAGATGTTAGGTATCATATCCATTGTTGACATCACAATCTATGAAAAGATCTCCCCACAAACCTTTGCACAAGTAAAAGAAATAGGAAATCAATTAGTTGGAGTGTTCTAAATAAACAGAAAAGACATTTAAGGGGGGTAGAGAGATGGCCTTCAATGGTTTAGAGCACTGACTTTTCCCATTGCAGAAGACCCTG
This sequence comes from Rhizomys pruinosus, assembly GCA_009823505.1. Lineage (NCBI taxonomy): Eukaryota > Metazoa > Chordata > Mammalia > Rodentia > Spalacidae > Rhizomys > Rhizomys pruinosus. The sequence goes on along the minus strand of VZQC01007142.1, from coordinate 6,968,883 downwards.
GGTTCAATTCCTTGAGACCCCAGATGATGACAAAAACAACCATCCTTAACTCCAGTCCAGGAGGATCCAACACCCTCTCCTGGACTTGGTGGCATTGGTAACACAAGTGGCAATTCTTTATTGCCGCATACACATAAATTAAATAACAATAATAATTCTAACCACACTTACTTTTTTTTCTTTTTTTTTTTTTTTTTTTTTTTTTTTTTTTGTTCTTTTTGAGACAGGGTTCTTCTCTCTGTAGCCCCGTGTTCCTGGACACTCACTTTGTAGACCAGGCTGTGGTTGCCTTTGTGGGTTGAAACTCACAAAGATCCGCCTCTGCCTCTGCCTCCCACAGCTAGTGCTAGGTATATTTAAAGGAGTCGTCGCCGCCACCACGCCGGCTAAGAATACTTCTTAAAAAAAACTAAGTTGACCTGTCTTTTATTTTTTTTTTTTTTTTTAATTGTTTTTCTCATTCTATCTTATTGTTTGTGTATGAAATGTCGTACTGTCTTGCCATGATTAGGGTTTGCTGCACGCCGTGTCGTGCAACATCGCGTCCCGCGCGTGTCGCGACGGTCAGACCAAGAAGCCCGGACGCCACCTGGAACTGGAGTTCTCCTGGGATTGGAGTTACCGACGGTTCTTAGCCGCCATGTGGAGTGCTGGGGATCGAACCGGGTTCCCTGCAAGAGCGGTCAGGTGCTCTTAGCCGCTAGGCTATCTCTCCAGCCCCCGACCTGTCTTTTTAACAAAATTCCTTGCAAACCTCAAATACATTCTATAAGGACACAAAGAATAAATATTTCATTGTCTTTTCCAATGTTTGCATTTGGAAACAATTAAATGCATGTATAAATAAATGAAGGCTAATGAGCATCCTTTCTCTCTAACACAGACAGGACTCCTACTAAGCTGCTTGCATAAGTAAGACAGGTCACCTCATGACTGGACCACCTTGGGTGGTAGAAATCTGTCTCTGACAAGATTTTTAAGCTCCAGTGACTGTCACAGGAAAATCTTTGGGGGTTATCACTTGCTTGAGATAGCTAGCGGTTAAGAAGCCACCGACGCTCTTTGCAGGGACCCTGGTTCTCTCCCAGCACCCACATGGCGGCTAAGAACCGATCTGTAACTCCAATCCAGGGAAACTCCAGTTCCAGCGGGAATTCCGAGACCTTCTTCCGGTCAGGTGACCCCGCGGTGACATTGGCAACGACTACGGGTGCACACAGACTGCATTGCAGACCTGCATGCAGACAGTACATTCATACACATACAAAAATAAATAAATAATAAAAAAAAAATTAAAAAAAAAAAAAAATAAAATAAAATGTTCTCTTGAGACTCAGAGAAGTCACTGTGAAGCCCCAAGCATCACAGGGCAGATTTTTCCCTCCACAGACCTGTCCTCTCAGAGAAGGCAATCCCCAGGATTCAGAGAGGACTCATGAAGAGGGACCATGACATGCAGCTACTGTATTTTGCCTGCAATGACAGAGCTTGCTTTTCTTTCTCTTTATTTTCACATTTTTCGAAATTTATAAATGATCATCTCATTTCAGATTTATGATGTTTAATTTATTAATTAAAATATGTATTTATTATTTTTATGTTATGTGTATGAATGAATTGCCTGCATGTATGAAAGTGTACCTGTGTTGTATAATGCCTGTGGAGGTCAGAAAAGGGCATCAGAACCCCCTGGAATTGGAGTTGCAGACAATTGTTAGCCACCATGTGGGTGTTGGAAATCAAGCACAGGTCCTCTGCAACAGCAGCTTGCACTCTCACCCTCTGAGCCATCTCTTCAGCCCCATGATATAAGTTTAGAAGGATGTTGTGGATACTAATTTTGTCAATAGGCAGGTAGGTAGATAAATAATAGATAGATAGATAGATAGATAGATAGATAGATAGATAGATAGAATGATGATAGATAGGTAGGTAGATAGATAGATATAGATGATAGATATTGATGACAGAAGATAGATATGATAGAAGATAGATGATAGATAGATAGATGATAGATAGATAGATAGATAGATAGATAGATAGATAGATAATAGAAACATATATAATATAGAGATGTTATTTTAGTATTTGAGTTGCAATTTAACTATATGAATTTAAGGTGAGTTTCAAACAAGGGGAACAATCACCAACCCATAAGAAGTGCAGTTTCTAATTTTAGCTGATCCAGAGCACTATTAAAGACTTTCATGTTCTGTATGCTTTTCCTCCATTCCTTCACTACCACTGTTATCAAGGGCAGCTTATTCAATTTGCACCTCTGAGGACTAGGGATGTATGTGCGATAGAGTTCAGCAAGAAGTGCACGTTGCCTCTGGATTTAATGGGCAGCTGGCAGCTGGCACAGAACGAGGAGCAAATGCCACGGGGCCGAAGCCAACAAGCTCTAGGCAGAGTGAAAGGAAGGAAGATAGAGATCCCAGACTGTCTAGGTCTACAGGAAGGCGATATTGATTCTGGAACACAAGGAACTAGCGTATGTGGACAGATTTGCTGTCTGGAGTATCGGAGTGCTGATCCTGGGAAAGAGAGTAAGCTAATGCCACTTCTCCCAGTTAAGAGACAGAAAAGTTCTCTCTCTTCCCATGGAAGCTGTACAGTAATGCACTCTATTTCACCCCATTTAGCCAAAAGGAACAAGTAGGGTAGGGAACAGCCTCTCACTGCTCATGAAGCTGTGCACCACAGCACCCATCTGTCTCCATCTGAGGACTAGCATGGCTTCAGATTCATACCAAGATATCATGTGGAATAATCAAGGCCTCCCTGATCTCCCCTTTGGGTACTCCCCCTCTCTCCTGCTCCCTCTGCCTCCTGTACCCGTTCTCCTCAGTCCCCTGCTCCCTTCACTAATACCCTTGCCTTCTCCTCATCCCTTTGAATCTTAAAAGGAACATTATGTGGATATGCCAAGAAGATTAATTTGACTTCATTAATGAATCAAAGTAAAAGAATAATGAAAAATGAGGCCAGTGAAGAAAGAATGAGGTGGGAGGAATCGATGGGGAATGTTAAACCTGGAGTTTAACATTCTTAACATTTAAAATGTTAGACCTGGAGGTTTGGAATGGGCTAAGCTAGTCTGAGCAAACTAATATCATAATGGGAAAAATATTTGATGGATATTTTTATCTAGAAAATGTGGTATAAGACCAAGCTGAAACTTAAGGTGTTCATTCCAAATTCCCACAAATAAGTGGATTGCACAATTATTTGCAAGAGGGATAGAAACCACTGAAACTTCCCTACTAATTGGTCTTGGGTCAGTCAAAACTAAGATAGTGTTGGGAGTTGGGGAGATCTTGCAGAGGACCCAGCACCAGTTCCCTCCACCCACATGCTGGCTAACAACCACTGGTGACTCCAATTCGAGGGGATCTGACTACCTCTTTTGACCTCTGTGAGCATTACACAACATGGGTGCACTTACATATGTGCAGGCAGAACACTCATATACATAAAAATAAAAATAAACAAATAAAAACACTCCTTTCTGTGTCTTGAAACATAAGGCTGGACTTAGCAAGATGAGTACCAATGGGATGTGATTATAACAAAAATCTCAAGAAATAACTGAATCCTGGTGACTGAACTTAAAAAAAAATCTGACTGGAATTTAGTTAATTTACTGCTGGATCATATATAGAAGCCAAAACATAAAGTGGGCAGAGTATTGAAGAAACTAGATGTGTTCCTCATGCAAAAAAAGACCAGCCTGCTGAATTCACTGTATGATCATCAAGACATCCATTCTTTCTAATAGCCGAAATCTGAGCACAGGGGAAAGTGAAAGAATGAGAAATTCAGCACAATTAACCTCTATGTTTAGGTATGATTTCTCCCCAAAATAAAAAAAAATTCAAGTTACTAAAATGAAATTAAAATTTTAGATTTGGTAGGTAGGTCTCCATTCATAGAACACTTTTGCAGACTTACAATAGAATTTGAAGACTCAGTTTGGAGTGTTCTATTTTCAGATTTTTATACATATTCTTCAGTTTTGTTCTTTTCCCTTATAATTGAGCACATAATTAGCCGAATACTCAACTGAAGCTAAAAATTTGACATTTTTTACATAGCCAATTATTTCTATCTTTGTCTCAATTTTTGAAGTGGATGAAACTTATGCTTTTTTTTTTTTACTTATTATTCTATTTTTCCCTAAATGAATAAGCACAAGTATAATAAAATCTTCAAACAATGGAATGTGAAATTGGGAACAGTGTCAAACAGAGCTATTGGCTGTCAGGCAGTACCATGTAGCTCAAAATCCTCACTTTTCAGGTAACGAAGGAAGCTTACATTCAGAGTTCTGCTTCAAGAGGTCTGTATACATCGGTGTATACTATGGTAAAGTACTATGATAGTTTATAACAAAATAACCTGCAAAATTCAAGGTTCATCTATAGTTCATAAAACTATTTTTCCAATGCAGACTACAAGCGATATCCATGAAAGAATAGGGGCCAGTTTGTAGAGGACTCTAGAAAATAAAACGGTTAGAGATATATTGCCTTCAACATAGAAACTGTACTTGTTTTAACTTACTAGTTCTTTTTTTTTCTATTTACAGTTTTTTTTATTTGTGCAAATAAGTAAAAACAGTTATACCATTTGCAGTATGATTATTATAATGTTAAATTGTGGGATTCTGCTTTAGACAGCTATAATGGATTTCATATAGTAGACTGTAAGATATTGCACTTATAACGTCCCTAAAATAAGACAGAATCCCGAGGAGTGGGGCAGATCTAGCCACACAGAGCTTGGTCTAGGGACTATAAAACCGACTGCTTTGTTTTTTTTTCTTCTATTACTTTTTTTTCATTTTTTAACAATAAGTAATAATTTATGACTACAAGCATCCTTCATGTAAAACCAATTTGCAAGCAGTTGTGCCCAAACCCGCACAGCCCAAGGGTCCCACCATCCAGCTGGGGGGGCTTGTATGTTCAATCAAGTTGATCAAATAAGTGTCCAGTCTATATTGCTGTAGTTTCACTATTCACCCCAATCTCAGCCCTTACATTCTAACACACCCACTCTTCCACAGATTGTTCCCTAGGCTTAGAAAAGGGACATGGGTGGATGAGGAGCAAAACAATCTACTTTCTCTGGAGCTGTCGTTTTGGACTCTGGTCAATTCTGGCTGTTTCCTTTCCTGAGCTGACAGTTTGTCCAGGAATAACCTTTCAATTCTACTAATGAAGCACAGGCAATTTGATATATAGGTATTTAAACAGTACTAATTGTTATGGTAGGTTACTTTGGTATAGACACAGATATTTGGATGGTATGTTAATCCATGAATTACATTTTTTTCTGTAAAATATGACAGGGTCTTACTGTGGCTTATAACATTTCCTAACTGCCAGAGGATGTAAGCTTGTGACATCGGCCATGGGTTATTCCTCCAAGGAGAGAGCTAACAGCCAATTAGATTTGGGATATACGGGCATATGACTGCCACTGCTGCACAGTATTTCCAGGCAGGTGAGGTGTAGCTGGTTCTTAAAAACTATTTAATAAATATAATAACTATTTAATAAATTTTATTTATATGATAGATTTGGTAAAATTATATTCTAGGGGACTGGAGAGATGGCTCCGCAGTTAAGAGCACTGGATGCTCTTGCAGAGGACCCAGGCTTGATTTCCAGCACCCATATGTCAGCTAACAACCATCCATAACTCTAGGTCCAGAGAAATCCAATGCCTTCTTCTGACCTCTGTAGGCATTGCATGACACAGGTGCACTTACACACATGCAGGCAAAACACTCATGCACATAAAAATGTTATAGTCTGCCTTTAGAAAGGATTGTTTGGAGCAAGGCATCACTTCTAGACTATTTTCAAATATTATATGAACTCTCACCTGTATAAGGCCTACACATGACCAAACCAGTTAAAAATTCTAGCATGTAACAGGGAGAAGCCCTGGAGACCCCACCCCTAGCTGAGGAGCTGTCAGCAGTTGATGGCTGTCGAAGGAGAATCTTTGTTCTTTGGGGAAAGTGGCCACTGACAGACTACCCATGTCCCAGGGGATGGTCCTGCCCTACATGCAAAAAGGCACCACTAATTAGACCAAGTGGGAACCTTAAAAGAAAAGTCATGAACTTAGAAAGGAGAGATTTGGAGGGAAGTTTCCAGAGATAGTTGGAAGTAGGAGGCAGATAAGATCAAGATACATGCTATACATGTATGAAATTTCAAAGAAAGTAAAAGGTTATTTATTAAGTTAGGAAGCTTATCTTAAATCTGTTTGCTATTTTACCAAGTAACACTGCACTGATCATGTGTTGCTCATTCATTCAAGAACTGGAATGAAGCCTGTTTTTAATTATCATATTAAAGAGAAATCTATTTTGATAGCAAACTTCAATTTCTTGGCTTTAACTTAGAACATTGCCATTTCTCTTCTCTACTATAATCTCTGCTCATATCATTGTTTGGTAGGAGAAGAAACTATCATTCATTTTTAGGATTAGGGACACACTAATAATAAGACATTCTACCATAACAAATCAAGCTATTTTCTACCTCCAAATATACCCAGATATTAGAATTCAGATTTGACCATCAAAAAGTTATTTTTGAGCACAGAGAAACAGCCCTATAAGAAGCATTTGCACCAGGCGTGGTGGCACACGCCTTTAATTCTAGCACTTGGGAGGCAGAGGCAGGTGGATCTTTGTGAGTTCAAGGCCAACCTGGTCAATGGAGTGAGTTCCAGGACAGCTGGGGCTACAGGGAGACCCTGTCTCGAAAAGAAAAAAAAAAAAAAAAAAAAAGAAGAAGAAGCATTTCCATAATCTAACCCAAGTTCAGCAGATATTTTCAACCTTGCCTCATTTAATTCAATTTTAGAATGTATAGGAATTCATTGCTTTTTTTCTGTATTTTATTATTTTTATTTTATGTATATTAATGTATTGCCTGCATGTTTGTAAATGTATCTGTGTTGTACAATGCTCATAGAGGTCAGAACAAGGCACCTGATTCTCCTGGAACTGGAGTTATGGACAATTATTAACCACCATGTAGGTGCCTGGAAATCAAACCCAGGTCTTTTGCAAGAGCAGTGCCCTTAACTGCTGAGCCATCTCCCCATTTGTTACTTTTATTTTCAGTGGTGCTAGTTAAATGTGCTTCCAGTCAGCTATATCCTCAACCCTCTAGACATCAACAATATGAAGCTCCATCACTCAAGGTTGACCAAAGTCTCTATAGCTTCCTATTGATATGTTGGTACCAAGAACTTAACACTATTATCACTATGATTTACACTGGAAGGCTAGTCAACTTACAGAATTTCACCTTACTTGCATTTTCTACAATTATAACCTGCTACAATTCTTTAAGCAGTTAAAAAATATGTTAACACTCATTAAAAGGAAATGATGATCTCCTATCTAAGAAATAATGATTTTCAGACCATCAAACAGGTTTTTATAAATAAGATAATTCACGGATTTATCTCCCTAAAAACATTCTGTTAAGAATGAATAATACGGGCTGGAGAGATGGCCTAGCAGTTAAGAAGGCCAACTGCTCTTGCAGAGGTTCAATCCCCAGCATCCACGCGGCAGCTGAGAACCGTCTTTAACTCCAGTTCCAGGGGAATCCAACACCCTCTTCTGACCCCCATGGCATTTCACGACATGGATGCACAGACTTACATGCAGACAGTACATTCATACACATACAAAAATAAATAAATTTTTAAAAAAGAATGAATAATACATAGTACTATAATCCTAATATGAATGATACATAGTACTACAGTCCTAATATGAATGATACATTGTACTATAATCCTAATATGAATGATACATTGTACTATAATCCTAATATGAATGATACATTGTACTATAATCCTAATATGAATGATACAGAGTACTATGGTCCTAATATAAATGATACATTGAACTATGGTCCTAATATGAATGATACATAGTGCTATAATCCTCATATGAATGATACATTGTACTAGTGTCCTAATATGAATGATACATAGTACTATAATCCTAATATGAATGATACATTGTACTATGGTCCTAATAGGTTGCCCTTTTATTGTTCTTACCATTTCCTACTGGATAACTGAGTGGAAAGTTATTAATTTCTTTGTCATAAACCTTCTACCTTTTTAATCACCTTAGGGTTTTACCTTATGATAGCACAGAATGACACTAGGAATCCTGCAATATTGTTTGAGAATATTAGATCAAATAATAGTTACGAAGAATACATAAAAGAAAATAGCTCAAAGGCAGAGAAAAATCAGTGAGCAGAAATTCCCTAGGAAGTTAAACGGACCCAGCTACATAATCAAAGAGACACACAAACATCCTGCTTCCATAGCTGGCTGTCTTTCTTCTCCTTCCACATCTAAGATCTTTGCTTGATTAGTTTCTTGAACTCATTTGCTGCCAGTTCTCTTTTTCTTATTTTTTCAACATTTTTGTTTTCAGTTTTTGTCCAATGAAAACTTTAATTATTCTTAACTGCTTGTGTATTAATAATATAGTCCCTGGGTTGTTAGGGAAATCAAATGTTTTAATAACTAATAGATCTGATAGAGTGTGGAAAAGTTAAAAAAAAATCACTAAGGTTGTAAAATATTGTTACTCTTCTCAAACAGAAATCATCTGATAGGGGTGCAAGTGTGTGTGTGTGTGTGTGTGTGTGTGTGTGTTTGTACACATGTATGTTAAAAGTAAAAGATAATCTTATGGAATATTGAGAATTATGGAAGAAACCATGACTTCAGAACATCTGCATAAGTGGTAAACTGAAGGGATCATGTGTCAGAAAGATTCAAGTCATGAAGCTGCATGGCCCAGCAGGCTGCCTGGCTTAGCTGCTGCCCGGCAGGGCTCAGATCTTCTTCTTGTTCTTGGGTTTCTTTTTTTTTCCAGCCCCTTTGGCACTGACCCACGTCCCCTGGTTATCCTAGAGGCATCCTCTTTGAGTTGCCTGCTGCTTCAGGACCGAACATATTCTCTTCTCAGAATGACCTCCTCCCTCCAGCCTACATTTCCAGGCTTATCTTGGATAACTGGATCTCTCTATCTAGAGCCTCTTGATTTCCCTGGGGAAAAAGGAAGCTCTTGTTTACTCACTGCAACGAGCCAGTAACATTTCCTCAAAAGCCTCCAGGTGGGTCCATGAAAGAGGTCACTAACTGTCACCACCAGGGTCATACTTACTATAGAACCGCAAATGCAGGCATGTTGTACAATGAAAGACACAATCACAAGATGTGTAGAATGAACTGATATCAATCATAATCTGTCACAAAGCATTTGCCAGATTAAAGTCCAAGATGAATATTTATAGAAAAAAACATAATCTTCTTAGTGACTCCTAGTATGGGACGCAAGCTATTCAATGGGATGCTACAGTTTGACAGAAGATATTTATCTATCTTATAGGAGCTGATCTTACTGCAAGCACTCAAAGAGGATTTTCTGCAATTATTTGCATCTCTCCCCTCTAAGAGGCAGGATGATGACATGAGCACTTTGATGTGCAGATGTGAAATGTAAATTTATAAGCTTCAAAGACAAGAATTGACAAAATTGTAAGAGGCAGGTGAATGACAAAAATCTGTAAAAATGCTCAGTTCCGCTCTTAGGTGGAATTACTAGACCCTGAGCAAAGAGGACCAATAACTCAGTTATTTTAAAAGGCAAACAGGCAGAAATCTCTAAAACCATACAGCTTAAGAATTGAAGACTGAAAAGTTAATTTGGAATCAAATATTTGTGCTCTCATTTCTTCCATAGTTTTTAATAAGGCAGCATACTGCAATGATCTTGAAATGTTTCTTCAAACATGACTAACTTGAATAACATGGCTGTTTTTTTAAGAGAATAGCTGGTAGAGGTCCAATGCTCTCTCTGTATCAAACATACAATCACTGCACTCACATGTCTCAATTTGGAACTCTGTCATTTCCTGCTATTTCACAAATTCTTCTCTCTAAATAATGCCTAGACATTTTAATTATTCCTTTCTGAATCTGTGTGTCCAGTTTCAAATATCAAGAGGCATTCCTGACTAGGAATAGCACAAACAAGTCAGGTCAAGTGTAAATCTGCACATGCAGAGATTCAATATCCCAGTTACAACCCATGATCCATCAAGATACTCGCTGGTCCAGGGAACTACCTTTAGACTAATAAGCACATATCTCACTGTTCACTCTATGACCCTAGTATAGATAAGAGATAGAGGAAATAAAATAGAAGATATATGCTCTGTTTCCCTTAATTCAGTTGTTACCTCTTTACTAAGTCAAACTTGATTTCCTCCCTTTTGTTATGAATATGAATATTTGCTTCATCTCATGAACCCTTTTACACATCAAAAACCTCCTTTTACTCTGCAGCTACTCTCCATTTGTAATCTAATAATCTAATCTCGGGGCTGGGGAGATGGCCTAGCAGTTAAAAGCGCCCACTGCTCTTGCAGAGGACCTGGGTTCGATCCCAAGTACCCACATGGGAGCTGAGAACCGTCTTTAACTCCAGTTCCAGAGGAATCCGATGCCCTCTTCTGTCCTCCACGGCATTGCACAACGCAGGTGCACAGACCTACATGCAGACAGTGCATTCATACACATAAAAATTAATTAATTAAAAATATAAAAATAATCTAATCTTAAATGTCTGTTCTTAGCCAGGCATGGTGGTGCATGCCTTTAATCCTAGCACTTGGGAGGCAGAGGCAGGCAGATCTCTATGAGTTCAAGGCCCGCCTGGTCTACAAAGTGAGCTCCAGGCCAGCTGGAGCTAAAGGGAGACCCTGTCTCAAAAAGAAAAAAAAAAGAAGTCTCTTCTGATCCCCAAACCAATATCCCCCATATGTTTTGTGGTTTCTTTCATTTCTATTTTATTTGTGAAACTGAAATTACAACTTCCATGTGTATTTTCAGGAAGCTATATGAGCTATCAAAAGCCTCAACCTTCCAGGCATAATGAAGTGTATTAGGTCTTAAAGTTTTATATTTTTGGCAAAAAGACTGCTTTCCCCTGTAGCTCAAAAGTCACTCATCTAACAAAGAATGATGTCCAGGAATCTAGACCATTGATTTAGAAGTTAAGAACCAGAAGATACCATAGGTGGATCTGAAAGCACAAGGGTTATCCAGATCCCAGCCGAGAAATAATGTTCTGCAGTTATGGCTCTGACTTGAGAAAATTACTTGAAGACAAAGTGCTCTCAGACACATCCATCAAAGGCACTGAAAAACTACAGTGTTGCCTGTCTATGTCTTCCTCATCAGTATTACTGATGGCATGTATCCAACTTTTTAATGTCATCTAAATGCAATTATATGCTTAGAAAATACACTTACCAAGAAATAAAGTAGAAAATGAGAGTTTGAGGACACAGAAACCATCTATCAGCAGTCTCTTGTTTTTCTTTGTTTCACTGAGATGAAGTTTTACTATGTGCAGTCCAAGCTCCCCAGAAACAGAGGATCCTCCTGCCTCAGCTCCTTAAAGCTGAGATTACAAGTGTGTGTGTGTGTGTGTGTGTGTGTGTGTGTGTGTGTGTGTGTCCCCAAGCCTAGCTATCACAAATCATGACCTCAAACTGGATTCTGTCTTATAGATTAAGGGATTAAGGCATACAGTAATAAAAGTTTTATAATGCCTTTCCCTTCGGCTGTAACATTTTAGTCATTTTCAAATGATTTTTCCCCTTATTATAAATCATGTTTCTCTGCTTCTTTCTGGGTGTGAGACTTTGTGAATTTTTCCTTGGCGGTGATGAGTGTTTCCAGTTAACACTTGAGCTTCATCTGAAGCACAACTGCAGGACTTGGAAATAATTTGTTGCTTCCAGTCTTGCTTTTAGGACCTGGTGGATGGTCGTGTTAAGGCAAAGATTGAAGTGCACGAAGGAGACAAGGTGCTCCCTTCTGGGGAGCAGCTGGAATAGACAGGATTCTCTCAGTTCTTCCTCAGTTCAAGCTCCTGTCATTAATACTTTTCCTCAGGCCTAGGGTAGTTTCCCACGAGCATACACTCATCACTCTTAGCAAACTTCAGTCTCTCTCTCTCTCTCTCTCTCTCTCTCTCTCTCTCTCTCTCTCTCTTTCTCTCTCTCTCTTCCTCCTTCCATCTCTCCTTTTCTCACCTACACAAATGAGTGACCTGAGCAGGCTCTTCCTCGGACTCTCCTCTGGCAGTGAACTTAGAGAATTACAGGACCCTTCCCCATTGACTCAAGTGCTTGGGATCGAACCCAGGTCCTCTGCAAGAGCTGTTGGCGCTCTTAACCACTAGGCCATCTTTCCAGCCCCAATGCAAATTCTTAAGTCAACAGTGTGGTGGTTTGAACGAGAATGTTCCCCAAGGAAATTTTGTCCCCAGTTGGTGGCCATTTTGGGAAGGAGGTGTGGCCATGCTGGAGGAAGTGCATCACTGGGGGCGTCTTCCAGAGCTCTTAAACCTTGCCAAATGTCCAGTCTTTTTCTGCTTCCTGTGCCTGCTTGAAGATATGGCCACTCCTCTTTCTGCTCCGCCCATCTCTTCCCACTGTGCGACCCTACTAAGATGGACTCCGATTCCTCTGGAAACTTAAGCTCAAATAAACTCTTCCTTTTATGTCTTCCTCTGACCTTGGTGGTTTTATCACTGCGACAGAAAAGTAACTATTACAAACAATAACCCGACACAGAACACAAGCTAAGATATTATAATCAAGGCGAACACAGGGTCCTTCAAGCTCTTTCCTTGAACCCTATGGCCATCTTGTTAGTTGTCTTAATTAGCCATGCTTTTTCACCTAAAACTTTAGGATCCTCTTATTAACCAGAAAATAAGAAAATTGACACTACAATAAAAAACATTTAGGATATAAACACTAAAGATGAATTAAATTATCATATTTTCTACATAGTTTATCTTTAAAAGATGTCTGAAGTGGTTTTCAAGTCCAAGGATAGGAGAAATAAAAATAACCTTCAATATAATGATAAATGATTATCATACTCAAAACACCTCTCTCTCTCTCTCTCTCAGCATCACTAGAAACAAGACTGAGTACCCATATTTCTCTACCAGCTGTCTCAGCCAATACCCAAGAAGTCTCTCTGTTCAATGCAACAGCGCCTAGATTCAATGTGTGGATTCTTCCTATTCATTTGGAAGCCTTCAGAGGCGAAACTCTTTATTAGTATCTTAGAAGATCTAATCAGAGTTGCTTATTGCCATATTTAAACCTTCAAGCAAACAAACAAAACAGGGATGGAGTTCTCCTTTAAGTACAGTAGAATTTACCTGAAACAGGCACACTCATGTGTGTTTGGAGGACTGTCATTTTCTCTCAAACATGAAGCCTATTTTAACCAGACTACAACCACAACAAGATTTCCATTGGATACGTTTTAAGAAACTCTGATGGATTCTGAATTCTACTTGAAGAAGGCAGGTTTTCAAAGTTTTGGGGTTCAAAATCAGTGTGGGTGTCAGACAAAAGTACAAGACTTTCAAAGCTTGTTTCCTAGAACACTTTGTACTCCATAGAATAAGGAGAAGAAAAAAGTCTTGAAAGGAAGTTAGACCTCTCTGTAGTATAAGAGAGAGAGGTGCCAGAGGGATGACGAAGAGCTCAGCTTCTCCCAGGGAAGATGCACTCTACGACAAACAGGGGATATGACAGCAGCAAGCTGTGTCCTTGTAATAAAACTGATGCTTCATTGATGTGCTTTAGGTCTGGGGAGAGGCTTGGAGAAGACATTTCGAAATTTGAAGATGAGAAAATTGCTTTGTTCTACTGAATTGCAGTTTTGAATGTTTGAATAAATTATACCTACCTCTGTGGTTTGACCAAGTGCAACAGGATGGAAGGTGCTTAGACTTTGGATGATCTTGAAGTAGATTCATTTTTACAAAGTGAGAAAGAGTGGTGCTGTGATCAGTGACCTAGTGCTTGCCTTGCCTGTGCAAGGTGGTGGGTGTTGTCATCACCACCAGAAACAAAGCAGCGTAAAAGACAAGGCAAACTGCTTTGAAGTGGGAAGAGGATTTGAAATGGGTGAAGCTGTGTCATGCCTGGGTGAGTGACAGAAGCAATTCAACCTTCTCAAGAGCTGTGGCTGGGAAATGAGGGCTTAGGGTTTTTTCAAATATCGGGAATTTTATAGAAACTTTTATATGCATTAAAAAATAAAGGCATTGAATTTGGAGAACAGTAAGACTCAAAAGAAGGTAAGTTCATTTAATGGTTTCTGTGATTTTTAAACATAAGTACAAATAATTGCAAAGTCTCCATTTCACCAATCATTATGGTCTAATATTTTCATGAAATATTAAAAATGAGTTCATAAACTCAGAACACAAAAACCAAGGCTGACATACCAGATGGTATATTTGAAGCTGAGTTAAATGACAAGGGGATGCCCTATCCTCTTCATGCTGAACATAGTAGAGAACACAGAGCACAACAGACAGATCGCCCCCATCCCAAGGGCAGAGAATCCTCAAGTTCAAGCTAATTTGGAAAATGTGTTTCACTATGATCAGTTATTCACCCAATGGTCTTTTCATTCCTTTTTTGTCAATTTTCTTAGGTTGAGATTTCAGCTTTCTCATAAACACACAGAAGGGATTTATAAGACAGATCCTGAATAGACAAGTTGGTTTTTTTTTTCCTTCCAGGAAATTGCCTAGCTACTCTTCAATTAAAGCTGATTCTTTTTTAAAGGAAGAATCATATTTCTGACTTTATATTTTCTTGCATCAAGGATGTTTGTCTTCCACTGGGGAAGCATAAACAGAGAAGTAAACACACGGAAAGTTTTACATTCCAGCCTTGGGGAGAAATTTAGCAATGCCTGTGAATGAGGGGGTCAATCATTTAACATCCAAACTGGCTGGAAAATTATTACATGAAGCAAGCTCCCTGGCTAATGTTTGAGAAGGGTATGAAATGTCACTTCCTGCCAATTAATCTTCCTAATGTACCTAAGAAGTCTGTCCAGCATTCAAGCAATTCTCAAGGGAAAAAAAATGTACTTTTGCACTCTTCTGTAAGTTCTTCACTCTAACGGGCTTAGAGGACACACATGCACACAGCATCCTTGCCTTCAGAAGTTCATAAGGAAGAGATTAATCCCTTCAATGGAGAAATGTATCAAAAATTTGGGAGATGAAATGAAGGTAAAGCTTTGACAAATACCCCATAATCTTAAGCATTTGCTAGTGAGTAGGAATAATATACCACAGTCAATTGCTTGTCCTATGAAATGAAACCAGAAACTTCAGATAACGGTCTTCCTACTAGGGTTACAAAGTAAAACCAACATCTTAGCAAGATATCTGTCACCTCATGTTTATAGAAACATTATTCTTAATAGCCAAGTAGTAAAACTAATCAAAGTCAAATGAGTAAAGAAAATGAATGTCTGCATATATGTACATACATGGACTCACAGTTGGCAAGTTCCCTTAAAAGGGAAAGAAATCTTTCCACTTGA
The DNA here is from genome assembly GCA_009823505.1 of Rhizomys pruinosus. NCBI lineage: Eukaryota > Metazoa > Chordata > Mammalia > Rodentia > Spalacidae > Rhizomys > Rhizomys pruinosus. Next base: position 6,953,364 of record VZQC01007142.1, on the reverse strand, counting down.
AACAACACGGAGGAACCTGGATGAAATTATGCTGGGTGAAATAAGTTAGTCATAGAAAAATGATCATTGCATGATCTCATTATTATGTACAATTTATAAAGAACTCGAAGTAATTTAAAAAATCAGAGATTAGAATGCTAGTTGCCTGCAAGACTGGGAAGATATGGCTTCAATATATGCTCCCCCAGGTTCATGTGCTAAAGGGCAGGCACGAGCTGTGACTGTGGGGAGCAGTTGTGAGCCCTCATGGAAGCAAGTAGGTCAAAACCAGTATGGTCAGTCCTTGGGCTAGATCTCGTCCCGACCTCTTCCTGTCTTTCTCCGGTGCTTCCTGTGCTAGCAGGTGACCAACCTGGGCAGAAGCCTCTGCTGCCATGACGCTGTGTCTCTCAGGCCCAAGCAACAAATTCAGCTGACCAGGAAATAAAACCTCTGAAACTGCGAGCCACATTTATCTTTCACCCCTTAAGTTGTTTTCCTCAGGTGTTTGGCACAGTGCTGAAGGCACTACTTAAAAGATATAAAACTTCCATTATAGGTGAATAAGAAAGTATACTATCCTATCCATCATGATGACTATAAGTAATACTATTATTTGCTTGAGTTTACTGGAAAAGTAGGTCTCAACTCTTAACACCACACACATACACGCACATGCACACACAATTCGTTATGTGAAGTAATGGATCTGTCAGATTGATTGTTGTTATGCTCTGAATTTGTTATTAAAAGCTCACACATTAGAAGCTTTTTCCTCAGTGCAGACATATTACAATGTAAGACCTTTAGCTACTGACTGAATCATGAGGTCTTCACTGTGGCGAAAGAATTAATGATGTTATCCCAAGAGAATTTGTATGGGCAGTATGTATGTGCAGTATGTGTGTGTGTGTGTGTGTGTGTGTGTGTGTAGGAGGGGCGTGCATGGGTGTGGATGGGTTGATGTCAGGTATCTTTCTTAATTGATCTCTACCTTGGGTTTTGAGACAGGGTCATTCACTGAACCTAGAGCTCACTGGGTTTTGGCTAGATTGGATGGCAAGTGAGTTCTAAGGATACTCCTGTCTCCTCCATACCAGGAATAGGGGTATAGGTGTGCGCTGCCATGCCTTACTTTAACATGGGTGCTAGAGATCTGAATGTAGAGCTTCATGCCTATATATATATATATATATATATATATATATATATTCCTATCTCTCTGTCCCTTAATTTTTCCCTCTCTCCTCCCCCTCTCCCATCTGTTTCCTGCCTTGGACAAATGCAACAGGGCGATCCCATCAGACATGATCTTGAACAACCTCTCCTCCTGAACAGTGTTTCTGTTCATTATAAGTTACTCATTGTTACTGTGTTAGAGCACAACAAAACTGATTATTGCATCACAGAGTACACATGATATATAGATAAATAGATGATAGATGTAGATATATTGATAGATGATAGACAGATAGAAGATAGATAGATGGTAGATAGATAGATAGATAGATAGATAGATAGATAGATAGATAGATGATAGATACCTCAGTAAAGCTGGAAAAAGAATTTGGTTACACTTTCCAGGAAATAAAGTATAGATTCCTTTTGAGAGAAATATGTTGACTCTGAGTCTCTAATACCAAGATGGTTAATTACTGTATCATGCAATCCTTAAAAACAAATATGACAAACAGAAAGGGGAAAAAAGTTTAAACATTTTGTATATCAATACATGTGAAGGCCTGCTTCCACACAAAGAGGAGAGCAGAGTGGCTCAGGTGCATCAACAGAGGAGCTGTTTGTATATTGATTGAAAGGCATGGGCTATGAGGTTGAATCACAATCTTCCTCTACCAACTCCTTGTGGTAGTTTCTTCTTATCTACAATGTGAGCGTTGAACCTACTTCACACAGATGTAAGAAAGAGATGTGTTTTATAAAACACCCCTGGCCCTCAAAGTCCTCATATCCATTTCATAGTGCAAAATGCATTCAGGCCATCTCCAAGAGGCAGGGAAAGGTGCATACAAAGGAGAATGGAGACCAAGGTGAGACTGATACCCGATATGAATGGTATTCATATGGTAGCTAATCTTGACTGTAAACTAGATGGGACTGAAAGCCAGCAGTCAAGATTAGCCACCATATGAATACCATTCATGATAGACAGTATTGTTAGGGGACAAGGAGGCACTCACCAGAGATGCATGATCTACCAAGGCCAAAAAGGCCAGATCCCTCCTCACTACCCCAACCACCTTTCAGTATTCCCTCCAGAGTCATCAGAAAACTTACCAGTTGCCTTTTCTCAGTGCAAGAAACCTGGCTAACAGGACTCTGAAATGTTCTGGTGTTTACCCAGATGAAAAAATACCAGGACCTGTCATCTAGAAAATGAATTCTCCCAGATATTAGCCAAGCACTCAAAGCTTTGTACTCTTCAATTCACAAAATGAATTTAATGCTTATTTAACAGCATAATTTAACGACACTTCAAATTGCCCCTGGCATCAGAAACTATAAATGTACCATGGAATTTTCTTACATATTTAAATGTTTCTTGCTTTTTCTTTTGCTCGAAAAGAAAATGAATGCCAGAAACTTACTGAAATGAGCAAATTTTAAAGCAAGAAACATTCAAAAATTTTAGAGTAATGGGGCAATAATCTTATGATATACACTGTAGTCATGTGAAAACTAATTTCAAATCAAAATTAATTTATATCTAGAATGTGGGTTTTAACTTTTCTAAGTATAATGAATTAAAACTATTATCTGTTAAAAAGAATTCAAAACTACAGATTTATGAGCAATTTGATCTCATGTATCCCAAATAGAGTAAAAAACAATTTTTGTTCTGATAGTTAATTAATTTTTCCCTATTTTCCTAGGTATGCTTTTAACAATGCTTTGTTTCTTAGCCAAGACAATTGTCCTGCAAAAGCATTATCAAAGCCCATTTTATTGAAAGTTCTCTCCGAAAGGTTGGAATAGAGATTTCATTCACTCTCCATGTTGGGAATGTGCAGAGTATTTAAGAAACTTGTATGTGGAAAGTAAATCCAAGTTGCCAGTCACCAGTAACAGAATTTAAGTTGTGAAAGGAGTTTAGGTTATTCAGGATTGAAAAGCAAACTAATACTAATGCTGTGTATGGATATCAGATATCAAAATGGGATTTTCTCCCAGTAATTGAAGAGTTGGCATCTGTTAAAATCAAATTTTCATATAGATTAAATACAGGAACTAATGGAGAGAATATAGTGGTATGTTGGGGATGGCAAAATACAATCAGCTCTATTTTTTTTTTTTTTTTTTTTTTTTTTTTTTTTTTTGTTTTTTTTTTTTTTTTTTGGTCTTTTCCAGACGGGGTCTCCCTGTAGCCCCAGCTGTCCTGGAACTCATTCTGTAGACCAGGCTGGCCTTGAACTCACAAAAATCCTCCTGCTTCTGCCTCCCAAGTACTAGGATTAAAGGTGTGCACCACCATGCCCAGGGCTACAATCAGCTTTTAAATGACTGGTTGGTTGATTGACTGATTGACTGATAAAACCTAAAAGGAAATGTTTCCTTTTTTAAAATAGAGATTTGGCACAGACTCATGAGAATGACATAATATGAAATCTTCTGACTAATGGAGAAATAGATACAAGATGTTTGATACTTCCTGAATTACCCCAAATATTTAGGTAGAATATATGCAAGAAAAGTTTTATGAGATAACAGAGACGAAAGCGTGTAGGTAATTTTTTTAAATTATCAACTTCATCCACTTTCCCAGAAAATGTCCGTAGTTCTGATATTGAACAGTTATTTATTCCATTAGTCCTTGACCTCAAGGAATTCAAAGTCAAAACAGCTCTGAGCTAACCAACCAGGCTGATGGGTGGCAGGTATCCTGAGAGTTCAGGAATGTGAAGATCTTACAGACTTCAATCTAAACAATTCTTTTCCTTCAAATCCTTCAAAGTGTTTAAATAGCTTTTCATATAAAGTTCAAAGTTGTTGGCATGGCTCATAAACCCTATCTTGACTAGTCCTCTGTGTGAGTACCTAATTTCATTCCTCTGATATGCTTTGAAGCTACCTAGCATGACTCTTCAAGAAAAGTGTCATCCATGCCATCTCTGGTACCTAGTAAACATTTCCCTAGATCACCCACCACGTGAAAAAAAATCCACCAGTGTTTCAACTTATGATTTCAGTGTCTTTCCCCCATGCAAGAGTCAGGCATGCACCCAAAACAGCACCCAGGGCTAGGTACCTCCCTCTGTCTAGTGCCCTGGTTCAGTGTTCCTATGGTCTCTTGTACATATAGACTTGCCTCTTAGAGCTGTAAATCACGGGGTGTTTTGACATTGTATGAGTTGCAAGAAGTCTATTTTAGGCAGTGATGGATAAAAAATGCTTACTTACTATTTCATCTGGCCTGTCATAGAACCTAGTAAAAATCCTTGCATTATAAATAGAGGAAGAAACAGAAATCTGGACATGAAAATATTCTAGAGATTCAAGCCACAACACTATACCCTGGTTTCTCTTTATTCCAGTTAGATTTCCCCCCATCCTTTTTGTACCTTTTCTTTTTGTATCACATTTTATTTATTCTCTCTCTCTTTCTCTCTCTTTCTCTGTGTATGTATCTGTCTGTCTGTCTGTCTCTTTGTCCTGACTTGTGAGTAATTATCAGAAGACAACTTGCTTTTTGTCAGTTCTAGACTTCCATCATGTGGGTGCTGGGCACTAAACTCAGGTAGTTAAGTTTGGTAGTGAGTACTCTTAGCCTCTGAACCATATCAAATTAGTCCTTTTCCATACATGTTGCAATTATTCACTTTTCAGTTAAGAATTTCCATAACCCATACTTGTCATAGTTTTTTCCTTGAACTTAGGAAGATGACAGATATTTTCCCAGAAGTTGTGGGATGAGGAGAGTAGAGATTTGGTTCATATTTGGTCCTCAGTGACCTGAACAATTGGATTGCAGCTCTAAATAGGAAAGCACAAACATTGCTTGATGAAAGTGTCTCCATACCTAAGCCTGGATGAAAAACAGCACATTTGAAAGCCTATGGACCCCATGTGCAAAATCAAGTTGTTCAGCCTCAGAGATGAGTTTGCTTTAGATGAAGTATTCTTAATATTTCCTTTGTGTTGCATAAATTCACAGGAATATTATTAATTAAATGGAGTTGTTGGTTTCCAAAAAAAAAAAGAATCGGCAGTAATAAATGTGGCCCATAGCTAAATTAAGACATCCTCTCACTACTTGGGCATAGCACTTTTTTCCGAACAGCTGGTTTCTGTTAATAGGCACATCCTTCCTGCAGAGCTGGCAAATCTGTAATCCCCATCACGCTCGCTGTGTAACTGCCCCAGAGCACATAATCACAGAGCACATTCCCGTTGCTTTACAAGGATTTTTTTTTCCCCTTTCAAAGTTGTACTTTGGGGAGACACACCATCTATTTTGTACTCCAGTCCCATGTCTTCCTTTAATTACAGTGCCTGATATTTATGGTGCGGGAAAGAAGATAAAGTTAAAGGTGTACAATTGCCTATTTAAAATATATTCGCACACAAATCTTCAAAATGTGAAAAGTTCCTTGAGCTGCTAGAGAAACATATTTCATATTACAAAGTATCTCTTTGTGCACAATTAAGAAATTCAAAAAATAACAAGAGATGGTCATGGAATAATTAGAATGTGACAGGCTGTGAAGTGCCCTGGGGTGAGACGCCTGCCTCGGTACCTCTCCACAGTGTCACTGATTACAACGCTTCAGACATTTTCAGTTCACTCTTCATTTTATGTAATGATTTTATTGATAATTGGGTTTTATAAAAGCAATCACAAAGTTCAATACGTAATCCACCAAGCAGGCCTGGTTCATTGGCATTTCAAGTCATGAAGGCAGCATAGACAAATGGCTTAGCAGTTAAGAGCACTGGCTGCTCTTGCAGGGGACTCAGGTTCTCAACACGCAAATGGCAGCTCTCAAACCTCTGTAATTCTAGTTCCAGGTGATCCAATGGCCTCTTTTGACATCCACAGGCATTGCAGGATAAAGGTGCACTTATATTCATGCAAGCAATACACTCATACACGTAAATTTTTTTTCACTCTCAGTCCTATAGAAGACTCCAACAATGAGATCTCTCTGGAGGTAACCCAGAACACAGATCTATATATCTATATCTATATCTATATCATCTATATATGCATTCTATTGATTCTGCTTTTTTATCTCTCTGATTCATACACATAAAATTAAAAAAAAATTAAAGAATTCAAGTCATGGCAAGGCTCATTTGTTTAAGAGGGTGCTTAATGTTGAGTTCGTACCTTTTCTCTATGGAAAGAGGTTGAGGAGACTATCTTTGACACATAGAAAAATCTCATGGAAATGGAAGGTGAAGGTGAGCACTTAATTACTTGACAAGCAAAACAAGCCACATGTGCTTCCAACATATAACTGGGGAGGTAGAGGCAGGAAGATCATGAACGCAAGGCTGGCCTCAAGCAACATGCAAGTTCAAGGCTGCTCTGGGCTACATTAAACTCTATCTCACAGTAAAATTAATCATAATAATTTTTAGCATTTATACTTGAAGAAAGAAATCAGACAGAAAACAGTTTATCAGAGCATGTATATGATACCATACCAAGAAGAAGTTCATGAGAAAAGCACACGCAGTAATCCAACTGAGGCAGGCAATCCAGAAACCAGTTTCCTGCCCCCCCAATGATGAGACTGTCCCAGAGTGGGGGTGTTCTGAGGTACTGAGGGTAGGAGAGGTATAGAGCCAGCTCAGAAGGTAACTAAGAAGTATCTAAAATCACAACTCAGAACAGTCTACTACTCTTCAAACTGCAGCTGAAACCAAAGGTTTGTTTGTTAATATGTATATTTTAGAAACAACTGAATCAGCCCATCTTGACTAGATGCCTCCTGTGAGATTGGTCCACCCTCAGCCTGCACACTAGATTAAATCTTATAGAGTGTTACAATGGGCCTGTTAAAGCATTGGAGTTATCAGGCACAATGATGCATACCTGGAATTCCAGCCTTCAGAGGGAAACTGAGGCAGAATGAGATCAAGCTCCAAGCCAGCCTGGGCTTCACAGCAAGTTCCAGGCTAGTCTGGGCCATTTGACAACTGCTTGTCTTTAAAAAATAAAGAAAAATACTGTTGTATCTACCATAGTGTCACTAAATAATCATTTTACTGTACTAAGTTTAGGATAACCTAAATATCACCATGCAAAGATCTGGAGTATGTTAATATGTGGTTATTGATCTTAAAAAACTTATGGGACTCACAGTTTACCTCTGTGGAATCTCCTTAATGTCAATGAATCAGGAATGAGAACATAATTATTGGTATTAGACAGACAGCTTAGGGGGTAAAAGTGTTGGTCACCCAAGCACAAGGACCTGAGTTTAGATCCTCAGAACCCATTTAAAGGAGACACAGGACAAGTGTCCAATCTTAGCACTCTTGCAAGCTGGTGGAGACAAGAAAATTTGATACTTAAGCTCATGAGCCATCTTGACTGGAACATACAGCACAGAAACAAAAAGACCCTATCTCAGCATAAGGCAAAAGGTTAAAACCCATAATTGGGATGTCCTCTGCCTTTATGCACATTTTGCCATGCATACATGCTTACGTATACAACATATGTATGGTATATACACACACAAAATAAATACAGACTTTTTTTCATTTTTTAACAATAAGTGATAATTTATGAGTACAAGCATCCTTCATGTAAAACCAGTTTGCAAGCAGTTGTGCCCAAACCCACGTAGCCCATGGGTCCCACCATCCAGCGGGGGGGCTTGTATATTCAATCAAGTTTATCAAATGAGTGTCCAGAATATATTGCTATAGTTTCACCATTCACCCCAATCACAGCCCTTACATTCTACCATGCCCCCTCTTCTGCAGATTGTTCCCTAGGCTTAGAAAAGGGGCACAGGTGGATGAGAAGCAAAACAGCCTACTTTCTCTGGAGCTGTTGTCTTGACTCTGGTCAATTCTGGCTGTTTCCTTTCATGGGCTGACAGTTTGTCCAGGAATAGCCTTTCAATACTACCAATGAAGCACAGACAATTAGATATGCAGGTATTTAAACAGTACTAATTGTTATGGTAGGTTATTTTGGTATAGACACAGATGTTTGGATGGTATGTTAATCCATGAATTACATTTTTTTCTGTTAAATATGACAGGGTCTTACTATGCCTTATAACATTTCCTAAACATTAAAGGATGTAAGCTTGTGGCATCAGCCATGGGTTATTCCTCCAAGGAGAGAGCTAATAGCCAATTAGATTTAGGATATACAGACATATGGCTGCCTCTGCTGCATAGTATTTCCAGACAGGTGAGGTGTAGTTGGTGCTGACAGAGGAGTCTTGCTTGACTCGAGGAGACCCATATTTGCTTTATTGGTTTAGTGGCCTTTGGTAACACTCTCTGGTATTCCAGAGACCATCTTTACACTTGCATTTGTGGTCTCAATACATCTATCCCATGTTTACATCAGGTCTTCGACAGCAGGACCTTATCACCTCTCTTCTTGCAGGTATCCCAGTTTAGAGGCAAGGAGCCTTTACCTTTTGTGGGGGCTTGGATCCCCTGGCCAACATCTCCTTGGTAGAATAATCCATTGCTGATGTCAGAGCTGCTGTATTAATATATCTTGCTTAAGTGCATAGCTTAAGGAGACTTTAGTATTATATTTGGTTCTGAATAGAGAATAATCCTTTTCACAGTTCCTATGTCTATTAGTCAATTAAAGAAGACAATTTTGGGCTGGAGAGATGGCCTAGCGGTTGAGAGCGCTGACCGCTCTTACAGAGGACCCGGGTTCGATCCCCAGCACCCACATGGCGGCTGAGAACCGTCTGAAACTCCAACTCCAGGAGAACTCCAGTTCCAGGGGAATCCGACACCCTCTTCTGACCTCCGCGGCATTGCACGACACGGGTGCACAAACCTACATGCAGACAGTACACTCATACACATACAAAAATAAATAAAATTAAATTAAAAATTATAAAAAAAAATAAATAAATAAAAATAAAAAAAAAAATAAAGAAGACAATTTTACCGGCTTTATAAGAGATTACCTCTATAACAGTTGGCTCCAATTTACAGTTGGAGAATGACCTCATCATCATATTTCTCCTTGTTCTATGGGGGGGGTAAGAAAGTCTCTCATATTAAAACCTTTGCAGCACCTAGAAGGTAAGTTTTGTTAGGACTCATTATAAATAGTTGTTACAAATAGGATCCACAGAGGGGTTTGATGTCTGTAGCAATCTGAGGCTTTTCTTCCTTTCAGTGTTCAGACGGGCCAACCTTTCTGTTGGCACTTTCTGGTACATCCTACTCAATGCCAAGCTGTATCCTTTCTTTCTCAGCCGTTAAGTTGGTGACATTTTGACCTGTTGGAACATACAAATCTTTTCCCGTAGTTAGTTTTAAGATTTGAATTGCAAGTTTTTTGACAAAAAGTTTTCATATCTATCTGTATCCCCCCCCCCTTTTATTTAGGGTTTTGTTTTTTGACCCATGAGTCTCCAGAAGGCAGTTGTATTATACATACCTATAGGGTGGAATCAAGGCACAGATTTCATCAAATTCACCCATGCTGTTTTGGGTGACTGTATGTGATTAACTTGGGAAGCAAACTTAATTTTTAAGTTAAATCATCCTATAGGTGAAAGAGAATGCTACAAGATGATACTGTACAACAGAAAAATTATAGAGAACATTTGTATGTGCCAATCCCAAAGTTATTGTTATACAGATTTTAAGTAAAACAAATGTGGACAACAGCAATTTATATCTCCATTTAACTCAGATGCATTACCATTTTTATCAGAGCCTTTAAACCAATGTTGTTTAATATACACATATTTACTTTTACTAAGTCCTAAAACACCATGTAACCTGTAGACAGAGTCTGGGCAAAACTGGATACTTGTTGAACTCACATCAATTAAATATTCATTAATTGAATATACACCTGTGTCCCTCTCCCCCCCCCCACACCCTTCCCAATTCACCATTTCAGTCAGTTTTCTGATGCAGTCTTTCTGTTGTTGTTCTTTTAATATGCATCCCTCTCCACAAGAAATATTTATAACTTGGTTATTGGCACTAGCATCCACATATGAGGGACACTATTTGTCGTTTTTTTTTTCTGGGACTGTGTTACTTCACTTAACATAATGTCTTCTAGCTCCATCCATTTACCTGCAAAATTCATGATGTTGTCCCTCTTTACCGCTGCGTAGAACTCCATTGTGTACATATACTACTTTTTCTCTATCCACTCATCAATTGAGGGGCACCCGGTCTGGTTCCAGCTTTTTGCTACTGTGAACAGAGCTGCAATAAACATAGCTGTGCATGTATCCCTGCAGTAGGATGAGTCTTGTGGGTATATACCCAGGAGTTGTATGACTGGGTCAAACGGCAGGCTCATTTTGAGTCTTCTAAGGGTTCTTCACACTGCTTTGCATAGTGGCTGTACAAGTTTATATTCCCACCAGCAATGGATGAGTGTTCCCCTTTCCCCACAACCTCTCCAGCACTTGGTATCATTCGTTTTCCTGATCCTAGCCAGTCTTATTGGAGTAAGATGATATCTCAAAGTGGTTTTAATTTGCATTTCCTTAATTATTAGTGATGTTGAACACTTCTTAAGATGTTTCTCGGCCATCTCTAATTCCCCCTCTGTGAAGTCTCTATTCAGATCTTTGCTCCGTCTTTTGAATGATTCATTTGTTTTCTTTCTTCTTTGTTTTTTGAGTAGCTTGTATACTCTGGAAATTAATGCTTTGTCAGATGTATCTGTAGTGAAGGTTTCCTCCCACTCTGTGGGTTTTCTCTTCACTTCCTTTATTGTTTCTGTTGATGTACAGAAGCTTTTGAGTTTCATGAGGTCCCATTTGTCAATTGTCGATCTTATTTCTTGTGCAGCTGCTGTCTGATTTAGGAAGTCTTTTCCTACGCCTATGTCTTGTAGTCTGCTGCCAAGTTTCTCTTCTATCACCTCCAGAGTTTGGGGTTTCACATTGAGGTCTTTGATGCCTCTGGAATTGACTTTTGTACAGGGTGAGAGGTAGGGGTTTAATTTCATTCTTCTACAGGTGGTGATCCAGTTTTGCCAGCACCAGTGTGGATAGACCATAAACCAACTTCAATCTTCTTCAAGAGCAACAAGAACTTCAACTCCCTCCCCACTGCCACCCCGCATCCATCTCCTCAGGCCCTATTGTATTTCAAGTTTAAAGGCAGTACATTTACCACATATAAAGCAGAAAGCGCAAAGTAAGTGAAAGAATGCCAACATTCAAGAGAGCAATAATGAATCCAATACTCAACCTTTCAATTAAAAGGTTAAAAAATGAAAATTTATAGTAGAGCAAGATATTCTTTTAAATCAGAGGTAAATGAAACCTGTAACTGTCATGCATAATAGGAAATTAAATTGCTCCAACATTATCAGACTATAAATTCTCATTATTATTCAATTTACTGAGAAGAAGAAACTTATTGTCAAGAACATTCAGCAGCATATGGCTTAAGGAAATATCCGTCTTACACCATATTCCTCTCCAATTTACAGAATAACTACTTAAGTAAAATTTTAGAGACAAATGGATTTATTGATGAATTCTATCAAATAGTGAAGAAATCATGGGGAACTTAAAAAAACTCAAAAATTTATAAATTTTCATTAAGACTTTAAAGAAAAATGTTATAACAATTAAGCATTTGGGTGTGAGGTACAGTATCTGTTTAGCATATACAAGCCACTAAATTCAATCTCTAGCACTACAACAAATGGTTTATTTTTAAATTGAGGATATAAACAGCACCACAACACCACAGACAGTAGAAAGATATTATATAAAGTATGTATGTATAGTAAATTGAAAATTTGAGTAAAATAAAGGAGATTCTAAAAACATGTGGTTTACAAATCCTAGCACAAATGTGGGTTTAGAAGCTGAAAAATTCATTATCTACTGATGACATCAAAGCCGTAATTATAAAATATCCACAAAGAAATGTCTACAATAAACTGCTGGCCTCTGTTTATTCCTCTCTTAAGGCCCATGGCTTGTGGTATTCCCTGTTGGGCTGGGTGGTAAACATGAAGACATGAATCCCTTTAGCCTATTTATTTTATTTTTTTATTATTTATTTATTTTTGTATGTGTATGAATGTATTGTCTGCATGCAGGTCTGTGCACCCGTGTCGTGCAATGCCGCGGAGGTCAGAAGAGGGTCTCGGATTCCCCTGGAACTGGAGTTCTCCTGGAATTGGAGTTAGCCTATTTATAAACAAGGAAGTTTTTCTTTCTCCTTCAACTATGGGAGATAATTTTGCTGGGTACAGTAGTCTGGGTTGACATGTGTGTTGTTGAGAATTTGGAATACATTGCTCCAGACTCTTCTGACTTCTATTCTCGTGGGTTTTCCTTTATACGGAACTTGAGACTTGTCTCTTAGGGTTTTCAATATCCTCTGTCTGTTCTGTGTATTTGGTATTTTTACTAGGACATATCAGAGTTTCTTTTCTCATTCTGTCTATTTGGTGTTCTATATGCTTCTTCTGTCTGTATGGGTATCTCTGTCTTTGACTTATGGAAGTTTTCTTCTATAATCCTGTTGGAGATCTGGCCCATGACATTGGTTTGAGAGTCTTCTCCTATCTCTATCCCTATAATTCATCGATTTGGTCTTTTCATGGTAATTCACAGCTCCTGAATACTCATTCTGAGTGTTTGGTTTTTAATTTTTTTTCATTATTTTCTTGAGCAGTCCAGTTCCTCTGCTTTAACTTCAAGTCCTGATATTCTGTCTCCTATTTTATCACTTCTGCTGGCAGTACTTTCCCCCTGAATTTTCAAATTGGGAAAGTAGAGAGGAATCATGGGGGGAGGGGAAAAGAAGTAGCTCAAAAGAAAGAGATAGTGGGACACAGGCTCTGTCAAAGAGGAAATGGGAAATGAGGGGTTCTTTAAATGGATGGGGAAGGAATCAATATAAAGAGAAAGAGAAAAGATAGTAAAGTTAAAGTAATACTAAGGTTATCTGAAAACAATAGGGGAAATATTATTTCATAAGCCTCCTTAAAAGTGTACAAACATATGTGAGCATATAGGTACAGCTGAAGGCAATCTAACAAAAATCCCAGTGCCAGGCAAGGGAAGCCTCCCTTCAAGTTGTTGGTCAGAGTATTCCAAGAGACTTCCAAAATAATAAATGTTATTACCATAGCCCTTTGTTATCTCCCAGAGCATGAAGGTAAGGCTGAAGGTACCATATACTTTGGACACAGTACTTAGATTAATTGAATTGGAACTGACCTGGAAGCTTCCTCCATGAAAACTAGTTCTCATAGTGTCTAAAGGTGATTTGAAGCTGTCAGAGAAAACCATTTAGGAGCCTACTCAGCTGCAAAGCCTACAGACTACAACAGTGACCCACAGTCATGACCAGCACAGAAAAATAGCTCTATCGGTGCCATAGTTGCACTTTTATCTTGGGGGTAAACAACAGCTGTCTAAATGGACCTAAGACCCTCTCAGTAAGAGAGAATCTATGCATGGCACTGTAAGCATGGCCAAGTATTCATGGGTGGAAAGGACACGGACCCTAGAGAAGAATCTTCTACCGCCACCTTCCTTAAGCAATGTGATTTCTTACTATCCTCTAAATACCACCATTCATAAATAAGTGTAGCTCTCTCTACTCATCAAAGAAGCTGTAACTAGTCAAATGCATAGACTAAGTGACTGTGGGAGGTCTATCCTTAACTGATACATATACAAAGTAACTTCTACAACCCAAGGCTCAGGGAACATCATGGAATAGGGGACAAAAGATGTAAAGGACATAAGAGCCAGAAGAAGAGCACACCTATGATAGATAATGAATTCTGTACAAGGTAGGGAGACTGTACCCATGAAATTTCTGTACTATGGTAACCTAACAAGATGATACAAGTTGACTTGCTCATGTGGATAGGGGAAACTTGTGGATGAAGGCCTATAGAGAGGGAGGGAGCGAGGGAGGGAGGGAGGGAGGGAGGGAGGGAGGGAGGGAGGGAGGGAGAGAGGGCGACTCAGTTTTCTCCAGGACGGAGCTCAGGGATAGGTTATCTAATCCTAAATAGTAAGCCCTGAACAGAGATACACATAAGCACCACTTTATGGACTCGGTGCATTATATTTGTATATTTATAAATTTATGTATGTATATATAATAATAACAAAGAAGATGAGATGAAATTAAGAGGAGGTGGGAGAGCATGGGAGGAGTTGCAGGGGTCTGGGAGGGTCAAAATGATGAAAGTCCAGTACTCGTGAATGAAATTCTCAAAAATAAAACAATTATTAAAAAAGAAAAGGAAACTCTAGGTAAGAATGATTTCACCAGTGAATAATAACAGCCTTCAGGGTGAAGTAAATCAGCACATCCCAGAACAAAGCCAGAAAATTCCTCAACTTGGACATTTGACAGTCTGAATGTCAGAAGGTGTGAAAACTCTCTGCCCTCCACTTTTGCACTGTGGAGCTCATACACTTGCATCTACACAAGCAATTGAATGCACTCCCAGAAAAATTAAAAAGAATAAATAACTCAGTATAATTTTCCTATTAAAGGCATAAAGAAGAAAATCACTATCTCAACAGAAACAAAAGTATCTGATAAGTTTCAACATCCATAAATGTTACGTGGAGAAATAAAAACAAATCTTAGCAGATTTAAAAGAAGGAAATTTTCATGCACAGAAATTGGTCTCTGGTCAGTCTTACATAGATCAATACAAAAAGTAAAGTGATAAAACCTCACCATCTAGCACCTATATGATATTATTCTCAATAGATAGAGCAAGTTCTTATCCAAAACATTACCAACCCATAAGAAATAATAAGAATTATTCCCATGAAAAGTCATCAAAGAATAGGAATTATTATGGATTAGAGGAAGCTATTTCTAAGACATATAGCCAACAAAAATTTATGCATAAGTAAAAGAAAAGCAACTTTTTAAAAAGTAGAAATTCTCAAAAGACTAGCTTTTTGTAAAACTTTAGACAGTGCTTAGATATCTTCATATTTTCAATTCATCTTTGCTGTAGATGTATATTTTCACACTGCACTTTAATCTTTTCTCATGCAACTTGGCCAGGAAGTCCCCTCTGCAGCCCAGCCCTGTACTTTTGATCTTATGGAGCACTTTTGGAGGAAAACGAGAGCATGCAGACCTAACCATGAATAATTCATACGTTACAACTTAAACTGACCTGCACTGGCTCTCGGTGATTCTTTCTGCTCAGCCTTCATTGATTTTTAGGAGGAAAACTGAGGCACATATACTCTCCTCCTGACATCCAGGAATCAATGTCCTTGTGTTTATATAACTTTCAGACTCAGTGAAAGAACATAACTATTATTGTAAGCACAGGCTTTCAGAACTAAAGGGAACTTTGGAGGTCAGTCATTTTACAGCTGGTGTAATGGAAGCTAAAAACCCTGAAGAGCCAGCGGTAAGTATTCATCCCATCATCCTATTAATTCATTCTTTGCCTAAATAAAGAAAAATATCTGCTATTTATTTCTTTTCTTCTCTCTCTTTGTGAGATGAAGCTTCATCAAACATCCTTCCCTCTTTTATCTATTTAATGTATTCCTTTGAACTGGCAACATCTGACCAACCCATATGTCAGTGTGTCAGTCAGAAGGCATTAAAATATAAGCAAGGTAAAATCTGAATGGAAGATAAAGTCACTTTAAAATACAAAGTTTTTAGAAGATATTATGCTAAGTGAAGTAACACAGTCCCAGAAAAACAAAGGATGAATGGTATCCCTCATTTGATTGCTAGCACCAAGCACCAAGTTGTAAGGCAAACTGAACAACAGCAATGTTATATACCCCCTTCCCTGAAAGCAACTGTTCTCTTATAGTGTAAATCCCTTAACAGACTCTAGAATTAACCCAACCCTTACTTTGAGACTTTGTGGGTGGAGGATATGTAGGCTTATTTTAGAGTAATATAAATTTAAAAATTTGATAATATGATATGGAAATGGCAAATAGTTTGTGTACAGATGATATAATTTTAGTATAGGTGTGACACATATATATTTATATATATATATATACTACCATATATATTATAGATATATATGCATATATTGAAACAATACAGATTGGAGGGAACAACAACAGCAGAGGAACTGGGACAAGGAACCTACTGAAGCAGTAAAGTTCCCCCAAGGACAATAATCATCTGCTTTGAAAAACTTTGAAAAGTCTTAGGTATGGCAGGGTACATGAACTTGGGTGGGTGGGGGGCATGGAAGGGAAGATGAGTCTAGATCAGACTGAGAAATGATATATAAAATGCACATAACTTCAATAAAAATGTTTAAAAAAATACAAGGTTCGTTATTCTCACATTACTAACATTCTGAGTTACAGGGATTCTTATACTCAAACATAACAAGACTGGCTTATCTCCAACTATTTAGCCTTTTGGTCATAATCAAAAGAGAATGGCTAGCCTTGGCTTGGGCATTATAGTTATTTAAGACAGGAAGAAAGGGTTTAAAGTCCAAGTTGCACCCTTTATGCCAATCCAGTTCCCCTATGAATCAGAATCACTCGCCTACTACCTGTTGTAAGATGGAAATCTACCAAAGGGCTCTCTTTGGATGAAAGGAGGCTGGTGACAGAAGCTCATTGGTCCACCGTTTAGTAACAATTGCTGCCCTTGGTAAGATTAGATTTTGTCAGTGGGAATAAAAAGTGCACTTGATGGGTTGGTAACCCAGAACTATATCACTGAGAAACCCCACAATTATGCTCTAGTTTCACAACTTTTATTTTTGTTTGTTTTTCTCCAATTTGGCCAACTATGCTACCCCCCCAAAACAGAGTGCAAATTTTCTTGTTTTTTAATGCTATACACACCATTATGTTCATATCTATTAACCAAATACATGGAAAGTGAGAACACAAAACTATTTCCTTTAATAAACTAGATGATCTCTTTCGGGCACAGCAACATTTTGGACTTTTGTTTGCTGAAGTTGGTGGTGAGTCTGAAATAGACTGAGGAGCTTATGAGAATCAAAACTTTCTTAAATTCACAGAAAAATATGTTCATTCAATACATGTCTTTTGCCTGCATGTGTGCAAATGCAACAGAGGCTGTGGGAGGGTGTCAGATCCCCTGGAACTAGAGTTATGAACAATTGTTAGTGGCCATGTATGTGCTAGGAACTGAACCTAAGTCCTCTGCAATAGCAGCCAGTGCTCTTTATCCACTGAGCCATCTCTCCAGCCCCTATACAATTATTCATTGTGGCAATCCTTGTTTCCTTATGGGAATATCTATTATTCAAGTTTATGCTGACTACATCTTGTGAACTTTGTTCTGAAAGAAAATAGTGAGAGCAGTGTAGTTCCTAGGTACCTGGACCATCAACAGAGCTGTCAGTAATCACCATGAACAGATTCTAAGTAAAATATCTATATAATCTGGACTTTAAGAGTATTCACATTCTTGGTCACAGAAATTCTTGCTTGTAGTTTACATTTTACTATTCAATGTGACCTTAGAAATGTATCAGGCTGGTGAGAAAACACTGTCTACTACATAAGACAACTGAGATCAATCCCCCAGATCCACAAAGTGGAAGGTGAGAACTGACTCTCCATATACATGTCATGACACATGTGTGTGTGTATACACACACACACACACACACACACATGCCGTGAGAGGCTGAGGAAGGAGGAGTTCAAAGGCAAGCCCAGCTTGTGCTACACAGTGAGACCCTGTCTCAGAAAAGCCAAAGAGAGAGGAGAGCCATCTCAAATGAGCAGAAATAGAATGAGCCAGTTCCACCACAATTTACAGTTTGTTGGAAAATTTCTTACAATTTCTACCACATATCCTATATGTGGTAGAAATTGTAAGAATAAGGGATAAGGATAAATTGTAAGAATAAATGATAAGAATAAGAATTAAGGGATAAGTCTGATTCATTTTCTCTGGTAAAAACACATGAATGATATGGCAGTTCTCTTTGGGATAAAATATGACCTTTTCCCAGAAATATATTCATAGGTTTCATTAACATTACACACATCTGGGCAAAATTTTTTGTCCTCCAGAGAAAAGCAGAAAAATATTTTTTCTTCTTTCCTCTCCAAGAACATGTGGTTGTTTAGGTGGGAACATAGATGACCATGGAAGTACACACATGTGTTTCGGGGACTCCTGCTGGGGTTTTCCTACCTGTTATTTAACTCTTGCTGCCATTTGCTTTGCTCTGGAAGACGCTGTGCTAACTGTGTGCATGTTCAATGATGCCCTGTCTCCTGAGCACCAGTGTCAACCTGCTGGCAGAGAGCCCAGATCACTAGGCAAGGCGACTGCATGGAGCCAAGTGAGATTCTTGCCAGTGCATTATGGAGGGTAAACACTGTAAGCAGCTGGTACAAATTTTGAAAATTCTATTCCCCCAGATATTTGGCTTCATACAGATCTTTAAGCGAAGATAAATAGTATCAGCCAGGCCTGAGGACACACATATAATCCCTGCACTCAGGAGCCTGGACAGGAGGATTGCATTGAGGTTGAGACCAGCATCAGCTACACAGAGAGTTCCAAGTCAGCATGAGCTAGAGAGATCTTGTCTCACAAAAATAAGGAATGAAACAAATCAAGAAGCACCTGCATATTATTCCCGCTTAGTTTAAGCCATCCCTCCATGGTTTGTGGCCTCAGAGTACCATAGGCCCTACCTCAATATCAATCCAAGAAAAAGACTTATTTTAACAGAAAAGGATGGAGGCCATACAACACTTACTGAGTGTCTACAGACGGAGGAAATCAGCCTGAAAGGTTTGCAGTTCTTCCTTCCTTTTAAGAGCATTTTGCAATTGTGACCATCACTTGTGGATGCACAGGTGTGTACAGGAGAATCGAAGGTTCAGAACTCCTGAATCATTCCCCATAACATATAAGGAAAAAATAAATAATCAACAAAGTTTACTGAGATATCACATGATGTCCTGTCTCCTGCCAGACAGTCAAACTTCATCATCAATATGCAAATGAAGACCTTCATTATAGAGCATGATCTTCCCTGAAAATAATTTCAATATTCTATGATTTTAAAACCAGATCATAACATTTATTTTGAAATAATTAATGCTTCTGTCCTAAGAAAGCCAAGGAAACATATTTATAACTCCTTCATGTATTTTGGTTTTTTTTTTTTTTGCTTTTAAAATGTTTTTATTGTATTTATCTTATGTGTATGAGTTAATACCTGCATGTATGTAGGTGCACCTGTGTCAAAAATGCCTACAGAGGTCAAAAAGGCATTGGACTCCTTGGAACTACAGTTATAGGTGTTTGTTAGCTACCATGTAGGTGCTGGGAACTGAAACTAGGCCCTCTGCAACAGCAGCCAGTGCTCTTAACTGCTGAGCCAGCCCTATAGAGATATTCTAATAAACTCTCTTCCACCACACAGTTTTCTTTGGATGACACAGTATATTTGTGGATTCTTAGCATGTACAATCTCATAATTGAGTTCTACACTTCATTTATGAGGCCTTAACATAAAAATAGCCAAATTCAGTCTTATGCCAAAATAGCCACAATATATTTTTATATTATTTATAATGTCTCAGGTATGGAACATTATTTGAAATAGTATTAACTACTTCCAATTTATCTACTGCGCTTTATGATTAGTTAATACATTATGACAACAGAAGTGACATGAAATGTGCAGATAGTTTTGTTAAGAAATGGGGCTGGAGAGATGGCTCAGTGGTTAAGAGCACTGACTGCTCTTTCAGAGGACCTGGGTTCAATTCCAAGCACCCACATGGCAGCTGAGAACCAACTTAGGTCAGCCTTGGTGGTGCATGCCTTTAATTCCAGCACTCGGGAGGCAGAGGCAGGCAGATCTCTATGAGTTCAAGGCCAGCCTGGTCTACATAGTGAGCTCCAGGCCAGCTGGGACTAAAAGGAGACCCTGTCTCAAAAAGACCAAAAAAAAAAAAAAAAAAAGAAGAAGAAGAAAAAGAAAGAAAAAACAAGAAATGATATACATGTTATGTTTAGAATGGGGCTGGAAGGATGGCTTCGTGGGTAAAAGCACGTGACCTAGGCTACTTTCCAAGAGGACCTAGGGTTCCGAATTCCCAGCACCCACATGGCAGCTAGAACCACCTTAGGTCAGCCTTGGTGGTGCATGCCTTTATTGCCAGCATCGGTATGGCAGAGGCAGGGGCAGGATCTCTATGAGTTCAAGCCAAGCCTGGGCTACATAGTGAGCTCCAGGCCAGCTGGGACGAAAAGAGGAGACCCTGTCTCAAAAAGACCAAAAAAAAAAAAAAAAAGAAGAAGAAGAAAAAGAAAGAAAAAACAAGAAATGATATACATGTTATGTTTTTCTATCAATTTATAGCCTGCATGATTTCTTATTGAAATTTTGTGTATTTCATACAACATTTCTTAATCAAATTTAGACCCAATTCCCCTTCCTTGCCCCCTTCCCATCAGAGCTCATGAATTCTGCCATACATGTCTTTCATCTTTTTCTCAGTCTTTTTTAAATTTGTTGATACTGAAGTTTACAGTTTTGGGCTTAAGTTTACTGCTTCAGTCAGATCTTTGACCCAGTATTTTTTGCTGTTATTGTTCCTTATATCGTTCCAAAATATGCCTATATGGATGCCACAGATATAACGAAATTATGACATCTGAAAATAAGCACTAGGTTAATTCCAAAACATGTTTAGGGTTTTGCACTTTGGTAGTAGGATTGTATGCAGATAAAGAAACAATGTTACTTTACTTTCCTACATTACAAAGCAAATTGATGAATAATATCAGGTATTATAGTTACTAAAAACCAAAGAAATAAAAAGGAATTATTCAATTTGCCTTCTTTTTTTAGATTAATTCTAGAACCTGTTAAGGGATTCACAATATAAGAGAACAGTTGTTTTCAGATCATGAGGAATATAACATTAATGTTGCTCAGTTTGCTTTACAACTAGGTACTTGGGGCTAGCATCCACAGATGAGAGATACCATTCATCATTTGTTTTTCTGGGACTGTGTTACTTTACTTATCATAATATCTTCTAGTTCCATCCATTTACCTGCAAAGTTCATGATGTCATCTTTCTTTACCACTGCATAGAACTCCATTGTGTAGAGGTACCACATTTTCCCTATCAACTCATCAGTTGAGGGGCACTTGGGTTGGTACCAGCTCTTCACTATTGTGAAGAGAGTTACAATAAACATGACTGTACATGTATCTCTGGGGTAAGATGAGTCTTGTGGGTATATACTCAGGAGCGGTATGAATGAGTCAGGTGGTAAGCTCATCAGTTTGCCTTCTAAAGAGAGAATTGGTGCTAGCATCCACAAATGAAGGAAACCATACGTCATTTGTTGGGGGGAAGGGACACTGTTTTACTTCACTTAGCATAATGGCTTCTAGTTCCATCCATTTACCTGCAAAGTTTATGATGTCATCTTTATTTATTGATGTATAGAACTCCATTGTGTAGTTGTAGCACATTTTCTTTATCCACTCATCTGTTGAGGTGCACTTGGTTTGCTTACAGCTCTTTGCTATTGTGAATAGAGATCCGTCTTTCTGTTGTCTACAAAAAACACATCTCAACTTCATTAGTAGGATCGAAAGGTTATGCCTGGACAAGCTGTCAGCCCATGAAAGGGAGCATCCAGAATTGACCAGAGGCCAAGACAACAGCTCCAGAGAAAGTAGACTGTTTTGCTTCTCATCCACCTGTGCCCCTTTTCTAAGCCTAGGGAATAATCTGCGGAAGAGGGGGCGCGGTAGAATGTAAAGGTTGCAATTGGGGTGAATGGTGAAACTACAACAATATAGACTGGACACTCATTTGATCAACTTGATTGAACATACAAGCCCCCCCTGCTGGATGGTGGGACCCATGAGCTGTGTGGGTTTGGGCACAACTGCTTGCAAACTGTTTTTACATAAAGGATGCTTGTACTCACAAATTATAACTTATTGTTTAAAAAATGAAAACAAAACAAAACAACAACCAAAAAAAAAAAAAAAACAGAGAAAGATGCAGGGAAGTTATGGCAGAATGCATGATCTGGGATAGGTTGGGGTGGGGTAGGGGGAAGGGAAAGGGATATATGCCTGAACTGAATTGGAAAATGATGTATGAAATACACAAAGTATCAATAAAAAATGAAAATTGAAAAAAAAAAAACATATCTCATCTTCAAGGCCAGACATCATCTTAAGGTGAAAGGATGGAAAAAAATCATTCTGAGCAAATCGTACCAAAAAGCAAGCAGGAGTTGCTGGAGAGATGGCCTAGCGGTTAGGAGCGCCGACCGCTCTTACAGAGGACCCGGGTTCTATCCCCAGCACCCACATGGCGGCCGAGAACCGTCCAAGGCTCCAATTCCAGGAGAACTCCAGTTCCAGGGGAATCTGACACCCTCTTCTGACCTCCGCGGCATTGCACGACACGGGTGCACAAACCTACATGCAGACAGTACAGTCATACACATACAAAAATAAATAAAAATTTTAAAAAAAGGAGTTGCTATTTTAATACCAGACAAAATAGATTTCAAAGTAAAAGTAATCAGAAGAGATGAGGAGGGTCACTGCATCCTTATCAAAGGATCAATCAACCATGAAGATCTCACAATCATAAATATATATTCACCAAACTCTGGTGCACTGAACTTCATAAACACAATCCTGCAGGACTTCAAGGCACAGATCAATCTCAACACACTAATAGTGGAAGACTTCAATACCTCACTGAGCCCATTGGACAGGCCAACTGGACAAAGAATAAACAGAGAGACATCTGAACTGAACAATGCAATATAACAAATGGACCTCACAAACATCCACTGAATATTCCACAAAACTCCAGAGAAAATACTTTCTACTCAGCACCCCATGGAACATTCCCCCAAATCAACCATGTACTGGGGCACAGACCAAACCTCAGAAAATATTAAAAAATTGAAATAATTTCATGTATCCTATCAGACCACAGTGCAAAAAAGCTTAATAACACCCGAAAGAGTGCTACTAGCTACAAGAACACATGGAGACTAAACAGCACACTGCTAAATAACAAATGGGTCAAAGGAGAAATAAAGAAAGAAATAAAAGCATTCCTGGCACTAAATTAAAGGGATGATACAACACATCAAAACCTATGGGAACCGTAAAAGCAGTCCTGAGAGGGAAATTCATAGCCCTAAGTGCCTACATTAAAGAAACAGAAAAAGCACAAATAAATGACCTAACACTGCAACTAAAAACACTTGAGAGGCAGCAACAAATGAATCATAAACCCTGCAGACAGGAAGAAACAATAAAAATCAGAGCAGAAAGTAATGAAATAGAAACAAATAAAATAATACAAAAATCAATAAATCTAAGAGCTGGCTCTTTGAAAGAATAAACAAGATAGGTAGACCAGTTGACCAAAAGAAGGAAAGAACAACTCCAAATCAACAAAATTAGAGACAAAAGGGAAACATCCCAACAGAGAGTGAAAAAATTCAATCATACAGAAACCTATATTCCACTAAATTTGAAAACCTAAGAGAAATGGATGAATACCCAAAATCATGGAATCCACCAAAACTTAACCAGGAAGAGACTGACAGCTTAAATAGACACATAATAAAGGAGGAAATTGAAACTTTGATGAAAAACCTCCTAACTAAAAAAAAATCCCAGGCCCAGATGGATTCACAGCAGAATTCTATAAGACATTTAAAGAAAACCCACTACTACTCAAACTATTCAAGAGAATAGAATCAGACAGAAATCTCCCAAATTTCTTCTATGAAGCCAACATCACTCTAATACCAAACCAGACAAAGATACATCCAAAAAAGAAAACTATAGACCCATTTCATTAAAAATTTTATCTTTTTTAACATTTTATTGAAGTTTTGTGCATTTTATACATCGTTTCTCATTCCAATCTAGACTCATCTTCCCTTCCATGCCCCACACCCCGCCTAAGTTCGTGCACCCTGCCATTCTTGGCCTGTATCTTTTTCAAAGTTTTTTCAAAGCACAGGATTATTGACCTTGGGGGAACTTTACTGTTTCAGTTGGTTCCCTGTCCCAGTTTCTCTGCTGTTGTTCCCTCCAATCTGTATTATTTCAATATATATATATATATATATATATATATATATATATATATATATATCACCTATACTAAAATTGTATCATTTGTACACAAACTGTCCATATCATATTTTAGGATACAGATTTTTTCCATTTTAAATTTATATTATTCTAAAATATGCCTACATATCCTCCACCCATATAACCAAAATTACAAAGTCTCAAAGGGTTGGGTTAATTCTAGAGCCTGTTAAGGGATTTACATTATCAGAGCACAGCTGCTTTCAGGGAAAGGAGTATATAACATTGATGTTGCTCAGTTTGCCTTACAACTCAGTGCTTGGCACTAGCATCCACAGATGAGGGATACTATTTGTCATTTGCTTTTCTGGGACTGTGTTACTTCACTTAGCGTATCTTCTAGTTCCATCCATTTACCTGCAAAGTTCATGATGTCATCTTTCTTTACTGCTGCATAAAACTCCATTGTGTAGATGTACCATATTTTCTCTATCCACTTGTTAGTTGAGGGGCATTTGGGTTTGTTCCAGCTCTTTGCTATTGTGAAGAGAGCTGCAATGAATATGGCTGTGCGTTTATCTCTGTGGTAGGATGAGTCTTGTGGGTATGGCTTGTATAAGCTCAGTGTGAGTCTTTTCAGGGTTCTCCACACTGCATTCCATAGTGGTTGAACAAGTTTATATTCCCACCAACAGTGGATGAGCGTTCCCCTTTCCCCACAACCTCTCCAGCATTTGATATCATCTGTGGGGTGTTGTTTTGTTTTGTTTTGTTTTGTTTTATCAGATAGGAGGAATCAGGATGTTGCAAGTCCTGATTACACAGAGATGCTAGTCACGTATCATGTGAACTCCAACCATCATTTTCATCATTTGTTTTCTTGATCCTAGCCAGTCTTATTGGAGTGAGATGATATTTTAAAATGGTTTTAATTTGCATTTCCTTAATTATTAGTGATGTTGAACATTTTTTTAAGATGTTTCTCAACCATCTTTATTTCCTCACTTGAGAAGTCTCTGGTCAGCTCTTTACTCCATCTTTTGAGTAAGTCATTTGTTTTCTTCTTTGTTTTTTGAGTAGTTAATATATTCTGGAAGTTAGTGCTCTGTCAGATGTATCACTGGTGAAGGATTCCTCCCATTCTGTGGGTTTTCTTTTCACTTAACTGACTATTTCTTTCCCTGTGCAGAGCTTTTGAGTTTAATGAGGTCCCACTTGTCAATTGTCAACCTCACTTCCTGTGCAGCTGCTGTCTGGTTTAGGAAGTTTTCTCTTATGCTTATGTCTTGTAGGTTGCTGCCAACATTTACTTCTATCACCTTCAGAGTTTTGGGTTTCATGCTGAGGTCTTTGATCCATTTGGAGTTGATTTTTATACAGGGCAAGAGGTAGGGGTTTACTTTTATTCTTCTACATGTGGTGCTCCAGTTTTGCCAACACCACTTGCTGAAGATGCTTTCTTCCATTGTGTCTTCTTGGCCCCTTTGTCAAATATGAGGTGGCTGAATTTGTGTGTGCTCAAGTTTGGATCTTCAATTTTGGTCTGCAGGTCTGTTTTTATGCCAGTACAAAGCTGTTTTTGTGACTATAGCCCTGTAATATAGTTTGAAGTCTGGTATAGTGATCCCCCCTGTATTGCTCTTTTTCATTAAGTGTTTGTTGCTTTTGCTGTTTGGGGTATTTGGGTTTTCCATATGAATTTAAGCATTTTTTTCCAAGTCTGTGAAGAAACTCATGGGGATTTTAATTGGGATTGCATTGAATCTGTATATTAATTAGGGTAGAATGGACATTTTTACTGGATTGATTTTCCAATCCATGAGCATGGTAGGTCTTTCCATCTTCTGATGTCTTCTTCAATCTCCTTCTTCAGGGATTTAAATTTCATTGTAGAGATCTTTGGTGTCTTTGGTTAGGTTTGTTCTTAAAAATTTTTATCTTATGTGTATTGCCTGCAAGTCCACTCATGTCATACAGTACCCATGGAAGTCAGAAGAAGGGGTCAGATCCCCTGTAATTGGAGTTATGGACAGTTGTTAGCTCCATGTTGGTTCTGGGAATTGAACCCAGGTCCTCTGCAAGAGCAGTCTGTGCTCTTAATGTTGAGACATCTCCCCAGCCCATGTATTTTGGTTTGATAGGCAGAATTTTGCTCTATAGCCCCAGCTGCCTTGACCTCCTGACCCTCTTGCCTCTGACTCTAGTTCTGGGTTTCTCATTTCATTAACATTTTGATTTCCTATATTCAACTTCCTTCTGACAGCATCCATAGCACAAATATACATATATTATCCTCCATGTTCTCCAAACATCAGTAGTATGTTTCCACACTGAGTGTATCATACTTGTAAGCCTGTTATAATTTCTCCCATTTCTTTTTTTTTTTTTAATTTTTTTATCTATTTCCATATGTGTATGGGTGTACTGTCTGCATGCAAGTCTGTGCACCCGTGTCGTGCAATGCCGCGGAGGTCAGAAGAGGGTCTCGGATTCCCCTGGAACTGGAGTTCTCCTGGAATTGGAGTTTCAGATGGTTCTCGGCCTCCATGTGGGTGCTGGGGATCGAACCCAGGTCCTCTGCAAGAGCGGTCGGCGCTCTTAACCACTAGGCCATCTCTCCAGCCCAATTTCTCCCATTTCTTTGCCCATAAGAAAGCAGTTGTTGCCTGGCATGGTGGCGCACACCTTTAATCCTGGCACTCGGGAGGCAGAGGCAGGTGGATCTTTGTGAGTTCAAGGCCAGCCTGGTCTATAGAGTGAGTTGCAGAAACTTGCATAATGTCTGTTATTGTTGTAATGGATTGATTTTGACATTATTTCCCAACCAAATTGTTGTTTTCTCTAACTTTAATTTCCGGATTTGTATTTGCTGTTCTTTTTCCACTTACAATATTTGAGTTTTATTTTTATAACTTTAAAATTTTTCAGAAATAAAGTTTAGCTAATTAATTTTAATGCTTGCTTATGTTAAAATACAAGCACTTAAACAACAGGTTTCTTTAAGCACCATTTTCATTGTACCTTCAGAAATATAAAGTATGAGATTTTGAAGTATTGAGTTATAGTTTAAAATTCATATGTTCTTACATGTACAATCTAGAGTGATAATTTTTTATTTTATGTGTGGGTGTGTGCACGCTATCCCACATGTGTGCAGGTCTGAGGACAACCTACAAGAGTTGGTTTTCTCTGTCCATCATGTTAGCCTCAAAGACAACCCCAAGGTTGTCTGGCTTAGTAGTAACTTTAACAGATGAGCCATCTCACTGGACTCTACAATTCTAAGTTTTATATACTTTATTTTTATAATTAATAATTTAATTGTCTTGGGATAAAGAAACTGGCTTACCTGAAGATAGTTTTATGATCTAGTATGCATTATTATAAATGTGCTGGAGATTTATTAGTATGAGATATCTAAGTAAGGGAATTCCCAGCTGATCTTGATGGCTCTAAGTTTAAAATGAAAGACAGGGATCTAGTTCCTTCATATCTCAATTGATTTTCTGGTTTTATTATTTTTAATTCTACTGTTTGACTTGTTAAAAAATAACAAGAGTAAGCTGGCCGTGGTGGCGCACGCCTTTAATCCTAGCACTTGGGAGGCAGAGGCAGGTGGATCTTTGTGTGTTCAAGGCCAGCCTGGTCTACAGAGCAAATTCCAGGACAGCTGGGGCTACAGGGAGACCCTGTCTCGAAAAGACCAAAAAAATAAAAAAATAAAAAAATAACAAGAGCAAAGGAAATCTAAATAAAAACTGAGAGTGTCTGCAGGAGTATGGGTGTGTGGAAAGAGTCTCCTTGGGTTCTCAATGTGTTGATGAACCACCAGATGTGGAATCCAGGCTCTATTGAGAGAGAAGGACTGTGAGAGTGGGAGGGGAGGAGGCTTCAGAGTGATGAGAGAGGGAACGACCTGGAAATGCAAAGTGCTGTCCAAGAGAGCCATGCTCAGACTGAGGTTTTACAGGAGATGGAGGCTTACATTGAGGATAGATAGGTTGTACCAAAACACTGGAGCTGAGCTGCACAGTAACTAAGAGACAATGGCCAGACCACATGAGTGTATGTTTAAGAGACCAATAAAAATGAATGAATAAATGAATAAATAAATAAATAAATAAATAAATAAATAAATAAATAAATAAATAAAGTCGCACTTGAGTTGTGGGATAGGATTGGCTTGGGAAGGCAGGAGCTGAGCAAGAGCAGCACAGAGAGGATGTAGGATGCACACTGTGAGAAACAGATAGAGAGCAATGGAGAATTGTGAGCTATTTGGAGTTTAAGAAACCACAGCCTTAAAGAGATTGCGTTTCCTCTTCAGCAACAACTCTTTTTTTGTTGTTGTTTTTGTCTTTTCGAGACAAAATGGACATAAGTAAATTCACTAGTTAAAGGGGAGCAAAACTGCAGATATGGTGTAAACTGCAAGCAAGACAGAAGTTCAGATTTTGCTAGTGCTGTGGAAAAGCCAGTCTATTCATTTCTCTGATTTCTGCTATAACTCCCAAACTAGACGAGGGATTACTTTGTTGAATTGAACAAGAATTCAGGAGAACACCCTCACTGGAGGTGTATTTCTTGGGATTTTTCTTTGAAGTTTTTTTTTTTCCCAAGGTTGATACAAACTCATGAAGAACTCTCTTTAAGCAGCTAAAATGTCAATAGAAACACATGCTGAGGGAGAGGAGAGCTCTATGTACAAAAGAAAGAAAGATAACTATCCAAGGAAGCAGAACTGAAAAGAACAGCCCACAGTCCTCTATTTTAATTCATAAAAATATCCACCCAAAGCATTCATGCCTTGTTCAGACCAAGACTAGACTAGAAATAAATCTTAACTGCAGTCTGCACACTCATCAGAATGACAAATGTATTTCACTGTATAAACAAAACAAAAATATCAATATTGTCCATTAAAAATGTCCTATTCAGTCAGGCATTGTGGCCCATACCTATAATCTCGGCCCTAGCTGAGACTTGACAGTTATTACATAGGATGCATAGCAAGACCCTGCATCAAAAAGTATACCCAACATAAACTCCAATACCTGTGTGCATAAGGCCTGTTTTCGTGGAAAAGATAGATGAGAGAACTAGTTAGTCCCAAATTATCTATATTTTAATATTAAAATGCAAAATCTTCTAAATATGATCCATAAAGTAAAGGAAAAGCAATTGGCATGAAGTAAAAGATCAGAAACACTAGTAGACAAATAGAAGCTATAAAAAAGTACTAAATGGAAATTTTACAAGATAAATATAAAACCTCGAGGGGCTGGAAAGATGACTTAGAAGTTAAGAGCGCCAACTGCTCTTGCAGAGGATCAGGGTTCTATCCCCAGTACCCACATGGTGGCTGAGAACCAACTTTAACTCCAGTTCCAAGGGAATCCCACACCCTCTTCTGACCTCTGCAGCATTGCATGACACGGGTGCATAAACCTACATGCAGACAGTACATTCAAATACATACAAAAATAAATAAAAATTTTAAAAATTAAAAAATATATAAAACCCAAAATTAAAAATTCAGTGTATGCATTTTCACATCACCCAAAATGATAGGGACCCAATGAAATTCCTATCAAAATTCTAGTGTCATTTTTCAAAGAAATAGAAAATACAATCCTTAAACTTCTCTAGAACCACAAAAGACCCCAAATACCAAAATAATCATGAAAAAAGCACTACAAGAGACATCCTATTTTGTTACATCATATTATGTTACAAAGATACTATACAGATGGTAATATAATACAAGAATAGATTTCCTAAAATAGTAGAAACCAAATAAGTTTGGTAACATCAAATACTTAGGTAGTCACATATCTCAAAAGAGCCTCAGCCTTTAAAGGCCAAACCATCTCACCAGCCCTGAAAGGGTCATTTTAAAAAATATCTTATTATTTTATTTTATGAGTGTATTTCCTGCTTATGTATAAATGTACCCATGTTGTGCAGTAGACATGGAGTCAGAAGATGGCATCAGATTCCCCTGGGACTTGAGTTCTAGACCGTTTAACCACCATGTGAGTGCTAGGAATTGAACCTGAGTGGTCTGCAAAAGCAGCTGATACTCTTAACCACTGACCCATCTCTCCAGCTCCCAAAGAGTTACCTTTAAATTTTTTTTTTATTTCTGTATGTGTAGGAATGTACTGTCTGCATGCAGGTTTGTGCACCCGTGTCGTGCAATGCCGCGGAGGTCAGAAGAGGGTCTCGGATTCCCCTGGAACTGGAGTTCTCCTGGAATTGGAGTTTCAGACAGTTCTCGCTGCCATGTGAGTGCTGGGGATCGAACCCGGGTCCTCTGTAAGAGCAGTTAGCACTCTTAACCACTAGGCCATCTCTCCAGCCCCTCAAAGAGTTATCTTTAAAAAGAGAGAAATGGCAAATGAGAAACAAAACTGCAGACCAAAATTCATACAAGTTGCATTAATTGTTTTTATTTTGATACTTCTCTTACAAGGCAGAGATCGACAAACAAGAAAGAACAAAAATCAATCACATGAAGCCTGTAGGAGACATCTTTTGATATAAAATCATGAACAAACTGTAAAATACATGATATGGACTGCTGTAAACATAAGGCCATAATAGCTGCATCAATAACAAGCAAATATTCTTCAATACAATGTGTGAGGACAGAAACAAAGTCACAGTCATCATAATGGTACAATTTATTAGGTCACAACAACTGTTAATATATAAAGATTAAAATTAAAGAATTTAAAAATGACATGAGCATTTCTAGAGCCACAGACAAGATAATTACTGTTCTCTCAGCAATTAACAGGAAATCTCCATCAAACATCACTGAAGATGAAAAGATCTTAACTACCTAGGTCTGAATCTTGCTGAATGTTGCACCCACAACCTCTAATATACATTCTTTTTCCACAACCTCCAATATACATTCTTTTTTTTCCTTTATTTGTTTATTTTTTAAGGGATTCTACAATATAAGAGCACAGTTGTTTTCAGATAACATTGATGTTGCTCAGTTTGCCATACAATTAGGTAATTAGTGCATTTTTTTAAGTGAGCCAAATTATTAAGCATAAGCAATGAATGTAAGTAGCATTCATGGAAAACCAATTTGCAAGTATCTATGTCCAAATTTTGAACAACCCAATGTTCCCATAGTCCAGTTGGAGAAGCTTTTATGCACAAGCATATTGATCAAATTAGAGTCCAGTCTATATTGCTGTAGTCTCATGATTCACCCCAATCTCTCCACAGCCCTTACATTCTACCATGCCTCCTCTTCCGCAAACCATTCCTTAGGCTTCGGGAAAGGGGCACAAGTGGGTGAGAAGCAAAACAGTCTATTTTCTCTGGAGATGTCATTTTGGACTCTAGTCTGTTCAGGTTGTTACCCTTCATGGGTTGACAGCTTATCCAGGGGTACCTTATTAATCCTACTAACAAAGCACAAGCAATTAGATGTACAGGCATTTAACCAGTACTAATTATTATGGAAAGCTAAGCTGTGAGCATAGACACACATGTTTGGATGGTATGTTAATCCACAAACTGTGGTTTCTCTATAAAGGGTGACAAGTTCTTATTGTGGTTTATAATATCTCCTAACCACTAGAGGACATAAAAGCTTGTGGCATCAGCTGTGAATTACTCCTCCAAGGAGAGAGCTAATAGCCAATTAGATTCGGGATATATATAGACACATGGCTGCCACTGTTTCACAGTATCTCCAGGCAGTTGAGATGTAGCTGATACTGATGGAGGAGTCTTGCTTGACTCAAGGGGGCCAATATCTTACTTTATTGTTTTAGTGGCCTTTGGTAACACTCTCTGGCATTTCAGAGGCCAACTGTACATTAGCAAGTGATGTCTCAAAGCATTTTTTCATGCTTACACCAGGTCTTTGTCAACAGGGACTTACTGTCTTTCTCCTTGCATATATCCCACTTATAGGCAAAGGGTCTTTATAATTTGGGGGCCTTGGATCCCCTAGCCAACATTTCCTGGGCAGAATAACCCATTGCTGATATCAGAACTCTCCTGTATTAATATATTTTGCTTAATTACACAGCTTATAAAGACTTTACTATTGTATTTGGCTCTAAATGGAGAATTATCCTTTCACAGTTCCTATGTCTATCAGGAAATTTAAATAGGTAGTTATACCTGTTTTATAGGAAATTACCACCATAACAGTTGGCTCTAGTTTACAGTTAGGGAATGACTTCAGTACCATCATGTTTTTCTTTTTCCTATAAAGGGGAGAGGTAGGAAGGTTTCTCAGCATCTGGAAGGTAAACTTCATTAGGGCCCATTATAAACAGTTAACCCCAATAGAATTCAGACAGATGTTCAGTGTTTGTGACTCAAGTAGTCTGAGGTTCCTCTTTCTTTAGTGTTCAGATGGGTCAGCCTCTCTGCTGGCATTTCCCAGCCCATCCTGCACAGCCAAAAGTTGTACGTTTTCAGGCATTTAGATTGGTGTTTTTACCTGTGGGAATATACAAATCACCTCCCATTGTTAGTTTCAAGATCTCAAAATTGAAAATTTATCAAAAGATTTGAAACACGGAATTTTCCATTTGTATCCCAGAAAGAATACTACACCACCTCCCTCTTTTTGTTTTTAAAATTTTTATGTTTTGACCTGGACCTGTAGATGCCTAAGTTGTATTACACATACCCATAAACAAGAGCCAAGGCATAAGTTTTCATTAAATTTACCCAAACGGTTTATCACTGACTGTATGCTACTTATTTGGGAAGTAAACTTAAACTTAATTCCTTTAAATTATCCTACAAGTAAAAGAAAGTGTTAAAAAGTGATACCATGCCAGGCCTGAAGAGGCCAAGAGCTTGGAAGAAGATAGTCATTAAAATCCACTCTGTAAGGTTTGCAGTTTAAAATGGTATACTTAAAAATAACATATATTTATATAGAGAGGTATTTCAGTAGATATTTACACAGAAATACAAAATAAACCATATAAGTTAATGGACTTGATTTCTCTGAAGTCATATCTAGTCATATAGTTTTAAAGAGCAAAGTGTATATTGGGTAAAATTTATTTGGCAGGTATTCAACTCTGCCCAAGCTTTGTCCACATATTACAGGATATTTTAAGACTTAGTAAATTGTTTAGATTAGTTAAATTTGGTTGAAGATTTTGGTGAAAATGGTAATACATTTGGACTAATTGGGAATATAAAATGTTAATTGTTTTATTTATAATTTGTATTGAATTTCCAACAATAATTTTGGGGTTAAGGTACACAAATGGTCTCTATATTTTTCTGTGTTATGCAATGCCAATATACATTCTTTTTCCAGTGTCCATAGCAAATGTGCTGAAACAAAGAAAATTTATTCTAAACGGATATCAGGTTCACATGATTTTTAGTCATTAATCTTATCAAACACCTAAAGAAATTTAAAACAAATATTTTGAGGTTTATAAATGATGAAGGACTAATACCAGGCTCAGTGGACAAAGAAAATTCTTGTTGCACAAGTGTTGGGCCTGGAGCTGGATCCCCAGAATCCAGGCAAGTGTGGAGGCCTCCTGCCCTCTCATCACACTGGAGGCAGAGACATGGAATCCCTGGGAAGGCTGTGTAGCTAGATTAGCCAGAATTGACCAGGTTCATCAAGAGACCCTGCCTTGGATCAAAGATGGAGAGATTGGACAGATAAGTTTGATCAGTATTTTTTTTAAGTTTGATCAGTCTTTACAAAGGCAATAAGACAACAAACCCACCCTCATAGAAAGGATTCCTGAAGAGAACAGAGAAAAGACTTTGGTGTTCAACTCCATCTACTCTAAAGGAACTGGAGGAGAAACCTACACTGACACCATAAAAAAGGGAAACTGAAAACCATCTCAGGGCCTAGGAAATGGCTCACTCAGTAGAGGGTCTACTGTGCAAGCATGGAAACCTAAGTTTGGTTCCCCAGCACCCACAAAAAATCCAACCTTGAAGCACATCAGTGACCTTAATACTGGGATGATGGTGACAGAGGGATCCCCAGAACTCATAAAACCATTCTGTGTCCAGGCTAACCAATTGATGAACTGTAGATTCAGTGAAGGGCCATGTCTAACATATAAGGTAAAGAGTAGTGGAGAAAGAGCCAAAATGGACAAACACCCACACATGTACTATATACACAAGAAGGAGGAAGGAAAGAAGGAAGAAAGGAAGGAAGGAAGGAAGGAAGGAAGGAAGGAAGGAAGGAAGGAAGGAAGGAAGGAAGGGCCATCCTCAGTCTTGAACATGATGCAATATTCATAACCAGAATATCAGAAAAATAGATTCAGTACACAAAAACAAAACACATAATGTCAAGGTAAAGTTTATTATAAAGATTCTAGAATGAAAATATATGATTACTTCATACTACAAATCTATTAATGGTAAAAAAACAGATGAAATCTGATTATTTGTTACATTTCTAATTATCAAGTAATCATAGATAAAACTTCCCTTAACCACATAAAGAGTATTTTCAAAATCTTGTGGCCAGTATTCTCTCTAATGGGGAAACATTAGTATTTGGCAGAAGTGCATTTGGTGCTTTTATATAAATTAGAAAAAGTACATCTTTCCTTGGGAGTACACTTATTTATTAATATTGAATAAAGAATATAATTTATTCAATAATAACTACCACTAAAGTCATAAAACCATTCTGTATAAATGCAAACCAAGTTCCTGAGCATAATAAATCAGAAGTTTATTCATAATGGAAATTCAAAGTCATTTATAAGTTCTCATTAAATAAGTACACATCTTGCTTTCATAACAATAAAGTTCCTTCTTAATTTTCAGTACCATTTTCTCCAAGGTATTGTCTCCCACAAATAACCATTGGATTGACAACTGTTTGTGCAGCATTGTTTTCCTCTATCTCTTCCTTTATATTAATTAGATTTTCTCTTTGACAATTTCTTACATGTCCGTCATGCATTCCGATTACTCTCACTCTACTCTCTTTTGTCCCCCTTCTCCCTTCCCTACCTATCAACCTTCCATCCTTCCTACCAGTTTTTTTCTCACATTCATGTCTTTTGTTTTATTTTATGGCCCAATGAGTAACTCAGGGCCTCTATGTGGCCATGAGTTTATAAATATCCATTGAAGCTTAGTGTGCTTTAAATGGGTTCTAATAACTTTTAAATTGGGAAGCTATCCTCTCTACTTTATGTCAACTTGTTAATAAAGGCAGAAATTAAAATGACTCAAAAATATTAAATATCTGCAAATATTTATGATAAATTGTTGCTGCAAAGATTTCATAGTCATTGGCATGAGATTCTAGAATTGCATAGCATGAATATTATATATTTATAAACTATTTTTTTAATTTCTTGTTTTGATTTTTACATGTAGCTTAATTTTTCATTTCTTCTGTGAACTCCATCCAGGAGAGCTATATTTACGTCATTTCCACCCCTCCTGCCCCCCCTCCAGTTCCCCTATGACCCTCATTCCCTCCTAGTGTGGAATGTAGGCAGTGTCTGACCCCTCCTTCCTTGGCCCCAATGGCAAAGCCAACCAATGACAAAACCCAGGTACAACTGCACTCTTGGAAGGCAGTGTGTTTACTGGGCTTCCTTACAGAGCACTGGATGTGGTTTACTTACAGGAATGTGGATGCTCCCTACCTAAGGCTACAGTGAAAAGTCTCCGCCCAAGTGTGGATAAAGACTTTCTCATCCATGCACAAAATTCTGAGCAGCCCTCCTCTAGCCTATATATCGTTGGGCCCTCCCCCAGGCCTCCTGCAATTAGGTCTGAATTGCTCATCAGGAGTTGGTTGGGAGGTGTGGTTGCATTCTCAGGCAAAGGTCCTGTGACGCTATCCCCCTCTTTCATGCCAGTCCATGAATCATCAAGAAGCCTAGTTGTGGTGATCCTAGGCAGGGAAGATGGGATGGTAGCATCCAATGGTCAGAAGTTCCACTAACTGAGGACTTTAACTCAAGATCCTTCTGTTCTAGCTTCCCAAGTGCTGAAGCTACACATGATCAGAATGGTCCTGATGGTTCCATGGATTCACCTTAGGCCTTCTTACATGCTAGGCAGGTGTCTTTCAAGTGAGCCACACCCCATAGCCCATGCAACTTGACAGATTTATTAAATCTTACCATGTTTGCAATAGTAATAGTATGCAACCTAGATTTTAGTGCATCATTCTAAAGATTACTTTTATTTTGTGGATAATGACTATTCCTCATCACATTGTGTCTGGCATTATACATAAAATACATACAGATTTCAAATGAATACATTGCTACCTGATACAAAGCAAATATTAACTGATAAGAACTTTGATATTAAACACCAGATATGGCCAGCACATACATCAATGGCTCCCATTTTTATGTATGCATTCATAGTTCAAGACTTCATTTGGAAACTCAAATTTTATTTTATGTTTTTGAGACAGAGTCTCCCTATAGCTCCAGCTGGCCTGGAACTCACTATGTGATAAGTCTGGCCTTGAACTCATTGGGAGCTACCTGCCTCTGCCTCTGGAATGCTGGGATTAAAGGTGTGCACCACCATGCCCAGTGGAAACTTAGCTTTTTAATCAAGTATCTGCCACATTAGATGTTGTATCACAAGGTTTGTTACCTAATGTTTTCTTACAGGTTAGAACAATACATACTAGTTCTGTTTGAATAAATTCATTTAGAAATTAATTCATCATTTAGAAATATTTAAAAGAATCCCTGATTGTGTTGGGCTCTGATATTTTTGAAAAATATTGCAATTATTAATAAGTACAAAAATTGCCTAGGATTCAAATCAATAAGACTATAATAAGCCAATCGAATATTTGAAATGTTGTGTATGCGATGAATGGTATCATAAAAATATGAATCCTGTTCCACATCCTGCCATGTTTATTGATACAATCTGTTTATCATCCAGCGGATTCCACGTATTTCCTCTGCTTCCACTTGTCAAACATACCATGGACACAAAGCAATGTATCCAAGAAAGAAGCTGATATGTGGAGGATGGGGGATTCAAATTTTAGAAAATCAAAGATGAAACTCTCATATTGGAAACATAAAGAGGGCTGTTCCAAATAAACTACATAGTGTAGTGCACAGAGCTTAGATCCGGGATTTCCCAGGGCCACCTGAAACACAGAGTATCGCCCCCTGCCAATTGGAATTCCTGAAGGAGTGTCCAAATGGATTCTCTTGAGAACCTTCAGAACAGAAAGGGAAGTGTGAGTTAGACTTCCAATAGAAAGCCTAAAACTTAGACAAGTCAGCAGTCCATAAACAAG
Organism: Rhizomys pruinosus; assembly: GCA_009823505.1. Taxonomy (NCBI): domain Eukaryota; kingdom Metazoa; phylum Chordata; class Mammalia; order Rodentia; family Spalacidae; genus Rhizomys; species Rhizomys pruinosus. Next base: position 6,915,802 of record VZQC01007142.1, on the reverse strand, counting down.
GAGAAAAACAAATCAAACAAACAATGGAGGCATCTGAAGGAGACAAGCAAAGCAAGCCTTCACAAAGCAAAGAGGCATTTGGGGTTAACATTGAAATACAGGCAAAGAGAAACCAACATGCCAGGGACACGACAAAGGGACAACATGGGAAATGTGCAGGATAATTCCACACCAAGCTCTACCAACCCTGTGGGAGGATCCTACAGTGGGAAACCCCTGGGGATGGCCCAGGACACAGATCTTAGAGGAACAATTTCAGGCATATTCAAAGAAATCAAAGAATATAAAGAACAAGTCAGAGAACTGAGCGAGAATGAAAAACACAAGAAGGACCTAGAGAGAGAGATTGACAAATGCCAGGAAGACCTAGAGGGAGAAAATTACAAACTCCAAAAGGAAGTGGAAAAACTGAAAAGATCCCATGTTGAAATAAAAAGGGAAACTGACCAGTGAAGGAAAGAGCTACAGGAAGAAATTGAGAAGCTCCATAAGGAAGTGGGAAAAATAAAGAAATAACAAGATGAAATGAAAAAGGAAATCGAAACTCATCCAATCAAGAGGAAAGGAATAGAAAAAGCCTCAGAAGTAGAATGGAGGAAGCAGAACAAAGAATATCAGACCTGGAAGATAACACAGAACAACTAAAAACCTCAAGGAAAGATTATGAAAATTTTAAAAATAAACAAAAGTTGAACAAACAGGAATTGTGGGACACCATGAAAAGATCAAACCTCTGCATCATAGGAATAGAGGAAGGAGAAGAATCCCAAGAGAATGGTATTGGTCAGTCTTCAAGAGAATAATAGATGAAAATTTCCCCAAACTAATAAAAGACAAACCAACACAAAAACAAGAAGCACACAGAACTCCAAACAGACAAGATCAGAAAAGAAACTCCCCACGCCATAGCATAGTTAAAATGCTAGATGCCCAAAACAAAGAAAAAATCCTTAAAGCCACGAGGCAAAAACAACAAGTGACCTATAAGGGGAAACCTATCAGAATTACAACTGACTTCTCAGTGCAAACTATGAAAGCAAGAAGAACGTGGAGCAAAGCATTCCCAGTGTTAAAGGACAATAGATGCCAACCCAGGTTACTATACCCAGCAAAACTGTCAATTATAGATGACAAAGAGGGAAAAATCTTCCATGACATAAACAAGATGATAGAATACATGTCCAGAAAACCAACCCATCAGAGAATACTTGAAGCAATTCAAAGGATAGAAGAAAGGAGCAACTATCCCCAGGCACCTAGAAAGAGAAATTAATAAAAGCATAACTCCAGAAATAGAAACCTAGACAAAAAATGCAAATGGATAATAAGGTGAAAGGAAGAAACACACATCTTTCAGTTATAACCCTAAATATTAATGGACTAAACTCACCAATCAAAAGACATAGATTGGGAGATTGGATTAGGAAACAGAACCTATATATATGCTGTCTACATGAAACACATCTCACCCTCAAGGATAGGGACCACCTTAAAGTGTAAGGATGGAAAAAAATATTCCAAGCAAATGATACCAAAAAGAAGGCAGGTGTTGCTATTTTAATATCAGACAAAATAGACTTCAAAGTAAAAGAAATCAGGAAAGACAAAGAAGCCATTATATCTTTATCAAAGGAACAAATGACCATGAAGATTTCACAATCATGAATATATATGCCCCAAACTCTGGTGCACAAAACTTTATAAAGACAATTCTCCAGGACATCAAGGCAATGATTAACCACAGTACACTCATAGTAAGGGAATTCAATACCCCACTGAGCCCTTTGGACAGGTCAACTGGACAAAGAATAAACAGAGAGACATCTGAACTGAATGATATGATACACCAAATGGACCTCACAGACATCTACCAAATATTCCACCTTAATATCAGAGAATACACTTTCTACTCAGCACCCCATGGAACATTCTCCAAAATCGACCACACACTGGGACACAGAAAAAACCTCCACAAATACAAAAAGATTGAAATAATTTCATGCATTGTATCAGACCACAGTGTAATAAAGCTCAATATCAACACCAGGATAAGCCCTACTATCTATAAGAACACATGGAGACTAACCAACACACTCCTGAATAATGAATGTGTCAAGGAAGAAATAAAGAAAGAAATAAAAGCATTCCTGGAACTGAATGACAATGATAATACAACACAACAAAACCTATGGGATACTTTAAAAGCAGTCCTAAGAGGGAAGTTTATAGTCCTGGGTGCCTACATTAGAAAAACAGAAAGAGCACAAGTGACTGATCTAACACTGCAGTTAAAAACACTTGAGAGACAACAACAAATGAACCCTAAATGTAACAGACAGGAAGAAATAACAAAAAAACAAAAATCAGAGCAGAAATCAATGAAATAGAAACAAAGAAAACAATACAAAAAAAATCAATGAATCCAAAAGTTGGTTCTTTGAGAGAATAAACAAGATAGACAGACTGCTAGCCCAGTTAACCAAAAGAAAGAAGGAACAACTCCAAATCAAAAAATCCGAGATGAAAGAGGAAATATCACAACAGACAATGAAAAGATTCAGACAATCATATGAGAGTACTTCAAAAACCTATACTATGAGTATACTGAGGTTAGTCAGTGCCTTGAGGTCCTGGAGAATTGTCTTTATAAAGTATGGTGCATATATATCCATGATTGTGAAAACCCAGAAGAAATGGATGAATATCTGAAATCCTGGGAATCACCAAAGGTCAATCAAGAAGAGATTGACAGCTTAAACAGACCCATAATATATGAAGAAATTGAAGATGTAATAAGAAACTTCCCAACTAAAAATAATCCCAGGCCCAGATGGTTTCATGGCAGAATTCTATAAAACATTTCAAAAAGACTTACAACCATTATTACTCAAATTTTTCAGAAGGATACAGAGGGAATTCTCCCAAATTACTTCTATGAAGTGAGCATCACTCTAATACCAAAACCAGGCAAAGATACGACCAAAAAGGAGAACTATAGACCCATCTCCCTAATGAACACAGATGCAAAAATTCTCAACAAAACACTTGCAAACTGCATACAGACCCACATCAAGAAGATCATCCACCATGACCAAGTTGGATTTATACCAGAGATGCAGGGATGGTTCAACACATAAAAATCAATAAATATCATAAAACATATAAATGGACTGAAAGACAAAAACCACACAATCATCTCAATTGATGCAGAAAAAGCTTTTGACAAAATCAGCATCCCTTCATGCTTAAAGTCCTAGAGGGAATTGGATTGGAGGGATCATTCCTCAGTGTAATCAAAGCCATATACAGGAAACCCAAGCCAATATCCTAAATGAGGAAACAACAGAAGCATTCCCTTTAAAGGTAGGAACTCAGCAAGGCTGCCCCCTGTCACCACTCCTCTTCAATATAGTGCTTGAAACACTCGCTAGGGGAATAAGGCAAGAAAAGGAAAGTAAAGGAGTACTAATTGGAAAGGAGGAAGTCAAGCTATCCCTATTTGCTGATGATATGATTATTTACTTAAGGGATACTAAAACCTTCACCAGAAAACTCCTAGAAATAATTAACAGCTTCAGCAAAGTGGTAGGATACAAAATTAACCTAAAAAAATCAGTAGCCTTTCTTTACACCAACAAGCAACTGAAGAAGGAATATAAGGAGACCTTCCCATTCACAACAGCCTCAAAAACAATAAAATACCTAGTAACAAACCTAACCAAAGACACAAAAGATCTCTACAAAAAAAATTTTAAACCCCTGAGGAAGGAAATTGAAGACATCAGAAGATGGAAAGACCTCCTGTGCTCATTGATTGGGAAAATTAATATAGTAAAAATGTCCATTCTACCCAAACTCTTGTACAGATTTAATGCAATCCCAATTAAAATCCCCAAGAGTTTCTTCACAAACTTGGAAAAAAAAGTCCTTAATTTCATTTGGAAAAACAAAAGACCGTGAATAGCTAAAGCAACCCTGAGTGAAAAGAGCAATACAAGGGGATCTCTATACCAGACTTCAAACTATACTACAGGGCTATAGTCATAAAAACAGCCTGGTACTGGCACAAAAGCAGACCTGTTGACCAATGGAACAAAACTGAAGATCCAAACTTGAGCACATACAATTTCACCCCCCTTATATTTGACAAGGGGGCCAAGAAGACACAATGGAGGAAAGACAGCATCTTCAGCAAGTGGTGTTGGCAAAACTGGATCACCACTTGTAGAAGAATGAAATTAAACCCCTACCTCTCACCCTGTACAAAAGTCAACTCCAGATGGATCAAAGACATCCACATAAAACCCAAAACTCTGAAGGTTATAGAAGAGAAAGTTGGCAGCAGACTACAAGACATAGGCATAGGAAAAGACTTCCTAAATCAGACAACAGCTGCACAAGAATTAAGGTCAACAATTGACAAATGGGATCTCATTAAACTCTAAAGCTTCTGTACATCAAAAGAAACAATCAAGGAAGTGAAGGGAAATCCCACAGAGTGGGAGGAAAACTTCACCTCAGATACATCTGACAAAGCATTGATTTCCAGAGTATACAAACTACTCAAAAAACAAAGAAGAAAGAAAACAAATGAATCACTCAAAAGATGGAGCAAAGAGCTGAACAGAGACTTCACAAGTGAGGAATTACAGATGGCTGAGAAACATCTTAAAAAGTGTTCAACATTGCTAATAATTAAGGAAATACAAATTAAAAGCACTTTAAGATATCATCTCACTCCAATAAGACTGGCTAGGATCAAGAAAACAAATTATACCTAATGCTGGAGAGGTTGTGGGGAAAGAGGAACACTCATCCACTGCTGGTGGGAAGTAAACTTGTAAAACCAGTATGGAAAGCAGTATGGAGAACCCTTGGAAGACTTGGAATGAACTTGCCACCTGACCCAGCCATACCACTCCTAGGCATGTCCCCTCAAGACTCACCCACCGCAGAGATACATGCACGGCCATGTTTATTTCAGCTCTCTTCACAATAGCAAAGAGCTGGAACCAACCCAAATGCCCCTCAACTGATGAGTGGATAGAGAAAATGTGGTACATTTACACAATGGAGTTCTATGCAGCAGTAAAGAAAGATGACATCATGAACTTTGCAGGTAAATGGATGGAGCTAGAAGATATCATGTTAAATGAAGTAACACAGTCCCAGAAAAACAAATGAAGAATGGTATCCCTCATCTATGGATGCTAGTGCCAATTACCTAATTGTATGGCAAACTGAGCAACATTAATGTGATCTGAAAACAACTGTGCTCTTATATTGTGAATCCCTTAAAAATAAATTAATTAAAACAATATCTAAGCAATGTACATACTCTATGATCTCAGATTGCAAGGGCAGGAACTTTCCTTAGAGATAGACTCAGCCATGTGCACAGAGATGTACATCAGAAGAAACAATCAAGGAAGTGAAGAGAAAACCCACACAGAGTGGGAGGAAACCTTCACTGCAGATACATCTGAAAAAGAATTGATTTCCAGAATATATAAACTACTCAAAAAACCATGAGGCAGCCCTCTGTGCCCAGGTGGTCATCGAGTTGGACTATGGAAACAAGTCATGATAGGTATTTATGACAGAGTACTCTCTATGTCTATAAACAGATGAAATAACTGGGCTGCACTGACATTGAACAAACTCTGATACATACGGTGAAAGGAGAGAACAAAATACACAGCAAAAAAAGAGAAACTACATAGTAAAATAGCAAGACAAATGTTCATTTGGATTAGGAATCATGAGGGTTTTCAATAGTTACTTAAGTTCTGTGAAATTTATTTCATTCTTATTTCTTGCATATATTGCTATTACTATATTCTTGTCTTATTACTTGCATTTATTTCTATTAATATATAGTTGGAATCCTCTATGATTATACACTATTTTGATAAAAATAGAATGAGCTGTTTCTTCATCTATACTGTCAATTCAGTTGCTTCAAAATTATGCATTAAAGACCTGTTCTCTACCACATATTTCATAAATAAGACAGATAAAACCATGCTCACATGGAGCTTCTACTCTGTGACTTAGGAATCTGACTGAATTGGATAAGTGTGTCAAAGTCGAAATACAATCAATGATGATCAAGTTTAAGAATATAGCACGTTGGCAGTTGTCCATGAAGCCTTAAACGAAACATATAGGTAATTGATGTAAATCATTTCCAAAGAGCTGTGTATACAGAACTCTTCTGGTAGTATGTGTCCAGTGAAGGGGAGAAAAAATTCCTTCTCTAAGTGAGGCTAAGAGCTGTTATATGTACTGAGAGACATCCTGAGCATAGCATAGTTACTTAAATGTAACTTAAATATTTGGAGCTGGATAAAGCAATCCCTAAAGGTGCCAAGTAGGGATGTAAAATGGGTTCATCATGGGCTGTTGGGATAGCGCAGCCGTTAAAGGATGAGGCTGAGAACCGCAAAAAAAAAAAAAAAAAAAAATGGATTCATCACACCTTGAAAAGGCATCATAATGGGACATGGCATAGGGCTATGAGCCCTTTGACCAGCTAGTGATTTATATTCATGAAGAGGAAGCTTCCAGGAATGATCATTTAATTAACAAATACAGAGTATTCTAAAGAGAAACCATCCTTCCCTTATGCCAAACATGCCATTCAGTATCAGTGTTTCTGCTGATGTATCAGGAATGTCAGATAAATCTTCAGAAATCTCACCTGGCAGTGGAAGTAATTTCACTTGGGGATAAAGCCGCCATTTGACTCAATTACCTTCATCCGGTCTAATTCTAGAAGGCAAGCAGACACTCTTTTATAATCTTCAAAGGGCTGCATCACCAAAATGATTTCCCCGGACGTGGAAGGTGTTTCACTGCAGTTTTAAATGCAGTTTAAAACCAAACAGTCTTTGTGAAAGGTTTTACAGGCAGTTTGGACCTCTCGGTTAGTTGTGTTTTTGAAAGCATGCATAGGAATGAGGACGCAGAGCTATTGCATAGCATTACCACAAATGAACTGCAGAGTGAGATTCCAGGCAGGAATTGCAGGCAGCAACCTCATGTACCAAACAAAGGTCAAAGAAGGTTTACCGTGAGCAGGAGGCAGGTATTCCACACTGGGCCATGCTTATCGATGCGCTCTGCTTATCTTCTCTTGAATTCCATGTGCTTCCTCTGCCTTTACTCTTCAAACATGCCAGGAACACAAAGCAACTTTTAATACGTGGTTCATTTACTGTCGTATTCAAACTTGGATTTTAGCTTATAGGTGCTTTATTTTTAAAAATATAAGACTGTGACTACACCTTATCTACAGTATAAATAGATACATAAATTCCATTTTATAAAAATAGTTAAGTACTCATGTTTTGCAAAATACATGATTTTGGTGGGGTTTGGGGGGGAAATGGGATAGTATTTATTTTATCTTTCACTATGAAATTTATTCACACTGAAATTGCATATTTGGCTTTAATATAAACATATATAATTAGAACATTTCATCTCTTCATTTTAGCTGTATTTTCAATTCTTTTTAAAATTTATTTATTTTTTATTGGTGATTTGTGCATTTCATACATCATCCTTCAGTCCAAGTTAGACACATTCCCCTCTTCCTGCCCCCCACCCTACCCCAGGTCATGCCTTCTGCCATACATGTCTTGCCCTATTCTCTCAGTCTTTCCAAAGTTTTTTACTGCAGAGGTTTGTTGTTTGGGGCAGAATTTAACTGTATCAGTCAGTTCTTTTACCCAGTCTTTATGTTGTTGTTGTTCCCTCCCTTTTGTATTGCTCCAAAATGGAACTCAAAGTCGTGTATCAGGTAAGGACTCTACCACAGAACTATTTCTCCACCCTAAAATTGTTGAATTTTGATTGCTAAGGAATGTATTCTGCTTTAGAAAATCCCCCAAGTCAGTTAACTAATATCTCACTTAATTTTTTTATTATTAATTTATTTATTTAAACTGCTGGGAGACAAACTCCGGGCCTCCTGCATGTGAAGGCAAGCAGTCTACCCCTTGGCTCTACCTATAGCTCCCTAACTTGATTTTTCAAAGGGCTTTAATAAAATCCAAATATAATATTTTAATTTAAAAAAACTAAATATAGAAGTCTGTTCTCAAATGCAAGATTTTTGTATTGAAATGTTATCTGTTACTACATTGGTAATTTTATTTATTTTTTTAACATTTTTTTATTGATGCTTTGTGCATTTCATACATCATTTTCCAATTCAGTTCAGGCATATTTCCCTTTCCCTTCCCCCACACCTCCACCCCAACCGAGATCATGCATTCTTCCATAACTGTCCTGCATATTTTTCTCAGTTTTTTTTTCTCATTTTTTAGCTATAAGTGATAATCCATGAGTACAAGCATCCTTCATGTAAAACCAATTTGCAGGCTGTTGTGCCGAAACCCCCACAGCCCCACCTTCCAGCGTGTGGTGAGGGGTTGTATGTTCAACAGAACAAACTATAATACTAAAGTCCTTAAAACTATAGCCACTTAAGCAAAATATATCCATACGGAGCTCTGACATCAGTAATGGATTATTCTACCAGGGAGATGTTGGCCATGGGATCTAAGCCCCCACAAAGGTAAAGGTTCCTTGCCTCTAAAATGGATACCTGCAAGGAGAGGGGCGATAAGGCCCTGCTGCTGAGGACCTGACATTAACATGGGGAAGATGACTGAGACCACAACATGCAAGTGTACAGATGGGCCTCTGGGAAACACCAGAGAGTGTTACCAAAGGCACTATAAACCAATAAAGCAATACGGATCTCCCTGAGTCAAGCAAGAATCCACCGTCAGCACACAAGCTACCCTCACAATCCTGGAAATACTGTGCAGCAAGAGGCAGCCATTATGCCTGTATATCCAATCTAATTGGCTATTGGCTCTCTCCTTGGAGGAATACCCATGGCTGATGCATTTTAATCCTCTACAGGTTAGGAGATTTCATAAGCCACAGTAAGAACCCTGTCATATTTAACAAGGAAAAAATGTAATTCATATAATGGATCACATATCATCTAAATATATGCGTCTATACAAATCACACTCCATAACTATTTAATTGCTGTTTAAATGTACCTATATATCAAATGAATTAAGGAACTTTTTTTCCAAGCCTTCCGTGAAGAAACTCTTGGGGTTTTAATTGGGATTTGCATTAAATCTGTACAAGAGTTTTGGTAGAAATGGCATTTTACATTTAATTTTCCCACCATGACGCACTGGGAGGTTTTTCATCTTCCTGAGGTCTTTCTTCAATTTCTTTCTTTAAGGGTTTAAAATTTTTGTTGTATAGGTCTTTTGGTATCTTTGGTTAGTTTGTTACTAGGTATTTATTTGTTTTTGAGGCTATTAGAGTGGGAAGGTGCTCTTGAATTCTTCTTCCAGTTGCTTGTTGTGGTGTAAAGAAAGGCACATTGATTTTCTAGGTTTAATTTTGGTATCCTGCACTTTGCTGAAGCTCTGTTAGTCGTTTCCTAGGAGTTTTCTGGTGGAGGGTTTGCATCCCTTAAGTAAAGCAATCATTCTCATCAGCAATAGGGATAGTTTACTTCTCTTTCCATATTAGTACTTTTCATTTCCTTTTCTTGCCTTATTGTCTAGCAAAGTTTTTCAAGCACTATTTGAAGAGGGATGGTGATAAGGGGCAGCTTGCCGGGTTCCTACTTTAGGGAATGTTTCTGTCATGTTCTCCTCATTTAGGATGATATTGGCTGTGGTTTCCTGTATATGGCTTTTGTAGAATTGAGGATATGATCCCTCCAATCCAATTCCTCTAGGTACTTTAAGCATGAAGGGATGCTGGATTTTGTCAAAAGGCTTTTCATGCATCAATTGAGATGATGGTGTGGTTTTTTGTCTTTGATCCATTTATGTGTTTTATGTATTTTTATTTTGGATTTTGTTTTTTTTTTTGAACCACATCCCTGCATCTCTGGTATGATCCAACTTGGTCATGATGGATGATCTTCTTGATGTGGGTCTGTATGCGATTTGCCAGTATTCTGTTTAGAATTTTGGATCTGTGTTCATAGGGAGATGGGTCTATATGTTCCTTTTTGTTTGATCTTTGCCTGGTTTTTGGTATAAGAGTGATGTTGGCTTCGTAGAAGGAATTTGGGAGATTCCCTCTGATTGTTACTTCTAAACAGTGTTCAGAATAATGGTTTGTAGGTCTTTTGAGATGTTTTATTTAGAATTCTGCTGTGAAACCGTCTGGGCCTGGGCTTTTTTTAGTTGGGAGGTCTTACTACACACTCTAATTTCTTCATATTTATGGGTCTGTTTAAGCTACTGGTCTCCTCTTGGCCAAGCTTGGTGATTCCCAGGATTTCAGAATATTCATCCATTTCTTCTGAGTTTTCAACACTTGTAGAAATATAGGTTCATTGTAATATTTCCCATATAATTTTCTAGATCTTTCCTTGTCAGTTGTGATATTTCCTTTCATCAACGAGATTGTTTGATTTGGAGTTGTTCCTTCTTTCTTTTTTGTTAACTGGGCTAGCAGGTCCTGTCTCATCTTGTTTTCTTTCAAAGAACCACTTTGGCTTCATTGATTTTTTTTGTTATGTTTTCTTTGTTTTCTATTTCATTGATTTCTGCTCTGTTCGATTTTTGTTATTTCTTCCTGTCTGTTGCGTTTAGGGTTCTCTGTTGTTGCCTCTCAAGTGCTTTTTAGCTGGTAGTATTGATCATTCACTGTGCTCTGTTTTTTCTAAATGTAGGCACCCAGGCTATAAACTTCCCTCTTAGGAATGCTTTTAAGTGTACCTATGGTTTTGTTGTTTGTATTTCATTGTCATTCAGTTTTAGAGAATGTTTTATTTCTTTCTTTATCTTTTCCTTGAACATTTATTATTCAGAGTGTGTTTTAGTTCCATGTGTTCTTATAGGCAGGAGGGTTTGTCCTGGTGTTGTATGTTGAGCTTATTGCACTGTGGTCTGAACAGATGCATGAAATTATTTCAATCTTTTTGTATTTGTGAGGTTTCTTCTGTGTCCCAGGTGTGGTCGATTTTGGAGAATGTTCCGTGGGGTGCTGAGTAGAAAGTGTATTCTCTGGTTATTAGGATGGAATATTCGAAGAGGTCTATGAGTCCATTTGGTGTCATCATAGTTCAGTTCAGATGTCTCTCTGTTTTTTTTTGTCCTGTTGACTATCCAAAGGACTCATGGGGTATTTGAAGTTCCCTACTATGAGTGTCTGGGGTTAGTCTGTGACTTGTGTCCTGAGAGATTGTCTTTATAAAAGTTTGTCGCACCAGAAGTTTGGGATGTATATTTTCATAATTGTGAAATCTCTGATGGTCATTGTTCCTTTGATGAAAATTAATGGCCTTCTTTGTCCTCTTCTGATTTCTTTTACTTTGAAGTCTATTTTGTATCCGAATTTAAAATAGCAACACCTGCTTTCTTTTTGGTACCATATTTCTTGGAATATTTTTTCCATCCTTCCTCTTGAAGGTGGTGCCGTGTCCTTGAAGGTAATGCATTTTGTTGTAGACCGCCCGAATGCCTAACTCATCCATGAATGATGACAAGTCTACCAAGGCGGGATACATCTATACCAATATTGTCAAACTACATACAGGGCTATAGTATCATAAAAACAGCCTGGTGACGTGCACAGAAAAGCGCTGTTGACCAAGAGAACAAAACCAANTGAACAGAGAATAATCCTTTTCACAGTTCTTATGTCTATTAGTCAATTAAAGAAGGCAGTTTTACCAGTTTTATAAGAGATTACCTCTATAATAGCTGTCTCCAATTTACAGTTGGAGAGCGACCTCATCATCATCATATTTCTCCTTGTTCTGGGGGGGAGGTAAGAAAGTCCCCAAGTTAATCATATATAGTCACCCAAAACAACATGGATAAATTTGATGAAATCTGAGCCTTGATTCCACCCTATAGTTATAATACAACTGTCTTCTGGAGACTCATGGGTTAAAAAAAAAAGGGGGGGTTACAGATAGACATGAAACCTTCTCATCAAAAACCTTGCAATTCAAATCTTAAAACTAACTATGGGAAAAGATTTGTGTCTTCCCACAGGACAAAATGTCACCAACCTAACGGCTGAGAAAGGAAAGATACAGCTTTGCATTGAGTAGGATATACCAGAAAGTGCCAACTGAAAGGCTGACCCATCTGAACATCGAAAGGAAGAAAAGCCTCAGATTGCCATAAACATCGAACCCCTCTGTGGCCCCTACATGTTACAACTATTTATAATGAGTCCTAATGAAACTTACCTTCTAGGTGCTGCAAAGGTTTTGATATGGTAATTTTATTTTTTAAAAAAGAATATGATATTTAAGAAGTAAATAGACCAAAGGGTATGTGTGGAATGTTAAGTGTATCTAGGTGACTTTGGCTTTGATGTTCTGAGCATTTCAAGATAAATGTGTAAAATGTCTTTTGTATTTCAGATAAACTTAGTTTTATGGACAAATATTTATTTTCCTGGGATATATTTAAGTTCAAAATGCGTTCAAGCTCCTTTTCTACAATTAGCAATATGTGTTGTTCTACAGATGTGCTTGAAGTTAAAAATAATTACCTTTGCATTGAACAGTCATTTAGTCATAGATGCTTCTTTGCTGCTCTTTCAGAGAGAACCTAGGTTTAGTTCCCAGAACCCACGTGGTGGTCACAACCATCCACTCTAATTCCAGAGAATCTGATGCCCTTTCTGACCTATGTGTCACTCACTGCATCAAGCAGTACACGTACATATATGCAGAAAAACACTCATATGTATAAAATATACATCTTTTGAAAAGAAATGTTTTAAGTATGTAATGATATGTTTTTGTGCATGTCTGGGGAGAAATGGACCTTTATTTTGAATAAACCATCTGCCCCTACATCTTCCCTCCTTGTATGTGCTATGGTGTCCCCCTGATTTGTAGTAGTAAACAAGGTGATGTCACTATTCTTTATCCAAAAGAATAAAGGAATGAGGGGAAGCAAACACTTACTAGATGCAGTTTACTGCAGCTACTTAAGAAAATGAAGTATTATCTACCCAACTTTAACCTGAACCCACATGGAAGATAAATACCAGACAAGAGTTCACATGGATGAAGTAACAAAGAAATCATGGGAGAATCAAGTTTTTATTTTATTTATTTATTTATTATTTATTTATTTATTTATTTATTTATGTCTATGAATGTACTGTCTGCATGTAGGTTGGTGCACCCATGTCAAGCAATGCTGCAGAAATCAGAAGAGGGTGTCGGATTCCCCTGGAACTGGAGTTAAAGACCATTCTCAGCCGCCATGTGGATGCTGGGGATGGAACCTGGGTCCTCAGCAAGAGTGGTCAGTGCTCTTAACTGCCATCTCTCCAGCCCGAGAATCAAGTTTTTTAATTGTTCACTTCCTTTTGTCATTAAAAACCCAAATCATTATATTCCATGTTAACTCCTTCTCTTATGTGCTATGAGGCTGATAATGTGCTGCTACAAAGTAAGCATTTTGCAGAGCGTATTCTGGTACAGCAAAAAGTAGACACATTAATTCTGTATTGTTTTAAAAATTTATAAATTTTTCATAATACCCCTTTTAATTTGCATGCTAAATTTTATCATTTGTTTTTTTTAATTTTTTTTATTAATTTTATTTCTTTCTGTATGTGTATGAATGTACTGCCTGCATGCAAGTCTGTGCACCCGTGTCGTGCAACGCCGCGGAGGTCAGAAGAGGGTCTCGGATTCCCCTGGAGCTGGAGCTGGAGTTCTCCTGGAATTGGAGTTTCAGACAGCTCTCGGCCGCCATGTGGGTGCTGGGGATCGAACCCGGGTCCTCTGTAAGAGCAGTCGGTGCTCTTAACCGCTAGGCTATCTCTCCAGCCCCTAAATTTTATCATTTGTAATTGATAAAATGTTGGTAGCATCTCCTGTTTTCCCTTATCAAATCTGCATTGTAATATTCAACTTTCACCTAAAAGATTATTTTCCACAAAGAATATGTAGCACCTGGCTCTTTCACTGTGTCTCCTTTTAATATGCTATCACTCACATGGGAAAATAACCCTTCCCCCCTAGATTTCTCAGTGCCCCTATAAAACCTATACACATTGGAGAATCTTCACATATTGTGAGAGCTAGCTTGGATTGATTTTGTCAGGAAGACAAAGGCACCACCTCCATAGACATTTGTGTTTTCTGAGGGTTAATACTCAGACCTTGGAGAAAACTTGTAGGTCATGAAAGTCCTTAGGAGCCAGGAAAGGTCAGGAGGACCCAGGAGGCTTTCTCTCTTTTCTAAAAGGAGCAGATGCTTTATTCTCTCATTTCTTGAGAAAGAAGAGAAATGACTAAGTATGCATTATTAATGCATGGAAGGATGGAGCCATTGGGTTTGAAGAAAGGCTATTGGTGCCTGTGCATGGTAACTGTTGAGGGGAGGAAAGGCAGGGGCAAGTATCAGTTACTACAAGGATATTAATAAGGACTCTAGCTGGCCAGGATACCTCATGTATGTGTTCAGGATAGACTAGCAAAGAAAAACGTTTTTAATATCTTAGTTTTACATTGTCACATATTCATTATACAAAACAATGAATTTCATTATATTTTCATACATGTACATATTTTAATCATGTATTTAATCATATTACCTTCTTTTGTCCCCCTCCCCCTTCCACTTATCCCCTTCTTCTCACCTTGTCCCCATTCCACTTTTACATCTGTCTCTCTGTCTGTCTGTCTGTCTGTCTGTCTGTCTGCTTTGGTGACCCAATGAGTTTAATTAGGATTTCTTACAGGAGTTAAGAATAGGAGATTATTATCAGTCACTACACCTCTCATGAAAATGTCTCCCCCTCCTTCAGCAACCATTAACTGCCTTATGCACTTCTTGTGCAAAGTAATCACAGCTGCTGAGAGTTCAAGAGTGTGACAACCATGTCCTGCCTGGAGAGCATTCCACAGCACTCAACACTTTCCCCTGGGTCTTACATTCTTTTGCTCCCCTCTTCCATATTTCTGAGCCTTAGAGAAGGTGATGTACATACTCCATTGAGGGCCAAGCATGCAATAGTCACTTATTATCTATCAGCAATATAACCAATTATGAGGCTCTGCAGTAACCACCAGACATTGGAAAAAGAAACTCCTTTGACTTACACCAGCACTATCTACGAGCATAAACAAAAATGTTTAGAGGGCAGTTTGACAGGAACGTCATGACCCTGAGATATCATCATTTTTGGTTGGTAATTTTTACCCACATTCTAATCTGGTGATTCTATGAGGACATGTCTTTCCTTGAATATATAATTTTCTCCCTTCATAGTACATAAGACATTGGACTTAGAAGAAAGCACTTTTTCTGGGCAAAATGTTCTATTAAACAATAACTATTTGTCCAGTGAAAAGAATAAACAGGAAATCAACCACTCTTACCCAAATTGGAATGTGGCAGAGCCTCATGTACTTCAAAGTGTAAAGCACCATGTATAAAGCAAATGTAGACAAGACAATGTGAACTACTCTGTTATATTGAGTGCGTGATATAAAATTACATTTGATGGAATACTGTGTATGATACAAAACTATGGGACCGACCTTATTTTCTAGGTAAACATAACTGGGACATCACTAGGAAGGCTCTTCAAAAACGACACCAGCTCTTTTATGAGACTACTGAAATACCTCCCACTTTCTCCTCAAATCAGTTATCTTTTCTTTTCATTAAAATAAGCTGTATATCTTTAAGTGTGAACACATCTGTTTCCTGTGCTAGGTGTTTATGCCTAACTCAGCAATTTGATTTTTTTAAAAAGCACTTAAATTTTTATTTAGTCTTTTAATGTATTATTAATTTTTGTCTTCTATAGTACATTAACGGTTGAAAGAGTTTTGTTGCCTTCTTTCCTGTTTTATCTTTCCTTGGCATCATGACTGTCAAAGAAGAAAGGGCAGAGATTGTACCAAGCAGAGAGATTAGCCCAGGGGCTCTGGGGGATTGACAGTGCAGCTGAGCCATACGGAGGTAGGAGAAAAAATAAGACGTGGCTGAAAAGGTCAGCCGCCATCAGGTCAAAGCTGGTCAGTCCTATTAAGGCCCAAGGAAGAACAAGGAGGAAGTCATTTAGAAGTTTTTCTTACTTTTTATTCGGCAATAATTCAAATTGAAAGTTTCAGGAATGGTACAAGCAGTACCTTTTATTCAGGTTGTACCAATTATTAGTATTTTGTCACATTTACTATTTTCCCTGAACCACTTGAGCCAAAGTTGCTAAAACATTCTAACATCCTCAAAATTCTGCTAGCCATGTCATGTAATCTATTCCTAGGGTCTGTGGAGGGAACACTTTGAAGAAGGCATGATCCTGCCAGGAACATAAGGCAATAGTGCTTCCACCTGACACCCTAATGGCAGTTCAGGTCTCCCACAATGCACATAGGTCAGGCGGGGCCATTCCAAAACCTGGACCCGTGGCAGTGTCCAGTTCTAGGACTGTTACTCAGGACCCACCACAGAGCTTTATCCCCTTCATTGTCTTGGCTTCACTGAGCAGCTGTCAGGTGGTCCTTGTGTTTGCAGTGTCACATTGTGAGATGGAGAACACTGGATGCTGACACCATGAATCTTTCGTTTACTTGGTACAAACAACAGCAAAAAAAAAAAAAAAAAAAAAAAAAAACAGAAGATAAAAGAAGAAAAAGAAAAGGCTGCCAGCATCCAACTGGATCACCTCAAAGGGAATACAGAAATTATCTCCAGCTGCTACCACAATGACCTTATAATCTTCTTGGCCACTGAGCTACTAATTAAGGACCTCTGTGGCCATCTAACATTCAGCCCAAGTGGCCTTGATTTTCCTACCCAAGTCCCTGCCCATCTTCATGCATGGTATTTATTTGTTGTGTCTTTAACATTTCATCTGCAATCATTTATTTAGTTTCTTTTCACAGCATTAACTTTTCTACGTGTGAATTTCAGACATGATTATAATGTATTTGTATCAAATCTATTCCACTTTCCTTCCTCTAAAATTTCTCCCATACTCCCGCCACAATTTTTACCTCCCAATTTCATGTGCTTTGTGTAAAAACCCACTGCATCCTCTTAGTGCTGCCTGTATGGTCTGCATGGGTGTAAGAGCACCTGCTGGATCATGTGCAGACTCTCAGAGCCACATCCCTAAAAAAATTGGCATTCCTCTCCCAACAGCCAACAGTTGCCAGTGGCTCCACAGATAGATGGGACTTCCTGAGTCCCTTCCCACTCCATGCTGGGATTTGCTTGTCTTTGGTGTGCAGCCCCAGCCACTGTGGAGTGTGTGTTATGGACTGTCAAGTCCAGAAAATACCGTTTTACTGCAGTATCTACTCTCTCTAGCTTGTGCAATCTTTCCAACCTTTCTTCAAAGATGATCCTCGAATATTGCAGAGGAGGGGGAGGTCTTGTAACCATTTTTTATTAATAATAATTTATTATTTTATTTTGAGCAGGATATGTTTGTCGCATCCCTATAATCCTAGGGCTCATGAGTTCAAGGCATGAAGGATCAGTTCAAGTCCAGCATGAACAACATAACAAGTCCAAGTCTCAAAATCAAAACCAAATAATACATCATATATTTAATTAAACATTTTATAAAAGGAGCATTGTAAATCATAGCTAGCTCAAAGTAACATTGACCTTTGGCTGATGTCATTATATCCTTCCCCTGAATCCTATGCTGCTTTAAGCCAACGTGATACATTTTAAAATGCTATTAGAGTTGACTTTCTCTTTGTGATGAGTGCCAGATAGTTACTACAGCTGGAGTTGGTAAATGAAAAGCATGCTATTGCATTTCTTCAAGGCCCAAGGGGCATCAGGATGATCACTGTTAGGGACATTGGCTTGGGCTGCTAAGCGGAAGGAGTGCCCACCCACTGTTATTCCACCATGATGGTCCTATTTTTCTTTGTATGATAAATGCTTTTTTGTGTAGCAATGCCTTGATTCTATGCAAATAAGCTAGTTTACATACCTGCTGAAAGTTCTTGCCTAAGTTATAACTAGAAGAGTCACTAGAACGCTTCATTGTTCAATATATATATTCATTCTTTTCTATTTCCACAGAAAGACCTGCTAATCCTTTCTAGTTGGTTCTTAGTTAAATTATGATATTTATGACAGAAATGTAAGTGGCTTGTCTGGAGCTATTTTGTCTCAGCATGCTAGTTTTCCTCTACCTGGTACTTGGTTTTGGTCAAGAATTTACAGCAGCAGAAGTGTTTGAAGTTCATTTTGTCTTTATTACTTAACAGTGCCTGTGAATGTGTTGTCTTGTGCCACTCGCTGATAGACAGGGTGACTGGTACAACTGTGCCCCCTTTTCCTTTGTAGAAGGAAGTGCAGGTTATTCTTGGAAGACATGATTAGTGGAATGGTTGACCTGTTGTGTCCTGTGGTTTCTATAGTCTCCTTGTGTTCTTCACTGTAGACTGCAAGTGTGCAGGTTCCCTCTCCTCTCCCTTACCCTCCTATCTCTTCTCCTCTAGTAAGCTTCGCTCTTTGAAATGGCCATTCAGTTCAGTGAACTTTCAAAACTCTTCCCTTTCCCAAGTGCTGGACCCACTATGTTGTGTTCGACATTGTATGCTCTCTGGAGTGATTCTGACTATGTTCTCTGCACCTGGCTCATCTACTCTATTTTCAGACACTCAGTTCATCCACCCACACTCCATGCATGAAGACAAACAGGGGATCACAGCTACAAGGAGAGTTCTGCTGTTATATCTGTGCTTGGATTTTTATGAGTTCCTTGTTCATCTGTGTGGACTTGGGGAGAATGTACAAAGAAGTTTAAATGTAGCTAGCCAATTACAGGACCAACTAAAAATCACATAACTTTGAGTCCACATGATTCAATCTGAATTTTCAAAATTAAAAGATGGACTATGGAGATAAACAGAAGTCCTCAAAAGAAGAAATAAAAATGGCTAAACAATACTGTAAAACATATTCAATATCCTTAGTAATTAGGGAAATGCAAATCAAAACCACTTTAAGATTTCATCTTACCCAAGTCAGACTGACTAAAATCAAGAGAATGAATGATACCAAAGTCTAGCCAGGATGTTGGGAAAGGGAAATGCTCATTTATTACTGATGGGAATGTAAACTCATACCAACACTATGAAAAGCATTGTGGAGAACTCTATACAAACTGAAAATGAATCTACCATATTATCCGGCTCTACCACTCCTTGCCATATACGCAAAGGACTCTTTGTATGTGTGGTAGAGATTGTGCTACATTTACACTTGTATGTGCTTTGTGCTCCATTCACACAGTGGAGTTCTACTCAGTGGTAAAGAAAGACAAAATCATGAATTTTGCAGGTAAATGAATAGAACTAGAAACTGTCGTCTAAGTGAAGTAACACAGACTCTGAAAAACAAGTGATGTATGTTCTCTTTCATTTGTGGACCTTAACACCGAATCCTTATTTGTGAATATATGTTTTGATGTAAACACAGGAGCCAAGAAAATGGAAAAGAACCATGGAGCTAGAGGGAAAGAAAAAGGCAGAGAGAAGGGGATAGTGGGAAACAGATGTTACCATCGGGAAAATTGGGGAATGGAGGATATTTAACTGCAAAGGGGAGAAGGAGAAATGTACAGAGAGAACCATAGGTGTAAAGTGGAAGGAGAAGCTCAAGACGGGGGTAACAGAAGACTGCTATTGCCAGGGGAAAACAGGAAAACTGAGGTAATATTTAACTGGGGAGGGAAGGGGATGGGTTAGCTAGTGACATAGATGAGAGATAATTAATGTTTAGGTGGTCTATTAGCCACTTTTCTGTTGCTGTGATAAAACCACCATGAGCAAGGGAACTTATAAAAGGAAGAGTTTATTTGAGCTTAAGATTGATGGTTCCAGGGAATTAGAGTCCATTGTGGTGGGAGGCATGGTGGCTGGGGCTGATGTAGAAAGCCAAAGTTCACATCTTGCAATGAGTATGAGAAGTCAAGAGACAGAGAGAGACTGGAGACCACAAGGCTTGTTAAACTCACTAAGCCTGCCCCCAATGACATACTTCCTCCAGCACAGCCACACCTTCTAAGACCTCTCAGAACAGTGCCACCAACTAGAGACAAAACGTCTGAATACTTAAAGCCTATGGGGGACACTCTCATTCAAACCACCACAGGTGGTATGAAAAAAATAGAGATACATGTATTAGTTCAAAAGCCTACTGAAAAGCACACATACAGTATCTGCTCATGAGTGCATGTGTATAGCCAAAGGCTAGGTAACAAGAAACATGGTTTCAGACAGAAGAAACCTCCCTTCCATTTTTTGGTCCAGGTAGTCCAAGAGACTGTCAAAACAACACAGGCTATTGCCACAGCCCTTGATTACCTCCCAGATCTTGAAGGTAAGATCTTAATGTTGAAGGCAGGACATACTTGGAACACAGGACTTGAAGCAATGGAGCAGGAATTGACCTGGAAGCCTCCTCTATGAAGACTAGCTCTCATAGCTTTTGGAGGACACTATGAAAGCTGCTAAAGAAGCATATCAATCAGTGGTCCAACCCCAGTTTTAAAAGAAAATAACCACAGTGACCAGTACAGCAAATTATATTGGTGCAGTAATAGCACTTTTATCTTGGGGATAATCAACAGCTATCTAACTGGATGTAAAGCCCTCTTAAAGGGAGGAAACTCATGTTTGGCAGAGTAAACATCCAAATTTACATGGCTTAGGAGGTCACAGAGCCTAGGGAAAACTGTCACATCCCTAGACAAACATAATTTCCTACTTTTGCTAAATACGCATCTTTACATTTACAGACAAGTATCACCATTCATCAAAAAGTTTATTTTTGTA
The DNA here is from genome assembly GCA_009823505.1 of Rhizomys pruinosus. Taxonomy (NCBI): domain Eukaryota; kingdom Metazoa; phylum Chordata; class Mammalia; order Rodentia; family Spalacidae; genus Rhizomys; species Rhizomys pruinosus. The sequence continues at coordinate 6,894,939 of VZQC01007142.1, read as the reverse complement.
ACAGATGGAGACTATTATGGAATTCTATAAATGGTGATGCACAGAGAATAAGTGGCTGTGAAATGCCTAGCTCTAAGTGACATCTACAATGGAGCCTCTATACTGAAGTTTCATGGCACATAGTAGGACAGGGGACAGAGAGAATACTAAAACATCTCTCAGCTCTCACAGGGAAGATTCCCCCTGGAACTGAGGATAATGAACACAGAAGACCACAACTGGCCAAAGTGTAGGGAATAAGAGACTGCAGGGCGTGTGTCCCTGGATAGGAGTTCTATATTAAACTTCACCTACCCATGGCTCAGGGAACATTGCTGAAGAGTGGGCAGATAGATTGTAAAAGCCAGGAGTGGTGCACAAATATACGGAAACAGAGTCCTCCAGGCTTCTGGGAACCTGCTCACATGGACTTATAGCAATGGCATCAGCATGCACAAAACTGATGCAAACTCAGGTTGGAGAGAGAGCTCAGCAGCTAAGAGCTCTTCAGAGGACCTGGATGTGATTCCCAGCACCCACATGGCAGGTAACATCTACCTGAGACTCTAGCTCCAAGGAACCCGTCCCCCTCTTCTGGCACTGCACCACATGGGTACACTTACATACATGCAGCCAATACGCACATATACATACAGCAAAAATCAAATTATAAAAAGATGTAATCTCAATCTGACAAAGACCCAGCATAAAACTCGATAAATGGGCAGCAGGCCCAACCTTAGCTAAGGAACTATTGGCAACTAATTACTACTGGGAGAGGGAGAGTTTATCTCCTTGAAGGGGGTGTAGGAACTCATTCATAGGGACATCTAGGTATGCAAGCTTGACTTGACAGACCTTAACATATATGAGAGAATACATGAAACCCCGTGGGTGGGCTATGGGGAGGGTACAGAAAGGGAAGGGTTCTTTTTTTTTTTTTTTCAATTTTTATTTATTTCTGTATGTGTATGAATGTACTGTCTGCATGCAGGTTTGTGCACCCGTGTCGTGCAATGCCGCGGAGGTCAGAAGAGGGTGTCGGATTCCCCTGGAACTGGAATTCTCCTGGAATTGGAGTTTCGGACGGTTCTCGGCCGCCATGTGGGTGCTGGGGATCGAACCCGGGTCCTCTGTAAGAGCAGTCGGCGCTCTTAACCGCTAGGCCATCTCTCCAGCCCCCAAGGGAAGGGTTCTAAATATAATTTAGATCTGTTACATGAAATGCACAAAAAATTCAATAAAAAGTATACATTGAAAAAGATCTTTAATTCCCTGAAGGTAATAAATTACAAGAGTTGAGTGGACTGAGAAAATGGTTTCCTGGGTAACTATAAGCATCCGCCCAGGAGAATGGTTTGTTTTTATTAAAGGTTTTTTTTTTCTTTTACTGGGGATTGGAGAGAATAAACAGAGAGTAGATAAAGTTTTCCGTGAGCTGATTTAGTGTTCGTGGAACCAGCTTCAAGCTCATGCTCTCTTCTGGAAGATTTATAGTATTTTCACATTATATGTAATCCACATTGCCATATGCTGTAGACAAAATATACTGATCACTAGGACAGAAGGGCCAGTACATACGCAATTTGTGGGTGTTGAAATGGGATGGGAATCACAGGTCCTTCAGATGGGTCCAATATAATCACAAGAGATCTTACTGGGGCAAAACCAGGATTGATCAAGAAGGAAATAATGCAAGTTAGGAGAGATGCAGGGGAGATATTCGAAGATATCGTGCTGCCTGCCTTGAAAATGAGCCAAGGAATATGGGTGGAAACAAGGAGATCCTCCCAAATCTCCAGAAGGAATTGAGACTTGCCTGTGCTGTGATTTTATCCCTGTAAGATACATTTTTTTACTTACCTCCATAATTATAAAGCAAATATGTATTGCTTTGACACTAAGCTGGTGGTGGCCTATGTAAGTAGCCACAGGACAGCAAATCCCACGTATCTTGTAAGCTTCCTTACCCTCACTCCAATGCTCATTTTACCCAAGTAACCCTTGCCCTGACCACCCTAGGGAGAGTAATCTTCTCACTTTCTATTTCTCTCTGTATTCTTATAGTTTCTTAACTGAAATACCATTTTATCTCAATAGGGATCTTTGCCCTGGCTGTGTGGGCTGAATGATCTTGATCATGAGCTGGGGAGTGAAAGCTCAGGCAGAGACAAGCTCTTCTGGAAGGCAGGCTCACTTCTTCGTGGGCATCACAGGGTTGTGTTTTGGACTATCTTCTTTTCATCTTTCTGTGAGCAGTGTTGCCTCCTACTTGCCAAACTAGAAATCCTGACTCTTCTTTTCTACGAAACACTGACTTAAACAAGCTCTGTCTCTTTCTCATGTGTGGCTCAGAATATTCCATGCGTCATTCTCTGTTGCCATTTTCCTTGACCGGCTTCATGATGTTATTTTTCTCTATACCAACCCTTCATTCCCTTATTTTATTTTCTTTCTCAAAGCTGACATTCAAATAATGTTTCTGACACACTACATAGGATTTGTCATGGTCTACTTCTGACCTTTCTTTGCATATGTGTTTTAATCTCCTGCTTTCATTCTAACCAACACCAGCAGAACCAGGCTGTCTCAGCACCCATGTCATCAGCACACTGAGTAGATTTTCCCTGCTCTGGAGATGGAGAAGATGGTCACCTCTCCATCTACACCAGCTCAAATCATCCTTCAAATTCCACCTTTCAGTCTTCTCCTGTGGGAAACTTCTGCCACGTTTACAATGGACACAGGACCCTCCTTCCTCTCTAGGCTCACAATCTGAGTGAATCTACAACACAACTTTTCATGCTGTTCTGAGCAGCTTTATTGCCTGCCCACATCCTATTACTATTACTAGCACTGCAAACTTTTTATTACATTTGTCTTTGTGCTCTCATGAGCCTGGCATAGTGCCTGGCCTATATGAGATTCAAAATAAAAATGTTGCAAATGAATGAAATCATGCTCGCTAAATTATAGCTTTGGAGATAATGGATCAAGAAAGCTCTAAAATTGTTTCCTTTTTTTTTTTTTTTTTTTTTTTATTTATGATTATTGTTTTATTGTTTTATTATTATATAACAATCTAGACCCGTGTTCCCGCTCATTCCCCCACCCCGTCAGAGCTCGTGCATTCTGCCAAACATGCTTTCCTATCTCTTAGTCTTTCTCAATATTTTCCATGGGGCGTTGACTGTTTGAGCAGAAGTTCCATTTCAGTCATTTCTTTGATGCAGTATTTCTGTTGTTGTTGTTGTTTCCAAAATGCATTATGTCCAACTGCTTTGTACAGAAAGCTCAGGGGGCCCTAACACAAGAAATACTTACAACTGGGTAATTGGCACTAGCATCCACAGATGAGGGATACCATCGTCGTTTGTTTTTCTGGGACTTGTTCTACTTCACTCAGACATGATGTCCTCTAGCTCCAGCCATTTTCCTGCAAAGCTCGTGATGTCGTCTTTCTTACTGCTGCATAGAAATCATTGTGTAGATGTACCACATTTCTCTATCCATTCGTCAGTTGAGGGGCATTTAGGTTGGTTCCAGCTCTTTGCTATTGTGAGAGAGCTGAAATAAACATGGCGTGCATGTATCTCTGTGTGTGCGTAAGTCTTGAGGGTACATGCCCAGGAGTGGTATGGCTGGGTCGGTGGCAAGTCATCCCAAGTCTTCCAAGGGTTCTCACACTGCTTTCCATAGTGGCTGTACGAGTTTACATTCCCACCAGCAGTGGATGAGTGTTTCCCCTTTCCCCACAACCTCTCCAGCACTTGGTATCATTTGTTTCTTGATCTAGCCAGTCTTACTGGAGTAAGATGTATCTTAAAGTGGTTTTGATTTGCATTTCCTTAATGATTAGTGATGTTGAGCAGTTCTTGAGGTGTTCTCAGACATCTCTAATTCCTCGCTTGTGAAGTCTCTGTTCAGTTTTTGCCCATCTATTGAGCGGGTCGTTGTTTTCTTTTTTCTTGTGTTTTTTGAGTAGTTTATATATTCTGGAAATCAATGCTTTGTCAGATGTATCTGCGTGAAGTTTCCTCCCACTCTGTGGATTTCTCTTCACTTCCTGATTGTTTCTTTTGATGTACAGAAGCTTTTGAGTTTGATGAGGTCCCATTTGTCAATTGTCGACCTTAATTCTTGTGCAGCTGCTGTCTGATTTAGGAAGTCTTTTCCTACGCCTATGTCTTGTAGTCTGCTGCCAACTTTTTTCTTCTATCACCTTCAGAGTTGGGGTTTCACGTTGAGGTCTTTAATCCATCGGAGTTGACTTTTGTACAGGGCGAGAGGTAGGGGTTTAATTTCATTCTTCTAAGTGGTGATCCAGTTTTGCCAACACCACTTGCTGAAGATGCTGTCTTTTCTCCATTGGTGGTTTCTTGGCCCCCTTGTCAAATATGAGATGGCTGAAATTATATGTGCTCAGATTTGGATCTTCGGTTTGTTCCATTGGTCAACAGGTCTGTTTTTGTGCCAGTACCAGGCTGTTTTTATGACTAAGCCCTGTAGTATATGTTTAAAATCTGGTAAGAGATCCCTCCTTGTAGCTCTTTTCACTCAGGTTGATTTGGCTATTCGGGGTCTTTTGTTTCTCCAAATGAATTTAAGAACTTTTTTTTCCAAGCCTGTGAGAAACTCTTGGGGATTTTGATTGGGATTGCATTAAATCTATACAGGAGTTTGTGGTAAAATGGACATTTTTACAATGTTAATTTCCCATCCATGAGCATGGGAGGTTTTTCCATCTTCTGAGTGTCTTCTTCAATTTCTTTCTTTAAGGGTTAAAATTTGTTGTAGAGGTCTTTGGTGTCTTTGGTAGGTTTGGTTCCTAGGTATCTTATTGTTTTTTGAGGCTATTGTGAGTGGGAAGGTCTCTTTGAATTCTTTTTTTTTTTTTTTTTTTTTTTTTTTTTTTTTTTTTTTTTTTTTTTTTTTTTTTTTTAGATTTATTTTTGTATCCTGCCACTTTGCTGAAGCTGTTAATCGTTTCTAGGAGTTTTCTGGTGGAGTTTTTTGCATCTCTTAAGTAAACAATCATATCATCAGCAAATAGGGATAGTTTGACTTCCTCTTTTCCAATTAGTACTCCTTTAATATCCTTTTCTTGCCTTTAAAATTGTTTCCTAAAGAGCTTCTGATGTCAGCTTATATGCATTCACTTTTTTATTATTAAGAGCTATTGTGCAATATGGGTTAAAAATATTTTGAAACAATCAGAACTGGGAAACTCAATTAAATATTTCAGAATAGTTCAGGACACAATTAAGGATGAATGTGATATCCAGATGAAAGCCTTGGGGTAGTCAGCATAGGATGACACAGTTGACCCCAGAGGTGCCTGGAGCTCCTTCTCTTAGTTCTCCCTGTGCCTCACCCAACAGTGCTGCCTTTATGTGGAAAAGGCAATCAGGCATCACCTTGTGCTCACTACACAACACTCTTTCACTGTATCCCAGATTTGCTGTGACTGCCTGGTTTAACAGCCTAGGAAGTGCCTCAGCACCCAGCAACCTGGAAGTATGGGTGACGTGGGGTGGAACATGCCAACTCCATGGCAGAGCCTGTACATAATGGTGCCCTGCAGCTGCAATACTCCAAGGCTCCTAATGCACAGTTCCTCAGAGTATCTCAGCATGACCTAGCCCCACTTACCCAAAGTAGGCAGAAAAGGACCCCATACTGCCTTTCCAACTTCTGTCTCATGTTTCTCAGTCCCTTACTCTTGTTCTCTGAAAATACCTCTTCCAATTAAAGTTCCATGAACAAGCCCCTGTTTTAGTTTATGCTGTCTAGAGAAACACTAATAAAACTGGTATAAAATTTGACCTTAGGAAGCAAACCCTAATGGTGAAATAAATGGAAGTTAGCTTTGTGTTAATGACCCCTGGTGCTCAGGAGTCAATACTAAGCACTCAGATTGGGATAAGGAAACCCTGGAGGTAAATGCAGTGACTCACAGTAAACCAGATGGTGTAAAGGTAATTTTGAGAATTTTCACATTAACTATTTTTGTTGACTTATTTAGGAGGCTTGGAAAAGAAACTGACTGGCTCCAAGTTAGTCCTTTAACCCAGGACACACTATATAGGTTAGAAAACATCCCATGTCAGTGTTAAAAGAAATCTTTATCGGGGCTGGAGAGATAGCCTAGCGCTTAAGAGCACCGACGCTCTTGCAGAGGACCCGGGTTCGATCCTCAGCACCCACATGGCGGCTAAGAATCATCTGTAACTCCAATTCCAGGAGAACTCCAGTTCCAGGGGAATCCGAGACCCTCTTCTGACCTCCGCGGCATTGCACGACACGGGTGCACAGACCTGCATGCAGACAATACATTCATACACATACAAAAATAAATAATAATAAAAAAATTTTTTTAAATAAATCTTTATCTTCTGGAGTCCCACAAAAGACTAGGCTGAAAACCATGCCCAAGACATAACTGGAAAGGTGGCAGAGCTACAAAGGAAGCTGAATCCATAGGCTTAACAACTAACAGGCACAGGGTGGGCTCCTGACATGAGGCTGTGCAGAGAATCACCAATAAACCCAAGGTTCTTCAACTGCCTGGATGCCCTGAGCCCTTTAGATCTACAAATGCAAGCCCACTGTGGATAGAAGAAGTATCACATGTCCGAATAAGGTAAAGCACATGTATGTACTCCAGAGAAACCCATGTAAGATTCATTGCCCACAAGCTAATGGCTGGGGTTTGTTCATACACAGTCTAGATAGGGAAATAGAGTGCTCACCCTTAAAGAAAAATAACAAATGCCTTCCAAGTTTAGAAGACAACTAATTATGTATAGACAGAAAGCAAGGGAGCAGTATTGCACTGAAACTTTGTAAGTCTGAAATGATTGTACTTGGATAGGTAATACTGTATTGGCATAGGAAGGTTGTTTATGATTCAAAATCAGAATTAATATCCTGATTAGAATACTTAGTACCAGCCCTAACATGTTTCTGAGTTGGTTCTTTGATGCTTGGAGATATCACTGGCTTATAACAAGTGTGGAAGAAATGCCAGAACTGGATTAACAAGGTGCTAATGAACAATTCAACAGTGTGAAGATGCTAAGATGGATTTATTACACAATAGTGAAGAATCTGCCATCTGACTGTTTCCCGGGAGGGACCAGAGAACAAGTCCTTTAGTAACAGGATAACAAATTTTCAGGTTAAGAGGCTTCAAAGAGATTGATGTTGATTGTCTTCTGTAGGATGTCAAGGGGCTGGGATATTTAGTAGTGGAGTGAATCGTGGCTGGAGTGCCAGGACTGGGTAGAGTTTCCTAACTGGCAGGTTAAGATACATGGGACTGCTGTAACAGGCAACAGAGGAAAGCAGTAATCAGAGCACGTTAGCCCAAAATGGGCTATCCTTCAAGGCTGATAGACCATGATACTCAGAGGGATTGAGAAGATGGGAAACAGCTACTTGCTTCATGTAAGAAAAAGAGAGGGAGAATCATTTAGCAGAATGTAAATATCAGTTACCATATTGCAATGCTGTGATCTCTCATGTTGTTTCCAAAATAAGCCAGTTCAGAAAGTTAGACCCCATTAATGGGTGGGAAGGCACTATTTGTTTAAAAATGGCCCTGAAATATCACCAGAGATATATAACATCACCGTTACCCCTGACTTTCCTCTAAAGTACCAATCTGGCTACTTGAATTACTACACAAGTGGGAAAAGCAATAGATACCCAAAGACTCTGAGAGCCAGCAAGCAAAGGTCATCATCATACTGCAGTTAGTACACATGCAGAGCAGTCAAGAGGTCAAGAGATCAAAGGTCAAAGGTCTCATTGTGCACCTTTGCTCAACCTCCCTATGGATAAGCATAATAGGCAGATACAGATTTTGCAGATCCCTGACCTGTGCTTTGAAGAGCAGTTAAAGTAAAAGGAGTCCACAGGTCCCTGACAGGGACATACGTTCTCTGCTTAATCTGTCATAATGCTTTTTTTTTCAGTTAAAGTAGTTAAAGAAAGCTCTGCCTCACCTAGATAAGAAGTTGGAAAAGAGATATTTTATAGCCTTTTACATATTAGACTGCTTTTGTCTTTGATATTTATTTCAAACTTTGACAAGCAATAATTTCCTTCCTGCCTGTCTTTCTTTTTCTTGTCTTTCTTTCTTTCTTTCTTTCTTTCTTTCTTTCTTTCTTTCTTTCTTTCTTTCTTTCTTTCTTTCTTTCTTTCTTCCAAGACAGTCTCCCTGTAGCCTCAGCTGGCCTGAAACTTCAGGATCTCACAGAGATCTTCCTGCCTCTGCCTTCCAAATGCTGGGATGAAAGGAATGCTCTACAATGCTTAGCTCTTTTCTTTTCTTAAGGTATCATCTTACTATATACGATTTCACTCTGTCATACAAACTTACCCCAAAGCCATGTTCCTCCTGACTTAGCTTTCTCAGTCCTGGGATTGCTAGTGAGCTCTACCATGCCTGGTCAGTAAAGGGTAACTTCAAACACCAGCAGCAATGCAGGGACTATAGCAATGGGGATTATAACAATGACTGCTTCACAACTTTCCCTGTGATGAACTTTTCTCCCTAGGCTAGATTTACAATATTTTCCACATTCTCTGTTCTCCAACAACAACAAAAATATGCATTTTAGACATTAAAGCTTATTTCTTACATAAGCAAACTAGACATTTCTATTTTGGTTACTCCTCTTCAATAAGTTTTAGTGATGAACTGTCAATCTCTAATTCCTCAGCACTACCTTCAGGAATCAGTACTGATTTCTATTTATTTGCCAAACCAAAATTACCTTTGTAGCCTTCCACCAATTTTCCCAGGCAATTTGAGTTCCTACTTTTATAAATACTTGTTCACAAGGAAGGAAACTGTCTCAAGAACAAAACAAAACAAAACAAAACAATAAAATAAAATAAAATAAAATAAAATAAAATAAAATAAAATAAAATAAAATAAAATAAAATAAGAAAGCAAGCTGGTAAAGTCACAGTGGGGTCACTGGTCTTTCTGCCTCCCTAAACATCTCAGCATGGAGCATCTGATGCTCCCCAGGAACTTGCTCCAGACTCAGGAGTTTGTGCTGCTCTTTGTGTTTACTCTTCGTCCATGTTTGCCTCTCTCTCCATGGTGCAGCTGCCTCCCCCAGTCTCAGTCTTGGCTGTCTACCTCCCCTAGTCTATGTTTCTCATTTTCAAACTCTTAGCTTATTCAGTGGAAAATTATTAAACCCAAGGTCTGAAATTGATTTCTTCTATCTTAAAAACATTTCTGGAGTTTAGAGAATCACTGTAAAAGGATGTGATTATAACAACAAAAGCTATGAGTGAACCCAAACATGTTCTAGATACAATCGTCATGGTCTTTAAATTTACAAAACAATAATGCACATGAAAGGAGGAATAAGATAGGCTAGAACACATATTGGCACTAAAATCAAAATTTTGTATCCCAAAAGAATATGAAATTAATCATGAATTATGACAAAGTCTGCTTTATGTGCCAGGCTCTACATTGTCCCCTCTCTTCTGTAAATATCCTTGGGGATCAATCCTACAGTCTACACCCAGAGTCTGGGGGCACCATGACAATTTCACCTGGTATTCACAAGCCAGATTGTGAAAAATTTGTCCTCCTAATGTACTGTACAAAGTTTTAAAGGTTAACCATTTTATAAAACATATATTGGAGACATGGCTTTTAAGAATGTGACTTTAGGTGGGCATGGTGGTACATGCCTTTAATCCCAGCACTCAAGAGGCAGAAGCAGGTAGATCCCTGTGAGTTCAAGGCCCACCTGGTCTACATAGTCCAGGCCAGCTGGGACTAAAGGGAGACCCTGTCTCAAAAAGACCAAAGGAAAAAAAAAGAGTGTGACTTTAATTCTTTATCCAATCCTTTAAATTTTATCTTAAATTTCTAACCCCCTTAATAAATTTCAACTATTCGATCGTTATGATAAAATATAACAATATATTTTTTCATTTAGCTTTCCTTCTCTTAACATTTTCTATTCTTTATTTTCTCAGTTGTTCTCTTAGCTCATAGGTGCGCTCTTCATAATAATATATACTCTACCAGTATATCAATATATTATATTTATATACGGTATAAGGCTATACTATTACTTTATGCTTAGAACCTTTCCCACTTGTGAATAAATTTTATAATAAGCCTAAATCATCAGAACACAGGGACAAATGGGGATGGGACACAGCACTCCAATGTTTGACAGAGCAGCCTCTTCTGGAGTCCAAGCTGCTATCTTTTTTCAATGTTTCATTTATCACTTTTAATTTTGCACCCATGTTGTTCAATGTCCACAAAATTCATCCAAGAATCTTTCCAGGTTTGGAATCCAGGCACTTATTTCTCTCATTCGAAGGGCATTTAATACAAAATCTGCAAGAATAATCTTTTCCAAAATCTTCTGGGGACAAGATTTCTTCTATTTTTGTCATGAACTCTATGGAATAATCCCAAACTAGAAAAACACACAAGAAATTAAGACTGAAGAAAAGTATCTTACTTTAGATGATGCTTGAGGTGTACTGGGTTTCTTCAGAGAGAAAGAGCTGACAGTAAGAATGAACATATGCACGTGTACATGTGGACATATATACTTCTACACATGAAGATACTTGGGGTGGACTGTTGGAATTGATCACACTATTGCAGAGGCTGAGAAGTCCTACAACAGGCTGTCTGTGGGTGGGAGGACATCCACTAGCCATATGCCCTTGAGACAGGGCCTCTCCCTGGCTCTTGTTTCAGCTACGCTGGCAGGGGGAGAGAACCAGTGATGTGCCTATCTCTACCCCCTCGTCCTTGCTTGATTTACAAGTCTGCCTGGCCACACCTGGATTTCTAAAAAAATATTTTATTATGTTTTATTTTATGTGTATGAGCATATTGCCTGCATGTATGTAAATGCATCCATGTCGTATAATGCCCATGGAGGTCAGAAGAGGATGTGAGATTCCCCTGGAACAGGAGTTAAGGATGGTTGTTAACTACAATTTGGGTTCTGGGAATTGAATCCAGGTTCTCTGCAAGAGCAGCCAGTGCTCTTAACTACTGAGCCATCTCCCCAGCCCTACAGAGTGACTTTTATTTCTATAGAAACAGGCATTCTAACCAGAGCATCCCAAATACAGAAAGGACATTGATATATTCTGATTCATTCCCATTTTGCCATTTAATATACCACTAGGTCTAAAAGAAGGGGAATGTGGACTGAATACCGGTGACCCTTATCTTTGCTCCCAACCTCTTCCCCACAAAAATTTATTAAAATGTTTCCTAATTATCTGAAGACGCTGCTGCTAATACCCGTAATAGCTCATTTATTTTAAGACAGCACCAAAATCAGTGAGAAGAATTGTGTTTCCTGAATAATTAACTTTAAAGGAAATTGGAACTTATTTACCAAGAAATTGTTACATTAAAGGAAAATAAGAAAATATTTAGAGATTTTTCCACATGCATGGGTTTCCTGAACTGAGGAGACAAATGCAGATTCAGTTTTGTGAACACAAGTTGCCTTTGGACTGTAATATTCCCCAGTCTTATTAAATTTTCTTTAAAAACGAAATAAATAAAACCCTTGGAAGAGGTTTAGTTTCCTGACCCGGGGACTGATAAAGTCCCGTCAAGCTTTTTGAAGGTTACTCTTCTCTGTCTTATTTATTTATTTATTTATTTATTTATTTATTTATTTATTTATTTATTTATTTATTATGTGTATGAATGTACTGTCTGCATGTAGGTTTGTGCACCCGTGTCGTGCAATGCCGCGAGGGTCAGAAGAAGGCGTCTGATTCCCCTGGAACTGGAGTTAAAGACAGTTCTCAGCTGCCATGTGGGTGGTGGGGATCGAACCCGGGTCCTCTGCAAGAGCAGTTGGTGCTCTTAACCACTAGGCCATCTCTCCAGCCCTCTTCTCTGTCTTTACTCACAACTTTGTCCCCCAAATCTACAGACTTGTGGAGTCATTATGCAAACTGTTGAACAGGCTTCCCACCCTTCTTAGCAAGGGCTGAAGGAGCCTTCTCAGGGCAGCAGACCATGAGAAAGATATGCAGACTTTAGACATGGTGATCCCTCAAGAGAGCTCACAACTCTCTTTGTCACATATAAGAACTAAAGGCTGGAGATGCAGCTCAATAACAGACTGCTTACCTGGCATGCATACCTAATACTGTGAAATTAAGCAATTAATCAATCAAAAAAAAAACTGTTTTAGGCAAAATTTTATGTGTGTGTTCTTCAGGCTGAATATGTCAGTATATTGTTACATAGAGGGGCTGTTTCCTGGAAGACTTTTTCCATATTCAATTTCCACAATTCTATAAGCAGCTGCATTTCATTCTTTTATAAATGATATTTTAGTAAATTAGTTTTATACAATTAAATAGCATTCTTACTAATTTTAGATCTTTTTACCCTTAGATTTATTTAAGTCTCCATCATAATTCAGGGTGAAATAGAGCTCCAGGTTATATATACATTGATCCAATCCTAGAACTGGGGATAGTTTTTTATTATTGTTTATGCTTGGATCACCACAAGTTCTAGATAGGTTGGGGATATATACCAAGAGCCTGTCTCAGAAAACCAAAAACATAAAAATAAAAAGGAAAATCAAGAAAACAGAAAGAAGGAGGAAAGAAGAGGAAATGAAAACAGAGAAGGAGGTGGGAGGAGGAGGGGGAAGAGGAGGGGGGAGGGAGGGGAGAAGAAATGAGGGGGGGGAGAAAGAGGGAAAGGAAAGGAGAGGAAGAGGGGAGGGGAAGGAAGGGAACGGGAAGAAAAGGGAACAGGATGGGGAGGGGACAGTAGAAGAGAGGAAGAGGGAAAGACAAGGGACATGAAGTCGCACTTCTTCCCTCTGAACTCGCTCTTCTCATACCTATAAAATCATGCAACTAAACGTTTAATATTTACATCTGAAAAACTACATTAGCACAATATATTCTCAACCGAGCTACGCAATAAACCATGGTTGCTTTTGTGTGCCGTAACATTTTATTTTTCTAGCAGTTAGTAATGTGTAATTTATCTTCTGTATAATTGGTATGTGTCCCAAGCTTTGTACCCATCCTGTATCCCTCCTTTGGAAGAACAGATGAGTAAGGTGGTGTATCAACCTCATGTTCCTGCAGGGGAACCTGCCCAGCTCCCTGGGAAGTGTGTCCATATGAACTGATGGCTTGCTCCTCCTTAGCCATTTTTAACAAAATCCTACATCTTCATCCTTGAGTTATTTCCCTATTTTGACAGGATATTTTCTAGTACCTTGGTAAGGTAGATTGCATTGGATTAATTTTCTGAGAAATTACATATCAGAGAATAGCATGCCTTTCTAATTCTTCCTTGATGACTGACATGGATATGGAATCATAGATTCAAAATCAAACCATTTTCTTTAAAATTTTGTGTTCTAGCTTTCAGTATTTCTCTATGGCAGCACTGTCCAACATAAATATAAAGCTACCTACAAATATTAACAATATATGGAAATTTAAATTTTTAGTAACCCCTTTTAAAATAATGAAAAGACAGGGCTGGAGAGATGGCTCAGAGGTTAAGAGCACCAACTGCTTTTGCAGAGGATCAGGGTTCGATTCCCAGTACCCACATGGCGGTTAAGAACCGTCTTTAACTCCAGTTCCAGGGGAATCTGACACCCTCTTCTGACCTCCTCAGCATTGTATGACACGGGTGCACCTACTTACATGCAGACAGTACATTTATACACATAAAATAGTAAATAAAAATTTTAAAAATAAAGTGTTTTTTTAAAAAAAATAAAATAATGAAAAGACATAAAAGTACAAATAACTAAATCTCTGTAAGCAAATGTTTTCAAGGAGAAAGAACAAAGATTGCACACTTCCTGCTTCTTCGTCTTCACAAAGACCTAGCAGCTTGGAGCTGTGACCTATAGGCTCTCTCTTCCTTGTTTAAATTGATCAAGCCAAAATTAAGGGAGGGAGACCTATTCCATACCAAAAAAAAAAAAAAAAACACTTAAAAGATCCAAGCCCTTCTAGGATCTTTGGATTTTTCTATTCCTCTACTTGAGTGTATGAATATACCTATGCATTAGTTTAACAAAGTCTGTTATGTCTGAGATTTGTTTTCCCTGTTTTTCAATTCTTCAACTGGACCAGAAAACTGACTCAATCAAGACCTCCAGACAACGTATAACAAAAATACTTTCAATATTTTAACTAAATTATTTATTTTTATTTTATGTGTATGAGTGTCTTGCCTGCATCTTTGTAAGTGCACCTGTGTCATACAAAGCCCATGGAGGCCAGAAGAGGGTGCCAGATCCCTTGGAGTTACAGATGGTTGTTCGCTGCCATGTGGGTGCTAGAAATCAAACCAGGATCCTCTGCAAGAGCAGCTAGTGCTCTTAACTACTAACCCATCTCTCATTGCCCTTACTTTTCTAACCAAATATATCCATATTATCATTTTAAAGAAGTGATTAATATAATCCATTCTAATAAAACATTTTACAAATCTCTTAGAATCCAAGTCTTCAAATGTGTACTTAAATGACATGTATCAGTGTGATAAGTTACACATCAAGCTTTCAGCTACTACATGTGACTGGCAGCTGTTTTATTCGGTAATGAAGCTCTTAAGAGATTTGGGATATTTTCTTTATTGCCACGCCTTGTTATGTCTTTATAGTTTGCCTTTATGAGAGCCAAATTTTCCTGTATTTCTAGGCACACAGCTTACCAAATTTCCCAACAACTCACCATTAGAGTTTTAGGGAAATCCTTTTATCATCATAGAAATAGAAATCTCTGTTTCTGAAGCTTTTCAGGAACATTTGTTTTTTGTCAGGCTGTGGTGCATGCCAGTCCTGGAATAATTTAACAACTTCCACACTAGAAGTATTATAAAACAAGAATTGAATGTGTCTTCAAAATACAGTTTTGATGTATCATATTTATTTGGGGAAGCTTTATTTAATTTTATTCGCCAACTCTTTCTGTTGAAGTATTTGTTATGGTGCATGCTTTCATACGGTTCATTCCAAGAATGTCTTTGACCCTAATATGTTCATGTTCACAGCATCTGAGCTTGTTTTATGATTATGACATCTCTTTATTGATATCTGAGGATGTCTGAGTTGATGTTTTTCAAATCTCCTCCCTAGCTGGTCTCTGTTACTTCTAAGCTTCATTTTCATTCCTCACCCATTTAGTTTGGTTTTTATATAAGAGTCTCTCCTCTGTATTCTGACACTCCATTTCCTGATAATATTTAAAGTGGAAAGCAAAATAATGGAGTCCTTGTGTGTGGATGAATTTTGTCAGTGTTTAACTGCATTATAAGATCAGCAGGCTGGGGCATTTATTTTAGACCAGTGATGATAGAAATTTTACATGAAAATCATGAGAGCAAAGCCAAAGTTAGGTGAGAAGAAGTTTAATTTCACATTAGTGGGCTGGCCCAGGATAGCTCTATACAGGAGTCAACAGCTTGACTGACTCTCTTGGGTCCTTTATACCCCTGTGACAAATGCAAGCAAAGAGCATGTAACACATGAGTGGTAAAATAAGTGGTTTATTGGTAACATCCAATCACAAAGGCTACCAGAATATAACATTCTGGTTTACAGATAACAACATCACAAAGGTATAGGAATGTGACATCCTGGTTAACTGTGCCGGGTGATCGCAGAGGGGCAGAGGGGAAGCCTCCACCCTTCCCCTGCCCTGTCTATTTCCATTACCATAATACTGCAAGGTGTTTTTCCCACAATATTTCCTTTTGTTCATGCACATAATCCGTTATGTGTGATGGCCTCTACATTTTCTCTAGCTCTGCTGGATTGGTTTGCATAAAAACAGCACAGACACCTCCCTTTCTGATATTCTGGCATGTCCAGTTTCTGGCAGGGATAAGTGTACTGGCAGATCTGAGGGTGGGGGTTCTCAACCCTAAACTGCCTAGTTAATTTCTATCTCCTATCTTTTTTACTCCCCCCTCTGAAGAGGTAACCCTAATTGCCAATAGGGCACAATTCACTATGGCTTCTTCCTGCTGAACAAGGACAATGTGTGTGTGGGCACCAGATTACCACTTCAGTGGGTTTGTCTAAACTAAATTATCCCAAAAATATAGCTATAGAAAATCCTTGACTGGTGCCTATGAAGGAGAAGTAAAGGCAAGAGTCTTTACGCACATATTTTAGTCAGGGAACCTGGAGGAGTCAGAAGAGAATGAATTTAAATGTTCAATTTAAAGGTCCATTATAATTTCTTGATGAGGGCATCCCAAGCATCCATTTATTAGGTTTCTCCTTATTTCCAGTTGGCCATGTGGCTGGACTCAGGATCTGCTTTTCAGGCCCCTTGGTAACTGTTGGAGTGGCTAAACTCACAGTGTAAGTTACCTCTTAAATGGCTTCTAGACAGAGAGAGAAGAAATTTCATCATTTAATTTTGACAACAGTGGACCTGTCCTTTTCACTGCATTGTTCAACAAGGTCAAGATCTGAAGTTTTGTACCTTCTAAACAATATCTCATGTGAATTTTTAAGCCTAATGTTTGGAAAGTATAATTCCTCAGGCTTTAAAAGAAAAGATTATTTTAATATTAGCTTACACTTTCCTTTTGGGTGTTTAAGAAGATATAGTAAGCCCGGATTAACCACATTTCGTTTTTCTCAAGGTCAGGGGTCATTCTGGTTTGCAAGGAGAGTCCCTAGCTCCCATTGGCTTTTCTTTTAACCAGTTCCATGTAGGATAGAACAAAGTTAGATCTTGCTTGAGCAGGCTTCCCTTCAAAGCATGAGGAGACTTTTCTTCTTTGTTGATCTTACACTTTATAAACTGGACACTGGTTTGAGTCCCTCTGGACCCTCTGTGACCTCTCTGAACAAGAAGACAGGTGAGTCACCACAGAACATTTTAAAAGGTGCCCCATAGTCCCCTGGGATTTAGTTGACCTTGGGAGGGCAAGGAACAAAATTGTCCCTTCTCTTTGACCAGACCTATATGGGCATTAAGTATGGTCATTAACCATCCAGGAAGGTAAGTTACACCCACCTGATACTTTTAATTACTATGTAATATTTTGATAAGGCTTGAACAAAAACCCAAACAGCCTTGCATAAACATTAGCTGGAAGAGAAATTTAATATCATAGGTTAAGCGGGCATAGGCCATGAGAGATTAAAAACAATATTAGGCCTATCTTAAGATAATACTGTTTACTACAAACATAAGCAGTCCCTTTTCTTTTCCAGACCCCCATATCCTGATTTATAGTTTTCCAGAAGGCAGGAGTTGTATCACATACCTATAGACAGGAAATAAGCTGACAATGTTTACCAAGCCATTCCAAACTCTCTCCTTCTGAACTGTATATCACTGGTTCAGAAACCTAGCTTCTCTCGAGCCACATTTTCTTGTTATGGGCAAAATAAATAATACAACTAATAGTTGCATTATACAGAGTAACATAAAGAACATCTTTCAGTAGCCAGAGGTAACTCAATATTAATCTGTATCCATTTAATGCAAATCTGTAACTGGGAGTCCAGTACAAGCCAGGAATGGACTGAAAATTAATAACAACTCTGTATCTCTATAATCCTATTTAGACCTTTAATAAACCTTCTAAGTGTTTTATTATTCCTTCTATTCTGCAAATATTCAGGCATTTTAATTTTTCTTAACTTTAACTAACATTTAACCTACCATGACACATAATAACATTTATAAACAAACAAATGTACCATTAGTGGTGAAGATTTACTAAGTAATTAATATTTATATCTATGTATATATAGATGAACAGTTATATCAAATATACTCTCAAATATATTCTTATATATATATATATATATATATATAATATATATATAATATATCATGATATATAAACTTTGAGATGTCCTATAAATCTTGAAGTGGGTTTTAAATGACCAATTCTCTCCAAATGTTCAGAGATATTTTACATATCCGTGGCAAAGGTATGCTCTTCAACAAACCTGTTGGTTCACTCCAAAGAGGCCCTAGTTATCAAATGTTTTCACATGTAAAATATTTCTAAATGCAGAGATAAATTGCACCCTGGAACAGAAGTAATCATTCCATTAACTTATATTATGTTGTTGTTGTTGTTGTTGTTGTTGTTGTTGTTGTTGGGACAAGGCCTCCCTGTACTTCCAGCTGGAACTCACTATGTAGACCAGGCTGGCTTCAAACTCATAGAGATTCTCCTGCCTCTGCCTCCTGAGTGCTGGGATTAAAGGCGAGTGCCATCAGGCAAGGCATTAACTTATATTCATAAAGAATAAGAACCAGAAATAGGAAAGCTGCAAACACTGAGGAGTGCTGCCATGTAAATAAAAAGGAAAAAAAAAAAAGTTTCTCAAGTCGCCACTGCAGGACATCCAAGGGTCTCGAGGTGCAGCATGTTGGACTCTTCTGGTGCCCCATTGTTTGTCTTTTCTTCGAAATATGGCAAAGGTTCAGGTGAACAATGTAGTGGTACTGGATTACCCCATCACCTTTCTACAAACGTTCCAGTTCGAGATCACCTTCAAGTGCATCGGGGACCTGTCTGAAGATTGGAATGGAAATTATCTATGTGGGCTCTGCAGAAAGTGAAGAATATAATCAAGTTTTAGACTCTGTTTTAGTGGTCCCTGTTCCTGCAGGAAGGCATATGTTTGTATTTCAGGCTGACGCACTTAATCCAGGACTCATTACAGATGCAGATGCAGTAGGTGTAACAGTTACGCTAATTGCTTGTACCTATCAAGGTCAAGAATTTATTAGATTTGGCTATTATATAAATAATGAATATACTGAAATAGAATTAAGGGAAAATCCACCAGTAAAGCCAAACTTTTCTAAGCTTCAAAGGAACATTTTGTCATCTAATCCCAGAGTCACAAGATTCCACATTAATTGGGAAGATAACACAGAAAAATTGGAAGATGCAGAGAGCAGTAATCCAAATCTAAAGTTCCCCCTTTCAACAGCTGCATTGCCTTCAGCGTCAAAGGGATGGTCCACACCAGAAAACTCACTCAATGTCATGTTAGAATCCCACATGGACTGCATGTGACCACCTGGCATCCCATTAAAATTAAGCTATTAAAAACAGAACTATTTCCGCAAAGTTCCATAAGTACATAGTCAAGATACAATGTGAAGAATTTGTTTAAAAAATCCTGTAGAAAATTTATAAGAAAACCAGTATTTGAGCAAATTGTGGAATATAAATACAACTATTTTTAAGTAATTTTTTCTCTAATGTGTTATTTTATTTGTTCTTGAAACTATTCTAAAGCATATATATTTAAAAAAAAAAGAATAAGAACCGGGGCTGGAGATATGGCCTAGCGGTTAAGAGCGCCAACTGCTCTTGCAGAGGACCCGAGTTCAATCCCCAGCACCCACATGGTGGCTGAGAAGCCTCTTTAACTCCAGCTCCAGGGGAATTTGACGCCCTCTTCTGACCTCTGCGGCATTGCATGACACGGGTGCACAGACCTACATGCAAACAGTACATTCATACACATAATAAATAAAATAAATAAAATTTAAAAAAGAATAAGAACTATATTGTAATTTAATAATCTTAGTTTACATGACAATTTACTTATAAGTCAACTTGATATCAAATAAACTATTAATTGTAATAATTTCTCCCTTAGCATTAAGCATGAGGCTATATATTTAAACAACCCCATAAAATAAATACTGTGGTTAGACAAACTAGTTTCAAAAACAAAACCTTGACATCTTGATGAAAATTCTAATCAGAATAAAATATGACTCTAAATTTGTAACAGTCAAAATAATAACATTAAAACCTCATGGTTTACACAGTATTGAGAGCCTCTAGTTATGAAGCACAATTCCCTTATAAATTAAAATATGGACAATCATGAAAATAATTTCAGTGATGACACTTTATAGATTATAAAAGTTGCACTAAGTGTCCATCAATAGTCTGTTAGGTCCTTAATACTTTATAAGTATATAAAGGAACTCTTAAAAGCCAACAGTACTTCATACACATATATACACATATGTTTACATATATTCACACATGAGATTCTTAGTATTTGTACTGAACAGAACCACATACACTGTTGCTAAACATATGGCTTTCACTTGAATAAAGCATTTTCAGAAATTTCATTTATATTTTACTATTGTAAATATCCCTAACTGGGTTTCAAACTCAAGAAGTGATGGAAAATGAAGTTATATATCTCATTCACACTTAAAGCTAACCATAACCAAAACTTACAGTACAATCAAAACAAACTAATGATTAGAAGTTTTAATTATAGATAATTCCATTAAAGAGAGGGTAAAGAATGGGATGACAAGAAGTATTTAATATCGATAGGGCAGTGTACTGGGTAGCTTTAGTGTCTACTTACCTGGGTTAAGGGAACCTCAATTGGAGTATTGGATCCATTGGATTAGCCTGTGAACAAGTCTCTGGAGTATTTTTTTTTTTTTTTTATTGTTGAGTGATGTGGAAGGGCCCAGGCCATTGTGGGTAGTGCCACCTCTGGGCAGGTTGTTGTATATTCTATAAGAAAGCAAGTTGAGCATGGGTCAGTGGAGAAGCATTCCTCCATGACCTGGACTTTAGCTCCTACTCCAGGTTCTTGCCCTGAGTTCTTACCTTGGGCTCCCTAAGTGATGAGATGTGAACAGAAAAAAACCCTTTCTTCCCCAACTTGGTATTGGGTCGGAGTGGTTTTTTGTAGAACTTGAAGAGAAACTAAAACAGGCAATATGCAAATTAATCCATTATTAAAGATCATTGACAATACCAAAAACATGAAGTGGAGAATAAATAGTTTTCCTGAGTATGATTCAATTACAGTTGCCTACAGTCGCTCCTCTCCCACAGTAGCACACAGGAACCTAAAAAATTATGAAAAATGAAACACAAGCACAGAGAGGACAGCCTGCCAGGCCAGTGGGGCAGCAGTTCAGGCCCAGGGAGGTCCCTTGATCCATATGAGGAGGAAGGGAAGGGGAAATCACATCGTTGGCCAGCACCCAAGAAGACACACTGCACAAACACAACAAAGCCCAATAACCATCCCAGGCTTCCCTCCCAACACCCTGGAGGCAAGAGACTAGACTAGCCCAGGCCATCCAGGAAATCAACTCCAAGAATGCAACCCAGAAAAGCCATGTGGCACTGCAACTGACCCAAATATCAGACCCCAAATGGGTGTCTACCAGAGAAACAGAAGTAGACCCACCACGTGGGTACCCCCAGGTGCTCAGTAATTTCTCAAGTTCCAAAGACCTCCACACCCAAGCCCGACCAAGATTCCTGCATTTAATTGCTGATGAGAGTTTTACTAATCACTAGCAAAAGGCAGTGCATTTATTTATTTTTGGTCCTTTGAGACAGGGTCTGTGCACGCTTGCCTGGAACTCACCATGCAGATAAAGTTGCCCTTGAACTCACAGAGGCCCGCCTATCTCTGCCTCTGGAGTACTGGAACTAAAAGCAAGTACCACCATGCCTGACCCAAAGGGCAGTTTAAAGCAGACTTCAAGCCGGGCATGGTGCCACACACCTTTAATCTCAGCTCTTGGGAGGCAGAGGCAGGCAGATCTCTGTGAGTTCAAGGCCAGCCTGATCTGCAGAATTAGTTCCAGGCCAGCTGGAGCAATAAGGAGACCCTGTCTCTAAAACACACAAAAAAGGAGACTTCAGCCTGAGGGTTAAAGGCAAAATAGTTCATCTAGGAGATGAAAAGGGCAAGGAGCTAGCAGAGTCTCCTGTGAAGAGCACCCTACCCCCACCCAAATAAGACACATCTGCCCACATGCAGAGTCCAGCTGCAAGAAACAGGACTTAGGACAAAGCCAGAAAGATGAGACCAAAAGATGAAGATGAGTTAACATATCAAATCAAACCTACAACTAACTGGAGTTCAGTTTTTTCAAACTAGTTTTAGACTTTCGGGGGTCTTAAAACAACACAAACCAGACTGAACATCGAAACCAAAATTCTTCCAGACAAGCAAACAAAAGAGACACCTCAAAACCACCATCTTGAAGCAAGCACAAACCAAAAGGCATCTAAGCACCAACTCATATACTGTCTTGTATGAACAATTAGCAATTAAAAGTTGTGAAACATTTAATAGACTCAGAGATAATAAATTTAAAGATGTCTAGGGTACCCAAATTTATAAGGCCTTTGAATGCATTATCAAGATATTCATATTTAAAGTCTGCATGCGTGCATTTTAATTGGGCATGCCAAAACAAAACTAATTCTGTACACAATAATAGAGTGAAACGAAAACTGAAGTGGCCACTTTGTTTTGATGGAAAGAACATCAGACAATTATATATGACTGAATTACACAAGATCAACACAAGAAAACTTAGACACATGACACAGTTACATGAATCTCAAACACATGGAAAAACAATTACCATAAACACCCTTGATATAATAAACACAAAAACTGTGCACCTGAAACACAATAATTAAAAAGTTTGATTAAGATGATCTTTCAGAGAACCCTTTCTCCATAATCTATTGGGTATGGGGCAGTTCTCTCTCCTCATCCGATAATTAAGGGTGGGCTTCAGGGTTCATATAACCTCCATATGAACTCAGGTATTCATCCCTAGTATGGCTTAGTATCAAGGCACTGAAAGTTCTCATTTAGAGGCTTTCATCTTGGTACCATAATTTCTTGTAGACCCTGGTTTGATGTTGTTCAGCATAATCTAGAGAACAATCTAGGTCTGACACTTAGACTGGGTGAAACACATTCTAAATTTAGGACAGCTATTCCATTGTCCCACTAAGCCCTGTTCTACCTAGATGGGGCCATCACTTTGTAATCAAATCAAAGTTTAATTGTGATGCCCTTTCCTTTCTGACTAAAGGCCAGTGCCATACTGGGACCACATCAAGATTTTGCATGCAACCTCGTGTGGGGGACCAGCCTACCCTGGCTTCTACCTGTCTGTCTAACCTGTTCTAATCTGGCAGGGCCCTTACCTGGTCTGGACACTCATTCTGGGCCTCCTTCTTGCTTTGCCTGGAGAGTGTCTCTGGTCAAGAGCTCAGGGGTCTCCAGCACTCTCTGGTCTTCTGGAAGGAGACCCCCAAGAGAAAATTCTTTGGGGTGTTCACTTCTCTGTTCCAGGGGTTGAGAGAGCTGCAAGGTCCAGAAGAGGCAGCATCTATTATCAACAAGGGATAAGACAGCTTGATCTCACTGGGAGCCTCCAGATATATTATGGGAAAATCATGAGACTAAAGCCAAAGTTAGGTGAGGAGAGGAAGTTTAATTTCATGCTACTAGGCTACCCACTAGTGAGCTGACCCACTGATTGCTCTATACAGGACTGAGAAGCTAGACTGAGTCTATGCGGTCCTTTATATCCATGTGCAAATGCAAGCGAAGACCACGTAATGCATAAGTAGTAAAATAAGCAGATTACAGGTAACATGCAATCACAAAGGCTACAGGAATTTGACATTCTGGTTTACAGATAAGATAACATCACAAAGTCTATAGGAATGTGACATCTTGGTTAAACAAAGAAGGCTGCTGTCTGGGGTGACCACAGGGGGCAAAGGGGAAGGCTCCAGACTGCCCCTGACTTGTCTGTCTCCATTACCATAACACTGCAAGATGTTTATCCCAGAATAAACCCTTCAGGACCTTCCATAAAATTATCCAATAAATTTCCCTCTTCTGTCTTTTCATGAGCATAAGACATTAGCCACTACATTTTGGGAGCTGTGAGTGAAAAGCAGACCAGTCAATGGCATCACATACGTTGGATCCTCTTAATAAGATAGTTTTCACTGTAGTTCCTCCATCTCCAGCTCTAAGTGGAGCTCTCTCCTCTAAGCTTCCTCCTTAACCCACTGACCATAATAAATATCTAAGGGAAGCTGGTGAGGCAGAAGTTATTTTTATTATTATTTTTTCTCATGAAGCCATAAACATATGTTGAGAGATACTGAATACAAGAACTCTATAAGGTTATTAATATCTCTTCTTTAATATGATATTGTTAATCAATTAACTATGCCACTTGGGCAATTAACAAGCTTCTATATTAGAAGGCTGTTAGAGTCTGAAAATGAACTGAGGTCAGAATATTTTCAAAATTATTTTCTTCATTAAAGTACATGTCTCCATTATTGTTGGTGTCACTGACATAAACAACCTAGCCTAGATTTACTAGGTGGTATAGAGTCTTTTGACCTTTTCAAAAGCCCCAAATTCCAAGCTTACTTAGTTCAGCCCTGGAGAAGCTGTCCGTCTCCACATCCCCTCAACTTCTACTCACTTTGTGTATGTGGCTGAGCTATACTGCCACCAAGTGGTAAGTCTTGCTATCATTTTAATATCTCAACTATAAATTATTAATACATGTTTGGAACAGAAGTCAAAGTTTATTCAATTTATGTTCGTATTCATGATGTTTATGAAAGATAGTTTTTTATTTAAGAATCCAAACATTTCAATATAACATACTCAAGAATCTAATTCAGTTTACATTATTTTCTTTGAAAAGTAATTTTTAAAGGAAACATCTAAGCAGTCTAACATAATTGTTCTTGACTTTTCAATATTGAAACTACTCCTTCAAATACCTCTTATTCTTGGGGCTAGAGAGATAGTTCAGTGGTTAAGAGCACTTGCTGTTCTTCCAGAAGACCTGGGTTCAATCCCAGCGCCCACATGGTAGCTAACCACTGCACATTAACCCTCTTCTGACCTCTGCAGGCATCACACACATATGATGCACTTACATATGTGCAGGAAAAACACTCATACACATAAAATAATAATTAAAAATACTTCTTGAATTTTAAATTTGAAATTAGGGTGAATTTTTAATTTACCTACTTAAATATTAGCCAATCTTTCAAGTACTTTTGTTTCATAAGTTTAAAAGATTTTAAAATATACCTCTACTTGACTGAGTATTTAGTTTCTGTTAGCTACTAAAACTGAACTTTTCCCAGAATTCATTACACAAAGAGACCATGGCAGATATTACCAACTAGATGCATGAAACGACAACAACAAATTAGGGTAACTATTATCTCATAAACAATGAAACTGAGCAAGCTGCTGACATATTTCAAGGTGATTAGACACACCTAAAGGACATTATGCAAAATGAAAAAGACACTCCTCAAAGTCCATATATGGTCTACTTCCATTTCCATAGAATTCCTAAAATAAAATTGCCGAATTGAAAACAACCAGCAGTGTCAGAGGCTAAGGACTCAGATGGATGATAAGAAGGAAATCCTTTTGCCACAAAGTACTCTTGTGTTTTGGCAGTGGTGGCTCCACAAATCCATATTAGACAAAGTGACTCAAGTCCTGGACATCCACAGACACACATTACCCTAATTTCAATGTCCTCAGTTTTCTATTGTACACTATGTAAGACAGAACCATTGGGGACAAAGGAGTGAATGGTCCACTAGACCTCTCTTTGCTATCTTTGTAGCTTCCTGTGAAATTTCAAAGTATTTAATGCAGTAGGTCATAAAATAAACCAAAAGATAGGAGTGTGGGGCTAGAGAGTTGGCTCATCATTTAAGAGTACTGGCTGCTCTGGTAAAGAACCCAGGTTCTATTCCCAATGCCTATGTGGTAGCTAACAATTGTCTGTAACTCGGGTTCCATGGGATCCAACACCCTCTTCTAACCTTTATGGGTGTTGCATGGCATGGGTGCACTTACACACATCCAGGCAATATGTTCATGTACATAAACTAAAAATAAATATAATTTAAAAAAAGACATGAATGTAGGAAAGGAAACTGTAGGAAGGAGAAGAGGTTCAGTGCAGTGGGAGGGAGATAAGAGAAGGTGGGTTGAGAATAATCAGAATGCACTAGGTGAATGAAATTGTCTAAGAGCAAAGTTACTTGTTAAAAAATTAAATGTTAAGAGAATATCATAATCTATTTATTGTAGTAATTAAAACCTTAATATCTGAAATATAGACATCGGAAACGCCTTTTAAATGCATTATGGATTGAGGGCAAAACCTAGTTCACTGTGTCTCCTAATGTGAAGAAGTAATAGAGACTCCAGGTGGGAATAAGCAGGATTCATCTCATGACTCATATTTCCTATTACTCTGGCATAATTAATTTATACCTCCAAAGAATTTATATGCCATAGTCTGCATTGCATTTGGAGCCCAGGTCTCTAAGTCCTGCCTTTTAAAGATGGACCCTTTGTTAGTTCCTTGTCTTCTTCCTGAAATGAAGCAGGAAGGGTTTGATGCCTTTACCCTTGAATATCTATGTACAATAACACGACATCTTCGAATTTTGCTTTTTTTCTTCATTGCATGCCATATGCTTTTATTACCCCTTGAGCGATTGTTTTCTTTCTCTTATTGCTTGGCAGCAGTTGAACAATAACATTTTATTTTTTTTTAATTTTTATTTATTTATTTATTTTTATGTGTATGAATGTATTGTCTGCATGCAGGTCTGCGCACCCGTGTCGTGCGATGCCGCGGAGGTCAGAAGACGGTCTCGGATTCCCCTGGAACTGGAGTTCTCCTGGAACCGGAGTCACAGACGGTTCTCAGCCGCCATGTGGGTGCTGGGGATCGAACCCGGGTCCTCTGCAAGAGCGGTCGTCGCTCTTAACCGCTAGGCCATCCCTCCAGCCCCGAACAATAACATTTTATAAAGAAGTTCAGAAGCTCCACTTTATGAAGAAAAGTAATTCTGAAGTTTTAATGATGAACTTATCAATCATCACAATTATACTGTTGCTCACCTCTGCACCTTTGAAAAATGAGGAGGAATATTCCCCCAAATCAGATTCTAATGAATGACAAGTTGATATTTATTACAGGTTTATTGTATTTTACTAGCCTTTAATTTAAAAATGACATCAACCATCTATTTAATTAATAACTAAGGGAATTCCTCAATAAGAAAGCTGACTACATTCTGTAAAATGGATGATTTTAAAACTTTTTCTCATAGTAATAAGATTCCTTATGTTAGCTCACAAATTAATCCACAAAAGTAAGATATAAACTGGGGATAATTTATCAACTTCCATGCTAGAAATACAAAATAACAATTGAACTTGTCTGCAAAGTACCATTTTGACTTATTTGAACCCTAAATTTCATAAGAACACATTTTCCCTGATGTAATCAATAAACAGCTTTTTAAAAATATACACTTCATTTATTATTTTTATTTTATGCGCGTGAGTGTACTCCCTCCATGTGTATAAGTACACCTGTGTCCTGTCGTGCCCTTAGAAGTTAGCAGAGGGCATCAGATCTCTTGGAACTGGAGTTACAGATGGTTGTTAGCTACCATGAAGATGCTAGGAATCAAACTAGAGTCCGTGCCAGAGCAGTCAGTGTTCTTTACTGAGCCATCTGTCCAGCCCAATAAACTGCATTTTTTGTCTTTTTGAGACAGGGTCTCCCTTTAGTCCCAGCTGGCCTGGAGCTCACTCTGTAGACCAGGCGGGCCTTCAACTCACAGAGATCCACCTGCCTCTGCCTCCCAAGATTCAAGGTATGTGCCACCATGCCCCGCCTAAACTGCTTTTTTTTAAAAGTGTTAGTTTAACTCTTGGTTAAATAAATGTGGTAAGTAAAAAGCATGCCAGGTGGGCTTCCTATGCAACAAGGCCCTTCTTGGGACTTTGAGTATATGATGCTAATTCTTCATTGTGTTCCTTTACATATTAATGTTTCTCTACAACTGTTTTCTGCAAAAAAAAAAAAAATGTATTGTCCCCATCTCTGTCTTAGAGCTATTATCTTTGATTAAGGTTTTTTTGTCATAATGCAGAGTCCTTTCATTACGATGCATTCAAACCGTCAAATGTCCCTTGCATTCCCAGGGCAGGGTCACTGCCTTGCTCCAAGATTTTTTTCTAATCTCACACTTTGTAGAACTCTGGCCTCAGGGTGATCTCACACAAAGGCCAGTTTGAATCTTTTCAGTGTTAACTTCCCACACCGATGAAGAAATTGTAGATCTCCACAGGAAATGTATGATTCATTACAAACTTTGTGATAAATGGGAGGACACCTTTGAGCAGTTCTGTGATGCTGGTGTCTGGGTGGCTGAGGTGAGACAGCACAGAAAGACTTCAGCAGTTCTGGGGTGCAGAACATATACACAGGTGCTACAACAAGGGCATCTGCCAAAGTCACACCTAAGTCAGGGCCAGAGAACTGGGCCATTTTCCAGCTTTTGCCTGGTGCTGTCCACCCCAGAAATTCTGCACCAAATTCTCTTTGCAAGTCCTCTACCCTGTGTGTCTTAGTTCTTCTCCCCCATGTAGTCCACGCCATCCTAGTCACCTGATCCCTTCTGTCTCCAGAAGTCACTCTTTCCAGACCAAAATGCATAAACAACCTATTTTTTTTATTTAATTTTTATTGATGCTTTGTGCATTTCATACATCATTTTCCAATTCAGATCAGGCATATTTCCCTTTCCCTTCCCTCCCCCACCCCATCCCAGATCATGCATTCTGCCATAACTGTCCTGCATCTTTCTCTCAGTTTTTTTTTTTCATTTTTTAGCTATAAGTGATAATCCATGAGTACAAGCATCCTTCGTGCAAAACCAATCTACAGGCTGTTGTGCCCAAACCCCCACAGCCCCACCTGTGGGGGGGTGACAGCATAAACAACCTATTTTAAACAAGCCTGAGAACTTCTCTGCTGTCCCTTAAGGAGGAAAGATCAGACAAAATACAAATAAAAAAAAAAATTTAAAAACCCTTAAACCCAGGAAGAAGAGGTTGCCCCTTAAGGTATTAATGTTTTGGGTTATTCAATTGTTTTTGCACTCAAGTACAGATAAACTACATAAGAAAACTTTAAACTACATAGTTAAACTTAAGCCAGCTGAGATGACAGTGCTCTATCAGGCTACCCAAAAGCTATTCCAACAGTGTGCCCAGCTGCAAGTAAAATAGTAGGGCTAATTTTAGGGGAAATGGAAACCTCTTTTCAGTAGCACTGATGCCACCTGTTCATCGGGAGTGTCTATGAACAAGCTATAACACACGTGACGAATTGTGTCCCGATACCCAAATTGCTTCTGCGTTTAGGAAAAGGAACGTGTGTTTAGTCAAAACAATTGGTGCGTTTTTAGCATTGGTTAAATGTTAATGATACTCGGGGCTGGAGAGATGGCTCAGCAGTTAAGAGCACCGACTGCTCTTGCAGAGGACCCGGGTTTGATTCCCAGCACCCACATGACGGCTAAGTACTGTCTTTAACTCCAGTTACAGGGGAATCTGACGCCCTCTTCTGACCTCCTCAGCATTGCACGACATGGGCGCACCAACCTACATGCAGACAGTACACTCATACACATAAAAAAATAATAAAAAAATGTTAACCATGCTCAGTCTAACTATGCTTCAGTGAAGTCAAGAGAGGGTATTTCTCAGAGACAATACAAAATCCCAGTTAGACAATTTATTGGTCCATGACGCTATCAAACAAAAATTTCGCTTCTATACAGAAACTAAATTTTTACAGTGCAAGCTATGTGCCAAAGAAACAGTCTACTTCACCCAGTGCTAAATTGCTATCACTAAACCTGGAGAAGCAGAAAATGGACAACTTTCAATCTGGAGAACTAAGGAAGGTCCACAGTGAACAGCAGTCTTATCAAGCCAAAGTGTCTACGAGTTTTAGACATTGGGAAATTTAACACGGAAAGAGTCAAAGTGGGATTCTGTTCCTGTCTACAATCCTAACTCCTTGTGTCTGCGGCACAGATGCAGGCTCGTTCTCTTCCTCATAACAATGGGCTATGCAAAAGACAGACACAGAAAATCAATGATTTGATTATGCAAGAAAACATATATTTAAGCACAAAAGATTTGACTACCTACAAATTTTGCCTTGACTTTGGAGCATACCATTTAATTTTTTTCAACTTTTATTGATGATCCAGTTGGTGTTTGCACAGTATGACAAAGGTGAATCCAAAACACTTCGGCTCATTTTGAGGGAGGATGTCATATGTGCTGACTACTGAATCCATTTCCCTTCCTGACATCATTCTCTCTCGCTGTGACCCTCAAGCTCCCTCTTCTCCACATTCTATCACTGACATCTTATGTCTTCATCTGTCCCAGTGTAGCAAGCCTGTGTCCAATTTCAGTTGAAACCTAAACTGTGTCACCATTCTTCCAGAGATGCTTCTGATGCTTTTATCTACTGTCCATCTACTGTCACAGTAGGTGCCGCCAGTTCAGTCCTGAATAGGCGATATCGATTCACTAAACCCCGAAGATTGTTGACCTTTTTAAAAAGAGATTCCCAATGCACAAGATATTTTACAAAGTGACAAGGACTTCTGTGCACAGACATGAAATCAGCACCACTTAAATTGAGTACACTTCTTAAGGAGACTATTGGCTACATTAGTATATATTGGTGTTCAGGTACTGTATCATGTTAAATAAGGGACATTTTGAATAATTTCTGTTCTGCTTTTTCTAGGGTAAAGAGGAAATACACAGTGTAAAAATTACAATACCACATTGTAAATAGAATGTAAGACCAGTAAAAGAATTAATAACTTAAGCCAATATTGGTAAAGCTTGACTGTGACACTGAATAATCCTTTAGGCATGATGGAGAGATATAATTAAAGCAAAGAGTAATTAGACCATGAATATCCAAATTGCTAAGTAGCATCAAGGCTAGAAAGTGCCTGTGCTTTTGAGTCAGAAGTCCTGGCTTCTGTTTTTTTAAAGCTATTTTTTTATTATTTTTTTGTGTATGAGCATACTGTCTGCATGTAGGTTGGTGCACCCATGTCATGCAATGCTGTGGAGGTCAGAAGAGGGCGTCAGATTCCCCTGGAACTGGAGCTAATGATGGCTTTTAACCCCCATGCGGGTTCTGGGAATTGAACCTGGGTCGTCTGCAAGAGCAGTCGGTGCTCTTAACCGCTGAGCCATCTCTCCAGCCCCAGAAGTCCTGGGTTCTAGTCCTACCTCTGTCACCTGGGGAAATTTACTTCCCCTCTCAGGGCTAGTTTCCTCCTAAATAAAATGCGATTGATGTAAATCATGTCTTAAGCTCAGATTTGACAATATTTGCCTACTCAGATCAATGTATCATTAACTAATCATTTATAGTCTTAACAGATTAGTTGAAGAAAAATCATACATTCACTTAATAAACATTTATCAAGCAGTTACTAGGCAAAACAAATTTTAATGGATATTTGAAATGCAATGTTTGGGGGCTGGAGAGATGGCCTAGCGGTTAAGAGCACTGACTGCTCTTGCAGAGGACCCGGGTTCGATCCCCAGCACCCACATGGTGGCTGAAAACTGTCTTTAACTCCAGTTCCAGGGGAATCCGACGCTCTCTTCTGACCTCCGTGGCATTGCATGACACGGGTGCACAAACCTGCATGCAGACAGTACATTCATACACATACGAAAATAAATAAAATTAAAAAAAAAATTCCCTTTGAAATGCAATGTTTGTAAAAGGAAATTCTAGCTGGACACATCTATACTATCTCCCAGGACAGGTATCTCAAATTCCTGTGATGTCCAGGAAAAAGCTTTAGGAGAATGTGTGGAGCTAGATGTGTGGATTCAGGGTCCATCAACATTTACTTAGATCAGTGATTAAAGATCTGAATAGCAGGTACTACAGGCAACAGTGTGGCAAAACAGCTCCTGGCCTGATCGTTAACTCTTACAGCTATGAAATCTGATAACATCTAATATTGCCTTGACTATTAATTCACCTTTACAAATGACCTTTCTTCTGATCTTCCCTCTGCCCTTCACCACAATGATTTTTGTCCTTCATTCAGGTGGTCTTGCAGTTATTAAAATGATTTCTCAAGAGTATATGTACTTCGTAAAAGAATGGCCATTTTAGGAACCAATGGTGGAATGTCAACCGTCTGCCAGTGATACGTTCTCATAGAGATGTTTCTGTGGAAAGGAACTGTCAAGACCTTAAAATTACATCACTGAGGAGAACCTCAGCTCTGTCCCTGTAAAGTCCTTCCTGATTCTGCACTTGCAAACTGTAACAATTCTCAAGATTAGCCTGGTGCTTCTCCTCCTTACTTGGGCTTTTGACACAGATATATACAAGTCATATGAGTATTTACTAAATTCCTCAAAGATTCTAATCAACATCTTTTTATGAAGGTTTATGTACATATAATCAGAACTATTCCCACTCTTAGTGTTTCTCCAACCAGATTTTATTCAAGTTCAGTTTTTAAACCAATACATCCACTATCATAGAATAGTCTCATTCTCTCCCAGTATCCCCCATGCATTTAAAATCTCTCCTCTAAATGCAAATTAAAACCACTTTAACATACCATCTCACCCCGATAAGGCTGGCAAGGATCAAGAAAACAAATGATACTAAATGCTGGAGTGGGTGTGGGGAAAGGGGAACACTCATCCACTGCTGGTGGGAATGCAAACTCATACAGCCACTATGGAAAGCAGTATGGAGAACTCTTAAAAGACTCAAAATGAGCCTACCACCTGACCCAGCCATACCACTCCTGGGAATATATCCACCAGACTCTTCATACCACAGAGATACATGTACAGCCATGTTCATCGCAGCTCTCTTCACAATAGCGAAGAGCTAGAACCAACCAAAATGCCCCTCAATTGACGAGTGGATAGAGAAAATGTGGTACATGTACACAATGGAGTTCTATGCAGCTGTAAAGAAAAATGACATCATTAAATTTGCAGGTAAATGGATGGAACTGGAAGAAATTATCTTAAGTGAAGTAACACAGTCCCAGAAAAACAAATGATAAATGGCATCTCTCATCTGTGGATGCTAGTGCCAATAACCCAGTTGTAAATATTCCTTGTGGGGAGTGATGCATATTGGAAAGAACAACAGCAACAGAAAAGACTGCAACAAAGAACTGACTGAAATGGTGAATCTGGTGGGGTGGGAGGGTTGGGAGGGGGACAGCGGTCTACATTAGATTAATGTATAGTTAATTGATGTGAGTTTAACAGGTATCCAAATTTACCCAAACTTTGCCTACATATTATATGGTATTCTAGGTCTTAGTAAAAGTAAAACTGTCTATATTAAACAATATTGGTTAAAATGTTTTAACAAAAAAGGTAATACATTTAAGCTAATTGGAAATATAAGTTGTAGTCCACATCTGCTTCACTTATAATTTGTATAACAACAACTTTGGGGTTAATGGATACAAATATTCTCTTCAATGTTTGGGTTGTACAGTACCAACTTGTAACATTTTCTTCTACCTGTAGGATAATTTAACTAAAGGAATTAAGTTGGCTTCCCAAAGTAACAACATACAGTCAATGATAAACAGCTTGGGTAAATTTGATGCAGAAAAGTTGGCCCAGCTAAACATTAAAAGGAAGAAAAGCCTCAGACTGCTACAGACATCAAACATCTCTGTGGATCCTAATTGTAACAACTATTTATAATGTGTCCTAATGAACTTTACCTTTCAGGTGCCTTAAAGTTTTAATATGAGAGACTTCCTTTCCTCCTTTTCATAGAACAAAGAAAAACATGATGGTAATGAAGTCATTCCCTAACTGTAAACTAGAGCTGACTATTATAGAGGTAATCTCTTATGAAAGCAATATAGTTGCCTTATTTAATTGACTGATAGTCATAGGAACTGTGAAAGGGTAATTCTCTATTCAGAGCCAAATATAATACAAAAGTCTATATAAGCTGGGTAATTAAGCAAAATATATTAATACAGGAGAGCTCTGTTATCAGAAATGGATTATTCTGCCAAGGAGATGTTGGCTAGGGGATCCAAGCCCCCCCAAAAGATAAAGGTTTTTTGCCAGCAAACTGGGATACCTGCAAGAAGAGAGGCGGTAAGGCCCTGCTGTCAAAGACCTGGTGTAAGCATGGGAAAGATATATGGAGACCACACTTGCAAGTGTATAGTTGGCCTCTGGAATGCCAGAGAGTGTTACCAAAGGCCACTAAATCAATAAAGTAAATATCGGTCTCCTTGAGTCAAGCAAGACTCCTCCATCAGCATTAGCTACACCTCACCTGCCTGGAAATACTGTGCAGCAGTGGCAGCCAAATGTCTGTATATCCCAAATTTAATTGGCTGTTAGCTCTCCTCTTGGAGGAATAATTCATGGCTGATGCCACAAGCTTAAGTCCTCTAGTGGTTAGGAGATGTTATAAGCCACAGTAAGACCTTGTCAGCTTTTACAGAAAAGCCATAACCCACGGTTTAGCATATCATCCAAACATCTGTGTCTATACCAACGTAACCTACCATAATAATTAGTACTGTTTAAATGCCTGTATCTCTAATTGCTTGTGCTTCATCAGTAGGAGTAAAAAGTTATTCCTGATAAACTGCCAACCCATGAAAGGAAACAGCCTGAACTGATCAGAGTCCAAAACGACATCTCCAGAGAAAGTAGACTGCTTTGCTTCTTGCCCACTTGTGTCCCTTTTCTAAAGCCTAAGGAACAATCAGTGGAAAAGGAGGCATGGTAGAACGTAAGGGCTTTGATTGGGGTGAACTATGAAACTACAGAAATATAGACTGGACTCTTATTTGATCAACATGATATTACATGCAAGCTCCTCCAGCTGGACAATGGGGGCCTCAGGCTGTATAAGTTTGGGCATAGCTACTTGCAAATTGCTTTTACATGAAGGGTTCTTGTATTCATTACTTATTACCTATTATTAAAAAATAAATAAATAAATAAATAAATAAATATTATGGGGACCTGCCACAACTCTCTAAAAAAAATCTCATTATTTTGTTAATATTTCCAACTTTTAACAAACATCTTGCCAAATTCGCATAGCTCTTCAAGATTCTTTATTGAAATTTTTATTTTAGTTAAACACATATTTTCTTGTAAACAAATTGTTATAAGACAAATAACACTGAAATTTATACAAGTAAATCTATTATTTTTCCCTTTCCATCTCTCAATCTTCTTTATGATATAAGTAATGCTAACAGCTATTCTAAAGTGTTTATCCATTGCTCTCTCTTTCTCTCTCTAGGTATATATAATTAGTTATATTGTTGCTGATTTCTTTCAAATAAACTTGTTATATTTAAAAGAGGAAAAGGAAAAAATAATCTCTCCTCTGTCTCTCTCTTTCCCATCTCTTCTTCTTTCTCCATCATCTCTCTTTTTCTGCATTCTGTTAAACATTCTTGTTGTGGTTTGAATGAGTGTCCCCCATAGGCTGTAAGTATTCAGACATTTGTCTCCAGTTGGTGGCACTGTTTTTGGAGGTCGTAGAAGGTGTGGCCATGCTGGGGGAAGTGTGTCACTGGGGGCAGGCTTAGTGAGCTTAACAAGCCTCGTGGTCTACAGTTGCCCTCTCTCTGTTTCCTGTGCTCTTTGCGAGATGTGACCCTCGGCCTGCCACTCCAGCTCCAGCCGCCACGCCTGCCACCACAATGGACTCTAATTCCCTGGAACCGCCAATCGTAAGCTCAAATAAACTCTTCCTTTTATAAGTTCCTTGGTCATGGTGTTTTATCACAGCAACAGAAAAGTGACAAATACAATTCTCAATAGTTTGCCAAACTTATGAGTGAAGATTTAACTCATTTATTAAAGTAGCATAGACATAAGTTGAGGTCCTAAGATGTGTGAGTAGAGTTTAACTTGCATGGTGGCACATGCCTTTAATCCTAGCACTTGGGAGGTAGAGGCAGGCAGATCTTTGTGAGTTCAAGGCCAGCCTGGTCTACAATGTGAGTTCCAGGACAGCTGGGGCTACAGGGAGACCCTGTCTCGAAAAAGACGCAA
Source organism: Rhizomys pruinosus (assembly GCA_009823505.1). Classification (NCBI taxonomy): domain Eukaryota; kingdom Metazoa; phylum Chordata; class Mammalia; order Rodentia; family Spalacidae; genus Rhizomys; species Rhizomys pruinosus. The sequence goes on along the minus strand of VZQC01007142.1, from coordinate 6,859,084 downwards.
AAAAAAAAAAAAAAAAAAAAAAAAAAAGAATATAAACTGGATACATGTCACATGTCACAAATGCTGTGCTAAGGGCGTTAAGTAGGAAAGATAAGAAAACGCAAACAATGTCATTACTTTGGTTTGTTTAGAACTGTCTTCCCAAGCTAGGTTATGCTGGCCTAAGATCCTCCTCCCAGCTGGGCTTGTTGACAGTTCATCCCCCACCTCCCCTTGGAAGGAAGAGGAGGAGCAGGGCCTGGAGAGTCCCAGGATGCTCACCTGAAAGTTGAGCCACATCTCTCAACCACCCCTAACTGCACGTGGCCTGGAGGAGGGGCCAGAGTATAAAACTAGGGAAGGGTGCTCTGCCACATTGTGCCATCTTGAATCCTTGGGAGAAGACTTTTCACTGCAGCTTTAGATGGAGAGGAATCACATTGAGTAAGCAACCCCTCATTCATTGATCTGTAAGTAAGCACATCTTGGTTTCAAAGAGTGCAGTTTGGTGAAATTATATCTCTGTGTGTGGTTGGAACCAAAGGAGGAGAGGGTGGATGCTTTGTACCCACTCCTACCCCTGAAGGAATTTTAGCAGCACTTTTATATAATGATTGTCAGAGGAAGTTAGAATCAGCCTAAGGAACAGGGGAAAAGTTAAATAGCCATAAATTGGAATTCTGTCCACAGCTACAATTACAAATATTTTTATTGACTTAGAAATTTTCCATGATGCATGATTTTTAGTAGTTTTGTTCTTATTTATTCATTTATTTGTTTGTTTTATGGTATCTGTAACCTATGTAGCCCAGGCTGGCCTCAAGCTCTCAAGTCTCCTGCCTCAGCCTGGGAACAAAGGCATTCACCACTGTTGTCAGATAAAATTATATTTCATTATTTCACAAGTAAAAATAACATGTTTAAATAACTGACTCCTGTTTTAAGTTATGACAGGCATTTTTCCTTGTCTTTACTTGAAATTTCTCACATCTTTTATTAAAATTAGAATAAGAACTAAAATCTCTACACAAAATTTTAGTGGGGATCTTTTCATTTCAGACAAAGACAGCAGTCTCAAAACCCAGGCTTTAAAGGAAGAAAAGAATTTCACATTGCTAAGATTTTGCATACCAAAATCAGATTCAAGTCATTATAAGACAAATAACAGTGAAGTAAGAATTCAGACAATCATGCACATTTTCATTCCACAGAAAGAAGCTAGGCCTTTCTAATCCCTGAACATGAGGTCTATCTAGACAATGAGTCACAAAAGAGAAGAGAAAAGCAGATTCAGAGACCAAAGGAATCAGGACTTTGCTCTTTCATGCCAGTATAAAACATTCAAAGCAACCAGAACACAAGATAAATACTTCCTGTTTATAGGATAGAAACAAATCAGATCACCCCCTATAGAGATTATGTAGATAACTTGAACTATAATATTTTTTGAGCCTTATGGCTCCCAGCTGGCCTAGAACTTACTACGTAGACCAGACTGGCTTCTACCTCACAGGAATCTGGCTTACTCTGCCTCTCAGGGCTGAAGAGGGCTGTAAATTTGAATTGTAAAAATATGTGCATGTTGAGGGACATGGAACTAGACATAGCTGTTGTAAAAACACCTGAACATACTTGTGTGCTCTAGATGGACTGTGATGGAAATGTGGGAACCTATACACTAAACAGTACAGTCCATGAAATGTGAAGATATCAGGTAGGTTACCTTCAATGGAGTTAGTGAGTTCACAAATGAAGTTTGGTAAGAGAGGAGACTTTGGAAGATATTAGTCATGATCAGACAATAGAATATAGTTATTAGTCCTGAGGTTTTACATGGTAGAAACTAGGCTATGTGCTTAGGGTTGAATAAATGAAGATGTCACAGGACTGATGTTGGCTGGAGTGGAAGTTGTCAAACATTCTACATGAAGGTTACATGGGAAGTGTTTGCAACACTGCAGTCTCTGTTACCACACTGTTTTTGTACAATAAGATTATAAAATATTCACAGGCAGTGTTTTGTTGCACTAAAATTTTATTGACAAAAGAAATGAAGAGGGGATAAGGGCTAGGGAGTAGCTCAGAGATAGAGTCCTTGTCCAGTAGGTGCAAAATCTTGAGTTCAATTCCAAGCAAGAGATAGAGAAAGGGAGACACCAACTGGGTCTATGAGTTGGCTCCTTGGGCATTCTACAGAATGATAAAATATTATATTGGCAGGATATGGCAGGAATTCTGGACGCCTTAGAAAGATACATGTGTGACCAAAGCTATTAAGTTTCTTTGAAGAGCCATCCAAGGTCTGGCTCGGGTAATCAGCAGGGCTTTCCATGGCATCCACATCACAACCGAGCATCTTCCTCTGTTCATCTTCCCCTGTTCATCTTCCCTTCGCCCTCTTCCCGCTGTCCCCAGTGTCAGTTCTCAATGGTACCTCTCACCTACACATGTCGAGCTCAAAACCTAGAGAATTTAACAAAATTTTGGAGCCATCTGTAAGACAATTAAAAGCCCTTAAACAGCTGGGAGATTTGGAATTTAAAGATATTAAGACAAATTTGCCTGATGTTCATTGACTTCTGATAGCTGCTAAATACATTTTTTTCTTTTTTTTTAATTTTTTTTATTTTTAAGGGATTCTACAATATAATGACACAGTTGTTTGCAGATAACATTGATGTTACTCAGTATGTCATACAATTAGGTAATTGGTGCATTTTGCAAGTATCTATGTCCAAATTTTGAACAACCCAAGGTTCCCATAGTCCAGTTGGAGAAGCTTGTATGCACAGGCATGTTGATCAGTTAGGAGTCCAGACTATATCCCTGTAGTCTCACGATTCACCCCATGTCTCTGTGGCCCTTACAATCTACCATGCCTCCTCTTCCACAGTTTGTTCCCTGGGCTTTGGGAAAGGGGCACAAGTGGGTGAGAAGAAAACAGTCTAATTTCTTTGGAGTTGTCATTTTGGACTCCAGTCTGTTCAGGTTGTTTCCCTTCATGGATTGACAGCTTTTCCAGTGATACCCTTTTTAGTCATACTAACAAAGCACAAGCTATTGGATGTACAGGCATTTAAGCAGTACCAATTATTATGTCAAGCTAAGCTGTGAGCATAGACACAGATGCTTGGATGGTATGCTAATCCACAAACTGTGGTTTCTCTATAAAGGGTGACAAGTTCTTATTGTGGCTTATAACTTCTCCTAACCACTAAAGGACATAAGCTTGTGGCATCTGCTGTGAGTTATTGGGGAGAGAGCTAATAGCCAAATAAATTTGGGATATATATAGACACTTGGCTGCCACTGTTGCACAGTATTTCCAGGCTGTTGAGGTGTAGCTGATATTGACGGAGGAGTCTTGTTTGTCTCAGGGAGACCAATATTTTGCTGTATTGCTTTAGTGGCCTTCGGTAACGCTCTCTGGCATTTCAGAGGCCAGTTGTACACTAGCAAGTGATGTCTCATAACGTTTTTCATGTTCACACCAGGTCTTCGACAACAGGGACTTACTGCCTTTCTCCTTGCATATATCCCACTTATAGGCAAAAGGCCTTTATAATTTGGGGGGGGGGGGTTTGAATCCCCTAGCCAACATCTCCTAGGCAGAATAATTCATTGCTGATGTCAGAGCTTTCCTGTAGTAATTTATTTTGCTTAATTACACAACTTATAAACACTTTACTATTGAATTTGGCTCTAGATAGAGAAATATCCTTTCACAGTTCCTATGCCTGTCAGTCAATTAATAAAGGGTAGTTATGCCTGTTTTATAGGAAACTACCACTGTAACAATTGGCTCTAGTTTACAGTTAGGGAGTGGTTTCATTACCATCATGTTTTTCTTTTTCCTATAAAGGGGAGAGGTAGGAAGGTTTCTCAGTATCTGGAAGGTAAACTTCATTAGGGTCCATTATAAACAGTAAAAAAGAGGGAGGTGGGAGGTGGGGTACTATCCTTTCTGGGATACAAATGGAAAACTCTGTATTCCAATGCTATTGATAAATTTTCAATTTTTCTGATCTTGAAACTAACAAAGGGAGGAGAATTTTATGTTCTCACAGGTAAAAATCACCAATCTAAATGCCTGAAAACATACAACTTATGGCTATGCAGGATGGACTGGGAAATGCCAGCAGAGAGGTTGACCCATCTGAACATTAAAGAGAGAGGAACCTCAGACTGCCTGAGTCACAGACACTGAGCATCTCTCTGAATAATATTGGGGTTAACTGTTTATACATTTTTTTCAATTATCCTTGCAACCTATATGAAAACAGTATAAGAAAATACCATCTAGCCAGGTCATGGTGCAACCCCTTTAATCCCAGCACTCAGGAGGCAGAGCGCACAGTGATGTCAGTAAGTTTGAGGCCAGCTTGCTCTTCCTGCCAGCCAGAGATATATAGTGAGAACCATCTCAAAAATTAAAAAAAAAAAATGTATCATCTAACTTTAGGGAAAATCATGTCATGTTTTTATCTGGCCAAATAAATTAGGAAATTCATTTTACTTGACTCATATAAGAATTTCTTTGAGGATCCTGACTAGAAGACTGTTGCATGAAATAAATAGAACAAGCTAAAAATTGACATAATAAATGGAAAGTAATAATTCTTAAGAGTCATAATTGAAGAAAAGACCTATATTTCATCCTAGTGTCAGAAGCACACTTCTCTGAAACTGTAAAAGTAAATAGAAATTCAAATGTCTGTATATAAATGAAGATAAGAAATTATTATTATGAAGTAGCTTGGCTTTATATTTCCCTTTTAAATTATTTCCAGTGTGTTTTTCTACATAAAACATTAGACATGATTAATAGAACACGTATTTTTTGAGTTTGCATCAATCAGTTCATTGTTTGGCTCTCTCCTCCATCCATCCTTACTGTGTGCCTTACACAGCATACTTCTGTATATATGATCTTTCACTATATAGAAACTGCATTCTCAGCATACTGCTTTCTGTCTGTGACATAAAGTCTAAAGATGTCTTCATGATTAATGTAGTTTTTAAAATTTTCCAAAAAAATAAAATAAAATTTTCAAGTTCGAGGGCTGGAGAGATTGCTCAGTGGTTAAGGGTCCTGGATGTTCTTGCAGAAGACCTGGGCTCAATTTCCAGCACCCATATGGTGGCTAACAACCATCTGTAACTCCAATTCCCAGGGGGATCTGACACTCTCTCCTGACCTCCATGGGCATTGTGCTACACTGGTATACTTAACATGCATTCCGGCAATGCACTCATACACATAAAATCAAAAATAAAGTAAAAATTTCAAGTTTGACTATATCTATGATGGAATTTTTAACTTTATAAACTAAAATATAGGCATCTACAGAGTGAGTTTTTGTGCTTTGGATAATGTTGCATGCTGGAAGGTGATTGTAGGTTCTTGGAAATACCAGACGAAGACTGTTTTACCTGGAGCCTTTTGTCCATGGGGGCTAAGCCTGTCAAGTATCAATAAGTTATGAAAAAGACTATGAAAACAGTCAAAATACAGTTCTGAAGATTCAGTCCATTGAGTATATTCGGAGCCCTTCTGGGATCATGACAGGGTGTTATGAGTGACATGTGCAGGTCAGGTCTCCCTGATGAAGACAGATGACACATGAGGGCTTAGTCTTCTAGCAGGATAGTAAAGATTGCTTTATACCTTTTTGTTGGCATTTGAGAGTTAACTCTACTGCTTGGTAAGGAGGCTGCTCTATCTCTATCTCTGAGCTTGACTCTACTGTTTAGTAAGAAGGCTGCTCTATCTTTGAGACTGACTCAAAATCGACCTAGAATGGAAAGTTCATAAGAAATTCTGTAACAAACTTAATCTAGACATTTCATTACCAGGGAAGAGAAATAGGAAAAAGCAAAAGAATGTCCCCCTGATAGTAATGTTCTTTTGATCCTCCTAAGAGTCGAGCATACTTGCAGGCCCACATGCAGCCACAGAATTTGGGCAGTTTACCACTTAACACAGTATAACCTGGACTAAAGGAATTATTTTCACTCCACAAAAGTGAAAAAGGGGGACTGGAAAGAAGGCTTGGCAGTTAAGAGGATGCGTGGTTATCGCAGAGGACCAGAGTTAGAGTCATAGCACCCAGGTCAGACGGCTCACAACTGGGGGTAACTCCAGCTCTAAAAGACCCAGTGCCTCTGATTCCACAAGCACCAGTGTTCACATACACATACCCACACCCAGAAACAAACACTTGTGCACAAGCACACATATACACGCATGATTTAAATGAGAAAATCTTAAGAAAAAAGGAGGAAGGGAATCAGGAAGCCAGTAGCAATGTGTGCTTCTGTGCCTCTGGTAGTGACCAGTGTGTGGCTGGAAATGGCCCATAAATGTGTGCTTCTGTGCCCTGGTGGTGACCAGTGTGTGGCTGGAAATGGCCCATCTCCGTAACTAGCAGCCCACCTTCAGCTTACTCTTTTTTATAGTGGATCTCAGCCATTAAAGCTGGTTTTAGTGAAGGGAGCCTAGGAAATGCCCATGATGAATACTCTTGTTGAAAATGCATGTAGGGAGTTAATCAACATGTCCCAGTTACAACTGCTACTGTTTACTGGCCATGGATTACCTGGTAAGGTGGATTTCATACTGTACTTTATTGAATCCATACAAAAAAAAACGATACTATTGTTGTTTTATGGATTTTTTTTAAAGCTTAACAATTAGAAATATTAAGGAACCTAATCCCAGGGGTGTGCTGCCAGCACTGCAAGCAGTGGGTGTGTCTTGCTTTAAAGTTGAGGTTGGATGGTACATGCAGGTCTGTGCAAAAAAATGCTCTGGCTGAGAATTTCACCTGGGATCTGGGCAGATGGGGAAGTGTCAGTCACAGCTAGCCAAAGCAATATTCTCAGCAGTACGTTCATCTTCTGAATATTAAGTTCACTTGAAAATTGTTAATTGTCAAATAAATTCACTAAAATTTTTCACTTACTATTGTGCCTTATTTTCTATGACATAAATGCTTTTCCTTTCTTCATCCATCATCTCCTTGGCCTCATCTCCAAATATGCCTTTCTTTTTCTCTTGTATTTTAACTATAATAAGAGCATATGATATCTACATCTTTGATAATCTATCTGAAAATATGTGTACTTTGGAGTCAGTCACTGTAGATCACATTCATTTACTGATGATACTGTTAAAGATGCAGGCCTCCCTGCCCACTTTTTACATGGATGTGATGATCCGAAGCCAGGGCCTAATGGTCACAGAGCAAGCCCTTTACAAACTACAGTGCCATCTTCCCAGCCTTTGTGCATGTGTCTGTATATATATATATATATATATATATATATATATATGTATATATATGTATATATATATTATATATGTATATGTATATTATACATATACAGACAGATATATATATATATATCTGTCTGTATATGTATAAATATATATTTATTTAATTCTTAATTATAACTGGTCTTACCTGACAGCCTCCAACTACAAGCACTGTCCATACACCTTTTGTCCATCTTGTTGGCAGTGCATGGGACCCTTCACTCATCTACTTGCCTGTCCCTTCAAGCATCGCACCATGTTACTTACTGGTTTTGTGTTTTTAATGTTTTATTTTTTATTTTTATTTTATGTGTATGATATTTTCCCTGCGTGTAAGTGTACCACATACTTTCATTCTCTGTGGAAGCCAGAAAAGGGCATCAAATCCCCTGAACTCAGACTTGCAGATCTTTGTTAGGCACCATGTGGGTGCTAGGAACCCTCTGGTCCTCCACAAGGGCAGCCTGTGCTCTTAATCACTGAGCCATCTTCTTCAGCACCCACACTGTACTATGTGGAATTGTAGGGTCTTATAAGATGTGGAACAAATCACTTAATATCATAATTTGAGAAACCATTCTCTGTCCATTTGTATCATAATTTTAATGTCTTACTTCAAACACTGCGAGTTAGCACTTTAATAAATATCCATGTTTTCTTAGAACAAACCATTATATTTCTATATCATGTTACATGGTACCATGGAGGCTCTATTCAGACTGCTCTGTATCCTGTGTTGCAGTGTAAAGATGTGCAGATGGAAATACTGATCAGTCTTGTAATTTTACACCAAGATATTTTATAAATTTACCAGTATTGTCTGATTTTCATTTTCAGTTCAAAGAATTTCTAATAAAGTTAAAACCTAAACAATTATAGTTATTTTTATCCAGCTATATTATGATATTAAATTTAGTAGAATTTAACATATTAATTTTAGTAGATTTTTATTCTGTATATGTTCATAATAAATCAAAGACAAAACAACAAAAAAGAAAAGTAAAACAATATAATGATAAACTACTTTTGGAAACACATCAATTATTACAAACCACTAAGAAATAAATAAAATTGGAAATCAAATAAAAATATGAAAATGTAACTGTGAAAGGCAAACAAAAAGAAAACCAGAAATGACTTTAAAACATTTAGAAGGATAGAAGGACAGGCAGCGGTGTACACATTCATTGCCCAGGAGGGGTCTGGTGTGCAGACCAAAGGAGTAACCCCAACCCCCCATCCCCCACCCTGCTATTGGTACTGTGGCAGAAATTATAAGCTGTTGGTGCCATGGTTTACTGTGGTTGGGACTATTCTAGGCTACACAGCCAAAACTGAGGAAGAAACCAGTAGGAAGCAAAGTGAGTAACCATCCAGTCCTCCATATTAATATTTGAGATTAGCAACCAAAACCAAACAAAGGGGGAAAAAAACAAATACACATCCCAAAGACACAATGGAAAAACAGCAATATGAGAAAAGCTCATAATAAATCCCCACCGAATTCAACCAGTCCTGTAGAAGATGCCAAGACATCAACTTTAGAAGAACAATTGTAGACATATTCAAAGACTATAAAGAACAAATCAGAGAACTAAAGGGAGAGAATGAAAAACTCATGAAGGAACTAGAAGGAAAGAATGATAAACTCCGGAAAGAACTAAAGGAAGAGATTGACAAACTCTGAAAAGAACTAGAGTTAGAGAAATACAAACTCCATAAAGAACTAGAGGGAGAGAATGACAAACTCCAGAAGGAAGTGGAAACACTGAAAAGATCTCAGGATGAAAGGAAAAAAGAAACTGAGCAGAGAAGCAAGGAGCTACAGGAAGAGAATGAAAAGCTCCAAAAGGAAGTGGAAATACTGAAGAAATCACAGGATGAAATGAAAAAGGAAATTGAACATTCATCCAATCAGCAGGAAAGGATGGGAAAAAGCCTCAGAAGCAGAATGGATGAAGCAGAAAAACAGAATATCAGACCTACAGGATAACACAGCGCAGCTAGAAACCTCAAGTAAAGATTATGAAAAATTTTTAAATACACAAGAGTGGAACAACCAGGAAATGTAGACCACCATGAAAAGACCAAACCTTTGCATAATAAGGATAGAGGAAGGAGAAGAATCCCAAGACAGCAGCACTGATCAGATCTTCAACAGAATAATAGAAGAAAATTTCCCCAAACTAAAAAAAGACAAACCCATACAAATACAAGAAGCACACAGAATACCAAATAGACAAGACCAGAAAAGAAATTCCCCACGCCATATCATAGTTAAAACACTAGATGCTCAAAACAAGGACAAAATACTGAAAACCACAAGAGAAAAATGAGTTACATATAAGGGGAAACCCATCATAATCACAGCTGACTTCTCAGTGCAAACTATGAAAGCCAGAAGAACATGGACCAAAGTATTCCCAGTGCTAAATGACTTTAGATGCCAACCCAGATTACTATATCCAGCAAAAATGTCAATCACAGTTGAAGGAGAAAGAAAAATCTTTCATGACTTAAACAAAATGAAAGAACATGTGTCAAAAAAACCAACACCAGAAAATACTTGAAGCAATTCAAAGAACAGAGGAAAGGAGCAATGATCCTTAAGCAACCCAAGAGAAATTAACAAAAGCATAACAGAGTAAATAAATATCTAGAATGCAAATGAAAAATAAGTTGAAAGGAAACAATACACATCTCCCAATAATAACCTTAAATATTAATGATCTAAACTCCCCAACCAAAATATATAGACTGGAAGAATGAATTAGGAAACTGAATCCATCTATATGCTACCTACAAGAAACACATCTCATCCTCAAGGACAGACACCACCTTAGAGTGAAAAGATGAAAAAAAAAATATTCTAAGCAAATGGTACCAAAAAGCAAATGGGAGTGGCTATTCTAATATCAGACAAAATAGATCTCAGAGTAAAGTTAATCAGAAAAGACAAAGAGGGCCATTATATCCTTATCAATGGAACAATTAACCAGGAAGATTTCACAATCTTAAATATTTATGCACCAAACTCTACTACACAGAACTTTATAAACACAAGCCTACAGGACCTCAAGACACAGATTAATCCCAGAATGCTAATACTGGGGGACTTCAATACACCACTAAGTCCCTTGGATAGGTCAACTGGACAAAAAATAACATCAGAATTGAACAATACAATACACCAAATGGACCTCACAGATATCTACAGAATATTCCACCCAAACACCAGAGAATATACTTTCTACTCAGTGCCCCACTGAACATTCTCCCAAATTGGGACACAAAAGAAATGTCAACAAATACCAAAGGATTGAAATTATTCCATGCATTCTGTCAGACTAGAGTGAAATACACCAAGGTAAGCCCTAATAACTATAAGAACACATGGAGACTAAACAACACAATCCTGAATAATGAGTGGGTCAGGGAAGAAATAAGAATGAAATAAAAGCATTCCTGGAACTAAAAAATCACAATACAAAACAACAAAACCTGTGGGATATATTAAAGTCAGTCCTAAGAGGGAAATTTATAGCCCTAAGTGCCCACATTAAAAAAACAGAGAGAAAATAAATAACTGATCTAACACTGCAGCTAAAAACACTTGAGAGACAACAACAAATGAACCCTAAAACCAACAAACAGGAATAACAAAAATCAGAGCAGAAATTAATGAAATAAAGAAAACAATACAAAAAAATCAATGAAGCCAAAAGCTGGTTCTTTGAAAAGATAAACAAAATAGACAGACCTCTAGCCCAGTTAGCCAAAAGAAAGAAAGAGCAACTCCAAATCAATAGCATTCATGATGAAAGAGGAAACATCACAACAGATAAAGAAAAGTTCTAAACAATCATACAAGCATACTTCAAAAACTTATACTCTACTAAATTCGAAAACCTAAGAGAATTGGATGAATATCTGAAATCCTGGGATTTACCAAAGCTTAACCAAGAAGAGATTGACAGCTTTAACAGACCCATAATACTTGAGGAAATTGAAGATACAATAAAAACCCTCCCAACTAAAAAAAAACCCAGGGCCAGATACTTTCACAGCAGAATTCTATAAAACATTTAAAGAGGTCTTACTACTCAAACTTTTCAGAAGGATACAAACAGAGGGAAATATTCCAAATTCCTTCTATGAAGCCAGCACCACTCTAATACCAAAACCAGGCAAAGACACAAACAAGAAAGAAAACTGTAGACCCTTATCAATGAACACAGATGCAAAAATTCTCAACAAAATACTTACAAATCACATACAGACCCACATCAAAAAGATCATCCATCATGACCAAGTTGGATTCATACCAGAGATGCAGGGATGGTTCAAAATATGTAAATCAGTAAATATCATGGGCTGAAAGAAAGAAACCACACAATCATCTAAATCAATGCAGAAAAAGCTTTCGACAAAATCCAGCATCCCTTCATGCTTAAAGTCCTAGAGGGAATTGGACTGGAGGGATCAATCCTCAATGTAATCAAAGCCATATACAAGAAACCCACAGCCAACATCATCCTAAATGGAGAAAAGTTGAAGCATTCCCTTAAAGGCAGGAACATGGCAAGGCTGTCCACTATCACCACTCCTCTTCAATACACTGCTTGAAATGCTTGCTAGGGAAATAAGGCAAGGAAGTGAAATTAAAGGAGTACTAATCAGAAAAGAAGAAGTAAGACTATCCCTTTGGGCAGATATGATAATTTACCTAAGAGATGCTAAAAACTCCACTAGAAAACTTCTGGAAAAGATTAAAAGTTTCAGTAAATTGGCAGGATACAAAATAAACCTAGAAAATCAGTAGCCTTTCTTTATGCCAACAATAAGCAATTGGAGAAGGAATATCAGGATACCTTCCCAATCACAGTAGCCTCAAAAAAATTAAAATACCTAGGAATAAACCTAACTAAAGACACCAAAGAACTCTACAACAAACACTTTAAAACACTGAAGAAGGAGATTGAAAATGACATCAGAAAATGGAAAGACCTCCCATGCTCATGGATTGGAAAAATTAATATAGTAAAAATGTTCATTCTACACAAATTAATATACAGATTGTATGCAATCCCAATCAAAATCCCCATGAGCTTTTTCAAATACTTGGAAAAAAATCCTTAAATTCTTTTTTTTTTTGGTATTTTTGAGACAGGGTCTCCCTTTAATCCCAGCTCTCCTGGAGCTGGCTCTGTAGTCCAGGCTGGCCTTGAACTCACAGAGATCTGCCTGCCTCTGCCTCCCAAGTGCTAGGATTAAAGGCATGTGCCACCACACCTGGATAAATCCTTAAATTCTTTTTTTTCTCTTTTATTTGTTTATTTTTTAAGGGATTCTATAATATAATAACACAGTTATTTTCAGATAATATTGATGTTACTCAGTTTGCCGTACAATTAGGTAATTGGTGCATTTTTTTGAAGTGAGCCAAATTATTAAGCATAAGCAATATTAAGCATAAGCAATGAATGTAAGTAACATTCACGTAAAACAATTTGAAAGTATCTATGTCTAAATTTTGAACAACCCAAGGTTCCCATAGTCCAGCTGGAGATGCTTGTATGCACAGGCATGTTGATCAACTAGGAGTCCAGTCCATATTGCTGTAGTCTCATGATTCACCCCAATCTCTCCACAGCCCTTACATTCTCCCACACCTCCTCTTCTGCAATTTGTTCTCTAGGCTTTGGGAAAGGGGTACAAGTGGATGAGAAGCAAAACAGTCTGTTTTCTCTGGAGATGTCATTTTGGACTCTAGTCTGTTCAGGTTGTTTCCCTTCATGGGCTGACAGCTTATCCAGTGATACCTTTTTAGTTATACTAACAAAGGACAAGCAATTGGATGTACAGGCATTTAAGCAGTACTAATTATTATGTCAAGCTAAGCTGTGAGCATAGACACAGATGCTTGGATGGTATGCTAATCTGCAAACTGTGGTTTCTCTATAAAGGGTGACAAGTTCTTATTGTGGCTTATAACTTCTCCTAACCACTAGAGGACATAAGCTTGTGGCATCCACTGTGAGTTATTCCTCCAAGGAGAGAGCTAATAGCCAATTAGATTTGGGATATATATAGACACATGGCTGCCACTGTTGCACAGTATTTCCAGGCAGTTGAGGTGTAGCTGATACTGACAGAGGAGTCTTGCTTGTCTCAAGAAGACTAATATTTTGCTGTATTGCTTTATTGGCCTTTGGTAATGCTCTCTGGCATTTCAGAGGCCAGTTGTACATTAGCAAGTGGTGTCTCATAACCTTTTTTCATGCTCACACCAGGTCTTCGACAACAGGGACTTACTGCCTTTCTCTTTGCATATATCCCACTTATAGGCAAAAGGCCTTTATAATTTGGGGGAGTTTGAATCCCCTAGCCAACATCTCCTAGGCAGAATAAATTCATTGCTGATGTCAGAGCTTTCCTGTACTAATATATTTTGCTTAATTACACAACTTATAAAGACTTTACTATTGAATTTGGCTCTAGATCGAAAATTATCCTTTCACAGTTCCTATGCCTATCAGTCGATTAAAAAAGGGTAGTTATACCTGTTTTATAAGAAATTACCACTATAACAGTTGGCTCTAATTTACAGTTAGGGAATGACTTCAGTACCATCATATTTTTCTTTTTCCTGTAAAGGGGAGAGATAGGAAGGTTTCTCAGGATCTGGAAGGCCCATCATAAACAGTTAACCCCAATAGAATTCAAACAGATGCTCAGTGTTTGTGACTCAGGCAGTCTGAGGTTCCTCTTTCTTTAGTGTTCAGATGGGTCAGCCTCTCTGCTGGCATTTCCCAGTCCATCCTGCACAGCCAAAAGTTGTACATTTTTTAGGCATTTAGATTGATGATTTTACCTGGGGGAACATACAAATCTCCTCCCATTGTTAGTTTCAAGATCTCAAAATTGAAAATTTATCAATAGGATTGGAACAGAGTTTTCCATTTGTATCCCAGAAGGGATACTACACCACCTCCCACCTCCCTCTTTTTGTTTTTAAATTTTTATGTTTTGACCTATAGATGCCTAAATTGTATTACACATACCCATAAACAGGAGCCAAGGCATAAGTTTTCATTAAAGTTACCCAAATTGTTTCTCATTGACTGTATGCTACTTATTTGGGAAGTAAACTTAAACTTAATTCCTTTAAATTGTCCTACAAGTAGAAGAAAGTGTTACAATGTGATGTTGTATAATTCAGAAAAATATAGAGATCACTTGTGTACCTTAACCCCAAAGTTACTATTGGAAGCTCAATACAAATTATAAATGAAACAATTAACATTTTATATTCCCAATTAGTTCAAATGTATTACCATTTTCACCAAAACCTACAACAAAATTTAACTAATCTAAACATTTCACTAAGCCTTAAAATATCCTATAATATGTGGATAAAGCTTGGGCAGAGTTGAGTACCTGCCAAATAAATTTTACCCAATATACAGTTTGCTCCTTAAAGCTATATGACTGGACTATGAATTCAGAGAAATCAAGTCCATTAACTTATATGGTTTATTTTGTATTTCTGTGTAAATCTCTACTGAAATACCTCTCTATATAAATATATGTTATTTTTAAGTATACCCTTTTAAACTGCAAATCTTACAGAGTGGATTTTAATGACTATCTTCCTCCAAGCTCTTGGCCTTCTTCAGGCCTGGCATGAAAACTCTGCTTTAAAGACTTTTCAGTATCTAGCTCCTTTTTTTTTTGAGTACAAGCATCCTTCATATAAAACCATTTGCAAGCAGTTTGTGCCCAAACCCACACAGCCCAAGGCGTCCCACCATCCAGCTCGAGGGGCTTGAATATACAAACAAGTTGATCAAATAAGTGTCCAGTCTATATTGCTGTAGTTTTACCATTCACCCCAATGCAGCCCTTACATTCTTTCACCTCCTCTTCTGCAGATTGTTTCCTAGGCTTAGAAAGGGGCACAGATGGACGAGAAGCAGAACAGTTTACTTGTCTTGGAGATGTCATTTTGGACTCTGATCAGTTCTGGCTGTTTCCTTTATGGGCTGACAGTTTGTCCAGGAATAACTCTTTCACTTCCTATTATGAAGTAGGGTTTCTTTGGTATAGACACAGATGTTTGGATGGTGTGTTAAGCCATGGATTACTTTTTTTCCTGTAAATGATGACAAGGTCTTACTGTGGCATTAACTCTCCTAATCACTAGAGGATATAAGCTTTGTGGCAACATCATGAGTTATTCCTCCAAGGAGAGAGCTAATAGCCAAATAGATTTGGCTTACAGACATTATCTGCTCACTGCTGCACAGTATCTCCAAGCAGGTGAGGTACACCTCAACCTTAAATTCTTAAAGAAACAAAACATCCACAATAGCTAAAGCAACCCTAGTGAAAATGTGAAATTAGGGGGGGGATTACTTACCAGTCTTCAAGCTTATTACAGGGCTATATCATAAAGACAGCCTGGTACTGGCAAAAGGCAAACAGGCAAAAACAATAAAATAAAAAAAAAAAAAAACCAGACCCTTTGACCAATGGAACAAAATTGAGGATCCAAACTGGAGCTCATATAACTTCAGCCACCTCATATTTGACAAAGGGGCTAAAAAAGCTCAGTGGAGGAAAGACAGCATCTTCAGCAAATGGTGCTGGCAAAACTGGATCACCAGTGGGTAGAGGAACAGAACTAAACCCCCGCCTCTCACGCTGTACAAATATAAACTCCAAATGGATCAAAGATCTCAACCTGAAACCTGAAACCGTGAAGGTGGGAGAAGAAAAAGTCAGCAGCAACCTACAAGACATAGGTATAAGAAAAGACTTTCTAAATCAAACAACAGCTGCACAGGAACTAAAGACAACAGCTGACAAGTGGGACCTCATCAAACTCAAAAAAGCTTTAGTACAGCTAAAGAAACAATCAAGGAAGTGAAGAGAAAACCCACAGAGTGGGAGGAAACCTTCACCACTGATACATGTGACAGAGCATTAACATCCAGAATATATAAACTACTTAAAAACAAAGAAGTAAGAAAACAAATGATCTACTCAAAAGATGGAGTAAAGAGCTGAACAGAGACTTCACCAGTGAGGAAGGAAAGATGGCTGAGAAACATTTTAAAAAGTGTTCAACATCATTAATAATTAAGGAAATACAAATTAAAACCACTCTCATATATCATTTCTTTTTTTTTTTCTTTCTCAATAAGTTTATAGAATTTTGAAGGAGAAAAATGTAATTTCACAATGAATTTCTGATATAATTGAGATTATACCATGTAAAGAACACTATAGTGGTTACAGAGGTAAGACACAATTTTTAGAATAAAATATATGAAAAAAGCATAGATACGCTTTTAGTTCGATACAGGATCATATAGCAAAAAATAAAGGATTTAGTTCATTCGCAGTATGTACAAGGTCTGGAGTTTGATCTCCAGCACCACAAAAAGCAATCATTTTGAAGATATCAGGTGTTCTAAGAAGCAGACTTAATATAGTAGAAATTCTGAGTATGATATTGACAACATCCTTTGTAAAAGCTAATAAGGCAGTAGATGTTGAATGTCTGGGCTTATACCATGAGAGCGCATTATGAGAACAACTTGGCCATTTCATTCGTAGACTTGGCTGTGGATTTATTATTAGGAATGCATAGCCATTGCTGAGTGTCTACAGAATAGATGGGTGTTGAACATGTAAAACATGCTGCAGTTTAATAGCCAACAACCAGAAATGCTCAACATTTTTTGTGAAATCTGCATTGAAGCCCTTATTTAATTATGTCTATTGTTGAAAATAATAATAATACAATAATACAATGTGCTATTATAAACATGGGTTAGCATGTGAAAACATGGAATAGGTCTTTTCACATTTATTTACTTACTTATTTTTTATGTGTATGAGCGTTTTGCCTACGTGTATGTAAGTGTATCACATGAATGCAATGCCTACGGTGGCCAGAAGAGGGCATGGGGTTCTTTGGAATTGGAGTGACAGAAGGTTGTTGGCTGCCAAGTGGGTGCTAGGAACTGAATGAGTTGGGCCCATTGCCAGAGTAGCAAATGCTCTTAACTGATGATCCATACCTCCAATGCCATGGGGTCATTCTTATCATCCAATTTTAACAGTTTTAACTAGATGACACTCAAAATCTCACAGAGCTGTTCATGAAAACCAGGGAGGATAAATATGTGTGCATTGTACAGTCCCTAAGTCTCCTAACACACACACACACACACACACACACACACACAAAATGTCAGGCTAAAATACAAATCACATCTCATATTTTGGCCTTAGTATCTACCAACTTTTTAAAAATATTTTTATTTTTTTTACATTTACTTTCATTTATTTCTTTTTTTAACAATAAGTAATAAGTTTTGGGTACAAGCATCCTTCATGTAAAACAAATTTGCAAGCATTTGTGCCCAAACCCACACAGCCCAAGGCTCCCACCATCCAGCTAGAGGGGCTTGTATGTACAATCGAGTTGATCAAATAAGCATCCAGTCTATATTGCTGTAGTTTCACCATTCACCCCAATTGCAGCCCTTACATTCTACCACACCCCCTCTTCCGCAGATTGTTCCCTAGGCTTAGAAAAGGGGCACAGGTGGACAAGAAGCAAAACAGTCTGCTTTCTCTGGAGATGTCGTTTTGGACTCTGACTAGTTCTGGATGTTTTTTTCATGGGCTGACAGTTTGTTCAGGAATAACATTTCAATCCTACTAATGAAGCACAGGCAATTAGATATACAGATATTTAAACAGTACTAATTATTATGGTAGGTTACTTTGGTATAGATACAGATGTGTGGATGGTATGCTAATCCATGAATTACGTTTTTTCTGTAAAAGATGACGAGGTCTTACTGTGGCTTATAACATCTCCTAACCACTAGAGAATGTAAGCTTGTGGCATCAGCCATGAGGTATTCCTCCAAGGAGAGAGCAAATAGCCAATTAGTTTTGGGATATACTGACATATGGCTGCCACTGCTGCACAGTATTTTCAGGCAAGTGAGGTGTAGCTGAAAGGGAAGCTGAGCAACATTATTCTTATATTTCTGTTTATCTGAAAGCAACTATGTTGTTATAATGTAAATCTCTTTTTTTCATTTTTTAATTTATTGTTTTATATATTTTTGTACAAGATTATGTTACAAATCGAATCTAAATCTGTGTCCCCCTCCCAACCCCCACACCCAACCAGATTCACCATTTCAGTCAGTCTTTGATGCAGTCTTTTCTGTTGTTGGTGTTGTTGTTGTTCTTTCCAATATGTATCACTCCCAACAAGAAATATTTACAACTAGGTTATTGGCACTATCATCCACAGATAAGGGATACCATTCATCATTTGGTTTTCTGGAACTTTGTTACTTCACTTAGCATAATATATTCTAGTTCCATCCATTTACCTGCAAAGTTCATGATGTTGTCTTTTTACTGCTGCATAGAACTCCATTGTGTGGATGTACCACATTTTCTCTATCCACTCCTCATTTGAGGGGCATTTGGGTTGATTCCAGCTTTTTGCTATTACGAACAGAGCTGCAATATACATAGCTGTGCATGTATCTCTGTGGTAAGAAGAGTCTTGTGGGTATATACCCAGGAGTGGTATGACTGGGTCAGGTGGTAAGCTCATTTTGAGTCTTCCAAAGGTTCTCCACACTGCTTTCCATAGTGGCTGTACAAGTTTACATTCCCATCAGCAATGGATGAGTGTTCCCCTTTCCCCACAACCTCTCCAGCACTCGGTATCATTATAATGTAAATCTCTCAACAGGCTCTAGAATTGAGCCACCACTTACTCTCAGACTCTGTATTTACTGTATATGAGTGGAAAGTATATACACATATTTGAGAGTAATATAAAATTAAAAGAGGAAAATGTGAATTCCTAGACATAAAAAAAGACTGAAAGATACAGGATAGTTATGGCAGAGTTCATGATCTGGGGTGGGGTTGGGGGAAGGGAAAGGGGAATATGGCTAAACTGAACTGAGAAATGATGTCTGAAATACACAAAACATCAATAAAAGCATAAAAAGTAGATAAAAAAGAAGTGCAAGTTAAAACTACATTCAGATTAGAAAAGCCTCATAGTTTGACGTTGCATAGCTTTAAAATGCCACTATAAATATATTCTTGTTGATGCTCTTTTTGCGGGGGGGCTCTTTTTAAGACAGGGTCTCCCTGCAGCCCCAGCTGTCCTGGAATTCACTACATAGACCAGGCTGACCTTGAAGTCACAGAGATCCACCTGCCTCTGCCTCACAAGTGTTGAGATTAAAGGTTTGTGCCACCATTCCTGGCTTTGTGGATGCTTTTAATACATTCTATTTAGGTTAAATTTTAATTTCAATTGGGCCTCATATCGGAAGAGAAATCTACCAATATTTATAAAAAATTTAAACCCATTCACCTCAATAGATAAATATACACTGTGAATTTTCAAATTGGAATTTTTCATGTGAAGAGTAGTTTCCCCAAAACCTGATGTATTTAAGATGACTCAGTAAATTAGTTTCCTTGTAAAACAAGCATGCCCATGCAGCAGGGGTATAACACAGCAAGAATGAGACTGTGATGGGAAGAGACAGGAATATTTCTTATTCAGTTCAAATCATTTCTGAGGCCCTACTTACAGAGACCTGCATTCACACAGAATCAATACCTTTGCTTCCAGATAGTCATTGAAACACACAGAGAACATAGAAAGCACTGAGCTCTGGAACCACACACACCCCCGCCCCCACTGAGGAGTTATTGGCAATTGATAGCTACCCAGGGAGGGAGAATCATTGTTCCCTTTGAGTGTGACCACTGGTAGTTTGTGCCTATGTCCAGTGGATGGGCCCACACCCATGCACATAGGAATTGCACTAATTGGACTCAGTTTTATTTTTTATTTTTTTAAAGTAAGAGGACATGAAATTGGGAGGGGTATCTCTCCAGGGGGAGTTTGATGGGGAAATTGGTGGGGGGTAGATATGATTGTCTTTTCCTGTTTACACGAATGGAATTCTCAAAGAATATATTTGAAGGAAAAGAATATTATTTGATTTCACAACGAAAGAAATAAGAAGCATACAGAGCAGTGAAAATGCAGATATTCCCTCCGTCCACACAAATGCACCTGTGATTTGCAGGGATACACTCAGGGAAGCTGTGATGTACAGGGATACACTCGTGGAAGCTCATCTCCTGATCTCCCTCAAGGCTGTTCTGCTTACTCTTGATCCTGGGACTCCATACTCCATACTGAGTGTGTTAAGTAGGGACCATGTTTATGACCTAATCAGAGAATGACCAGATGGGATAGTATGCTCCCGTTCCTAGGAGTCTAGCTATCTGCAGTTGGTAGAGAGCTTGCCTGGCAGGCAGGAGATCATAAGTTTGAGCCCAGCACCACCTAAGTGGATTGTTGTGTCATACACTTAAATTCCTAGCACTCTGGAGGTAGAAGCAAGAGGTCCTCCTGAGCTGCATAAGTTCAAAGCCAGATTGGGCTACATGAAACCTTATCTCAAGAAGAAGCAGGAACAGAAGGGCAGGGGAAGGAGAGAGAGAACAAGAAGAGGAGGGGGAAGGAGAAAGAAGAGAAGGAAGAAGAGGAGGTAGAGGAAGTTGAAGAGAAAAAGAAGAGAAGGAAGAGGGAGGAGCAGGAGAAGGAAAAGGAGAGAAAGAGGAGGAAGAGGAGGGGGAAGAGGAGGAGGAGGAAGAGGAGGAGGAAGAGGAAGAAGAGAAGGAGGAAGAGGAGGAGCCACTTCTGGAAATCCATAAGTCACCTGCTGCTAGTTAGTGTATTCTAGACATGACAGGGACACTACACCAATGAAATCTCCATAATACAGTAGTCTAACAAGGTCTTCATAATGACAAAACCAGTAGACATGGAGCGGTGAATGGGGGAAATTTCATGGGGTCCTACCTGAAGAAGAGCTGTAGTCAATCAGTAGATGTTAAGGGAGGCAGAATCAGTTTTCTCCAGGAACCAGCTTCCTGAGAGGTTAAGAATTGAACAGAGTTCATTTTGTGTATATACATATATGGGTATGTAGATTTATAATTGTATGTATGTGTAAAAATAATAAAGATGACAAGAAATTGACAGGGAGTTTGGAAAGAATGCAAGTACAATACCCATATATGAAGTTCTCAGAAGTAAAATATATTTCATAATGCATAATGTATCATTTTCATATGCAAGATAATGTGAAATTCCTTTCTGTGATATTGGGTAGTATGCTTATCATCTTTAATTAAAAATTATAATAATAATTTAACATTTCTATGATGCTTTAAGTTGTAATACAACAAATTATATTTGGCTAAAAAGCCCTTCTGGAATGGTATTCTGGAAGCTGCTAGGACAGAGTCTAAATAGACACAGTGCTCTGAGTACTGAGTCAGAGCAGTGCTTTCCAGGGCCTGAAGATTAGAGTGCCTGAATGGAAACACTTTCACAAGGTTTCCTCATTTGTATTGACATAACAGTCCACTTGCCCACTGGCTCACTAAGGTCATTTGTTCTTTTTCTGAATATTTTTCTCAAATCCATCACTCAGCTTCAGGGACAAGACTTTCAAACGAGGAATGACTGACAGGTCGTTTACCCGTTAGCGTGCTATCTCCATGCACAGGAATATTAACAGCTGAGGTTAAGAACTTCCAGATTCAGTGGATAAAAGGGTACAGGCTCACGACAGTACCAAATTCTAATCTTTGATTTTCTTTCTGTCTTTAGAATTCTCTTCCAAACATCTAAGCCTATACCAATGATAAACACTACCCATTCTTAAAAACTCAGCTAACATACTGACGCCTCCCTGTCTACTATTCTTCATCCCTGATAAATTGACAGTAATGTCCCATTTGCTGCTGTCTGTACCCAGGACAGTCTCTTGTCATTGTGAGTTTTATTTAAGACTCCCTTAGTTTCAAAGCAATTTCTAAAAATAGAAAGAGAGGACTGGGTAGCTCAGTGGATAAATCACTTACTGCACAAGCATGAGTACTGAGATCAGATCCCCACCATCCTTAAAAAGTTGGACACGGTAGCATGTGTCTGTGGTTCCAGTTTTCCCACAGCAGTATGGGAGTGGACATTTATTATAAAAGAAACTTCTTTGATGAGTGGTGACTGGATACTGATCTGTGAATATTAGGATCTGTATCTCACCACAGTAAGAAATTACATTTGTCTAGTCATATGACAGGCTTGGGATTTTTTTTTTCTAAGATCTCTGACCCCTCCATCTATGTATACTTAGCTATGTTTACAGTACCAAACGAGTTTCCTCCCATTGAGTGGGTTTGAAGTCCAATTAGATGGCTGTTGATTACCCCCCAAGATAAATGTTCCACTACTATAACAATGTCGTTTCTTCTGCCAGTCATTGGTGTGCTTATTAGGCCTTAAAGCTGGGGTCGGACCATAGATTGATGTTTTCCCATAGCGGCTTGTGTAGTGCTCTCCAAAGCTATGAGAACTAACCTTCAGGGGAAGTGGCTTCCAGTTCAATTCCATATCCATTGCTCCAAATCCTATCTCAAAAGTGTGTCCTGCCTTCAGCAATAGGGTCTTACGTTCAGGTTCTGGGGGGCAATCAAGGGCTGTGATAATAGCCTGTGTAATTTGGTGAGTCTCTTGAACTACCCTGGCCAACTCAAAGGAAGGTTTCTCCTGTCTGGCACTGTTTCTTGTCATGGAACATTCATGTATACATATAGAATCACATAGAATTGTAATAGTTCTTTTAAAAAATTATAAAAGAACTTTGCATTGAAATCATAATAATATCTGAGATATTTGAAGTAGGTGAGACAAAATGCTATACATATGTCCCCATGTGGAAACATATTTACTTGTTACTGAGTTGGTACAACAAAGCAATTTTTAAACTGGCCTCTGCATTTAGCAAACCAGATTTAAATAGAGTGCCTGCCACCTGCTTTTTATATTGAATAAGCTGTGTTATTTACTTATTTTTCTAAGCCTAAATTTCTTCATCTATGAATGGAATGGTAATAAATATAGAAATGAGATTGTAAATGTAGAGTGCTTGATAAGCCAGTCAATAAACAAAGTATAAAGTATCTCTCCTCTTCTTTTTTTTTTTTTTTCCTCTCCTAAGCATGTTGTCCACTACAAGGCTGTGGCATGCTCAGAGGGAGAAATATAATAAGCCTTAGAAAGCATAAACCAAACTGAATATACCGTTAAAATTCATTATAGAAGAACCAAGAAGTTAATTAAAGACCAGAAAAGAGATGACTAAGATTGAAAAAGTTTAAACTTAAAAGAATTTAAGCACTTATAACACAATGACTCCATAAATCACAGGGCTTCGTGTCTTCATCTAAAAGTGAAGAATTTGAAGCTCGCAAAAGTGGACTGATATTCACAAAGAGCTGGGTTTCTTAGTGACCAGTGCAGCGTTCTGAGACCAAGAAGGGTCCTGACCCGAACCTGCGGACGACATCTTTGGCAGCTGTCTCAGCACTTTCCTCTGTGTTGCCAAATTCGAGTTTCACTTGGCTGACTCAACTAATCCTCACCATCGCAGTTTTCTTGGATGAACTGCCGTCACTTGCACTGTGCCTCAGTCCCCCTTCCCTGTGGCTATGCAATTGACCTTGTTGTCACCCAGAGTGGCTCTGAAATGTCTAACCCCACACCAGAGCCTGGGACCTCAGTCCCCATTCTCTTCAGAGTTCCCCTTTTTCCACTTCCTGTGTCCGCTTGGTTTCCTCCTAAGTTTCCCATTGTTTCCCTTCAGCCTAGGCTCCCTGAAGCTCAGTGGAATTAATGGCATTTTTTTAATTTTTATTTATTTTTGTATGTGTATGAATGCATGCAGGTTTGTGCACCTGTGTCATCCAATGTGGCGGAGGTCAGAAGAGGGCGTCGAATTCCCCGGGAACTGGAGCCAAAGACGGTTTTCAGCCACCATGTGGGTGCTAGGGATCAAACCCAGGTCCTCTGCAAGAGCAGACGGTGCTCTTAATTGCTGGGCCATCTCTCCAGCCCCTTAATGGCATTTTTTAAATAACCTCAAATTGTACAATCGATTCTTCCCAAAATAACTAAAAATTAAGGAAGAAAAATATAATCAGTCCTGTAATATTTCTTCTCTGCCTCTCTTGCTTAATACTGAGATTTCCTATATAAAATCTCCAAATTCATCTTATTACTGACTTTGTGATCTCAGTTGGCCTCTGACTTTGTCCATGACAATGACTTGAAAGTGACATACTCATGCAGAAGTCCTTGTGTACCTTCAAGTGAGATTCAGAAGACATGGAGATGACCAGGCTATAATCACTGCCACATCCTGTCCTTTTCCCTGACCCAGTGCCTCCTTTCCTTCTCACAAGATGAAATATTTTCCATCTATCCAAGCCTAATTTTCCCACAGGTACTTCCACGTGTATCACATGTCTTCTTATTCTGAGAACTCCCAATGGTTATTTTTCCTTTCAACTCAAAGAGGAAAATACATAATTCAAATCATACCCAAAATACCTTATCTCAAACATGATACTGTCTTTTAGGTCCTCGCCTTAATATTTTTTTTCAGTTTTCAGTAGTCCAATATAATGGAACATTATTCAACTATAAAGGAGAATATATATACATATATGTATATATACATGCATGTATATATACATACATGTATATATACATATATACATACATATATATACATATATATGTATGTATATGTACATGTATACATGTATATATACATATACATGTATATATACATATACATGTATACATACATATATATATGTATGTATACATATATATACATATATGTATGTATATATGTATATATATGTATGTACATATATATACATATATATGTATATATATATGTATGTATATATATATGTATGTATATATATATGTATATATATATTCTCTCCCTCTCTGTCTCTCTCTCTCTCTCTCTCTCTCTCTCTCTCTCTCCCTCTCGACTTCTATAAGTTGCCTTGGTTATGGTCCCTTTCTTTTTACCACCACAGCAACAGAGAAGTACCGTACTTTTTATACAGTATGTGATTGTCAGGGGCTGGAGGGGATAGAAATGAATGGAAAGTAGCTGCAAGTGGCTATGGATTTTCTCTGTGATGGTTCCAGTGTTCCAGAACTCACAGATGTGCGACTATACATAAACCATTGAATGGTGAACTATAAAATGATGTTACAGTGCTCAAACTATATCAAAACAAAGTTCTTAACTCTTTTAAGTGGAAGAATTTATAGAAGAGTTACTACCAACATTTTCAGACTACTGAGTAAAAGGCCAACATTACTTCTATCTTTAATAGACAGACTATTGAATTAATCATGGCCACCGAGAAAGCCACAAATAATGATAAATTTGCAATGGAAAACAGGGCTGCAATAACCCATTTGATAATTGTCTAAAGGCAAATGAACCTAAATCAGAATAAATCATTGAAATAGTAAAAAAAGCCTTCAAAACCATTTACTTTTATATATTAAATAAGTTGATGAAAACTTCCAAACCACTTCATTTTTAAATACTAAAATTAGTTAATAAGATAGATAACACATATGTTAATTGAGCTTGAGTTATTACAATTAGCTTCCTATATAATTTTTTCTAGATGAAATTAAAACAATTATCTTAAGTGCAACATAATTTCAAATGGTAAGATTTAAATAAAGTGATATGTCTAATTAGGTCCCCAGGATATTACATTGGACTTTATGAAACCTTATGAAATTGTTTATGAACATTAATAAGAAGGTAAAGTTCCTATATAGGAAAATGATAATTAACTAAAAGAAATCAGCTTGTGTCTTATGAGCATGCAGTTGCACACTGATTCACTTGAGAAACTTTTGGATGTGCGTAGTTTACTAAACACCTTATTGGATTTAGTAAATTACTGACAATGCTTCCAGAACATACCTTGATTGATTCAAGATGAAAACAATGAAGCATTCATTTGTCCCTCTTCCTAGGTAAAGGAGATAGACTAGAATTTGCTCTTCCTATCTTAGAAGATAAGGACCACTTGTTCAATATATTGGACATCAAAACTTCATTAACTATGAGGTTATGTTGGAGTGCATGGACTTGTCCTTTAAAAATGTTTCCTGTTTTACTCTAGTCCAAATACCTTGAAAAAGAATTTTTTAAGGGATAGAATTCTCGGTTCTTTTCTGTCTAAACATTGAAATTAAGAGTTACTTTTTGGTCAGTGACTCTCATAAAGTATTCATTCATAAAACCTCCCTGTCCAACACCTCTCCCTCTTCCACCTGTCCACTTGTTCAACATGCAGTTTAAATTAGAATTACTTTTCCTTTACAAGGTATTTTCATCCCTCAAGACTTTCTCCAAACCTTCCAGATCTCTTCTGTGGGCAAAGCTTCATTTCTTTTTGTCCCCATTATTGCTGGAATAGTAGGATCCCTGAGCCCCACTCACCAAGCATGGTCCTCCTGTGCTAAGGTATGCTCTCCCCAGGAGTTGCTGGAAGCACCTGTAAAGTGCTCATTTTTTGATACAGGAAATTAATTTGGTCATCGGATGTTGGTTCTGTATCCCAAATTCCATGTATAGCTTTGCCTGTATAGAAATTTCATCACAACATACAAAAAAGGTGTGTTGAGTCATGGATTCATTGACTCAACAAAAATGAACAAAAAGAGCGATTTGCAAATTAACAAAGGGAAACATATATTCATGATGAGAAAGGAACTCCTGGGGGGAAACATGCCTTCACACAGAGAAGGAGCACATTTGATGAGCCATTTCTGTACTTTCTACCCTTCAAAACTAGTGAGCATTAAGTTCATTTATTTTATTTATTTTTAATACTTTATTGAAATTTTGTGCATTTCATACATCACTTCTCAGGTCAATCCAGACTCATTTCTTCCTCGATGGCCCCCACCCTTCCCGAGTTCATGCAGTCTGCCATACATGTCCTATATCCCCTTCTGAGTCTTTCAAAGTTTTTCAAAGCAGAGGGATTTTTTTTGGGGGGGGGACTTTACTGCTTTAATCAGTTCCCTGTCCCAGTTCTTTTGTTTTTGTTGTTCCCTCTAATCAGTATTGTTTCAACATATGCATATATATATATATATATATATATATATGTCACACATATACTAAAATCATGCTGTCTGAAAATAAACTGTATGTTATTTCCAAACCATATTTCAGGATTCACTTTTCCCTTTAATTTTATATTACTTTCAAATATGCATATATACCCTTCAACCATATACCAAAATTATAAAGTCTGAAGATAAGTGGTAGGTTAATTCTAGAGCCCATTAAGGGAGTCACATTCTAAAAACACAGTTGCTTTTAGATAAAGAGAAATATAACATTAATGTTACTCAGTTTGCCTTTCAAGTAGGTACTTGGTGCAAGCATCCACAGATGAAGGATACCATTCATCATTTGTGTTTCTGGGACTGTGTTACTTCACTTAGCATATCTTCTAATTCCAACCATTTACCTGAAAAGTTCATGATGTCATCTTTCTTTATGCTGCATAGAACTCCATTGTGTAGATGTACCAAATTTTCTCTATCCATTTGTTGGTTGAGGGGCCCTTGGGTTGGTTCCAGTTCTTTGCTATTGTGAAGAGAGCTGCAATAAACATGGATGTGCATGTATCTGTACGGTAGGATGAGTCTTGTGGGTATATACCCAGCAGTGGTATAACTGGGTCAGGTGGTAGGCTCATTTTGAGTCTATTAAGGGTTTTCCACACTGCTTTCCATAGTGCTTGTATGAGTTTACATTCCCACCAGCAGTGGATGAGTGTTTCTCTTTTGCCACAACCTCTCCAGCATTTGGTATCATTTATTTTCTTGATCCTAGTCAGTCTTACTGGAGTGAGATGATATCTTAAAGTGATTTTAATTTGCATCTCCTTAATTATTAACGATGTTGAACACTTTTAAAGATGTTTCTCAGCCATCTTTACCTCCTCAGTTGTGAAATCTCTGTTCATCTCTTTACTCCATCTTTTGAGTGAGTCATTTGTTTTCTTATTTCTTTGTTTTTTTTTTTTTTGAATGGTTTATATATCTGGAAGTACAGAGCATTGAGTTCTTAACAAATAATAAATAAAGAGAAGAGGAAGGGAACAAGTTCTGCAGCCAGAGAGTTCTCATCCTCTGATGAGAACTACATTTACAGGATATAACATTGTTGTTGGCATGTAGTCTGCAAATAGGCCTAGCATGGATGCCTCTCAACAGAGCAGGCCCACAGTTGTTCTTGCCATTATTTCCTACATAAGAAAAGTATAGTGAACATTTATTTAATATTTACATTGTCTCACATATAATAAGGAATTTGCATATTATTAGAATTATTCAGGATTATTTCTGTAATTATATTCAAATATGATTCCATTTTATACTAGTCTTTAGCCCTGGTGGACTTTGGGTGTTCATGGGACATTCTATCTAATTTTGGCCACCACATTACTAAATGTCACATACGTTTGCCCCATGGTGTTGATGGTAATAATTAGTGTTAAAAATGTCATGCTTTAGCAGGGTGTGGTGGCGCACACCTTTAATCCTAGCACTTGGGAGGCAAAGGCAGGCAGATCTTTGTGAGTTCAAGGCCAGCCTGGTCTACAGAGTGAGTTCCAGGACAGCTGGGGCTACAGGGAGACCCTGTCTCGAAAGGACCAAAAAA